>JAHMML010000014.1:3567030-3753252 GCA_020341155.1 Eciton burchellii
AGAGAGAGAGAGAACATAATATACTTAGACTCGACTCTATCTCTGTTTGCACCGCCGAATAGAAACTTTGAAAAGTATCGAAAAATTGCGGAAGATATAGCGTCGAATATATCGCGTCTGTTGGTCCTTATGTAAACTTTGAATACGATAACTTTCGAATGGAGAATCCAAGGGTTGCAATTTAGAGAGAGAGAAAGTCCGAGACGCATCTTTCTTCTTTTCTGTCGCGATATAAATGTCAAGATTAATTGAATTCTAGGATTCGTTTAAAAGGATTATTTTATATGACAGAATATTAAATTCTAAGATTAATTTAAAAGGATCATTTTATGTGACAGAATAAAATTCGCTTTAAATATAAATTAAATACTATGAAAAAATATTATGTAATTTCAAAAGTTAACCGGGCTAAATTTTTTATGACATTTAAATTTTTTAAATTTATTACACATTATTATATAAAAAATATGTGTATATATATATATAGATAAAAGAAATTTCGAATTAATATGCCTTTATAATTCAATATTTCTTTGTATATTGCTTATAAATTTGTATGGCTTGTATTTGTTTGCTTGTATATTGCTTGTATATTATAAGTATATGAAATAAACAAAAAGCCATTAAGATTATAACTACTAGAATATCACAAGCCACAATCAAATAACATTTAAAACTGCTTTATACATTTTGAAAAACTTCAAAACTTTATATTCTTTATATTTAATAATATCAGTTTTGAAAATTTTCTCTTAACATTAGAAAAGATTGTACAACTAATTTTAAATCGATTTCAGTCGTCTAGACAGTGATATTCGGGAAAAGAAAGATATTACAAGATATGCATGTATATAAATATAAAATTATTCCTCATACTCTTCATACGTGTCACATTTAATTGATTATTTAACAACGGTAATTACCTCTTTTCCACTTTCATTATCATAAAAAATAGGAAAGCGTTCTATGATTCCGCATTGTTCCTTTAAAGTCTCTCTAAAAGTAGATAATACTTCTTGATAGAAGAACATTTCGCGTTGATACATCTTCGAGTATTCTAGCGTTTTGCCGAGCACGACCGGAGTTATCCGTGCGGTCTTTATAATAAATTGCTTTTTCTTGATCTCGCCATTCTCATTATTTTCCATCGTAACACGATAAATGAGACCAACATAATTGTCACCTTTGTTGGAACCGTTGGTGATAGAAAATTTCGAAACTGTTAATTTAGCTTTCTTTATGTATGCTTCTACATAGTTATGTAATCGTTCTTTCAGAAGAATCTCGCCGTTTGCCATTTTCTATGCTCGTCAATATCTTGATCAATATCAAAAATTGCGTTTGAATTATCGTTATTGTTTAAATCTTCGTTGTATCCGTATATTTACTGTTCTAGATACGGTGTTTCAAATGAACGACACTATCTTCTTTCTCTCTCGTAAAATCGAGCTGACGGTTCTGTGACAGGATCCGATGAAGCTACTAGTTGCTAATATTACTGAAACAATCAGCGGAGGAACATCGCTTATATCAGGTTGACATGTCAGGTTATCATGTGTTGAGTCATAAATCTTTATTACGTTAATTATCATAACGAGTAACATTGAGTTTATGAATATAATAATTATTGCTGATATATTTTCTCACTGAAAATCTTTATTTTAATTATTCGAGAAAATGCTTTATATAAAAGACATATTATTTGTCATTTTGCCATTTCAGTCAAGTAATCACACGTTCGGCGCCGGATATGTCAAAGGAATCGCTCACCTTTAACGTTACGAGAACGAAAGGCTTACGAACGCGGCATGTCGTTTATATCTATCGGTCATTTTTACACGAAATGCGCAACAGAGAAAGGTAGAAAATGAGAGGAGTGTGAAGCATGGCGAAATACTGACCACCATTTCTCCAATTAAAGTGCCTTTACCCGTTTCCCCAGTCGAGGAAACCACATTCCCTGTAATAGTCTTTCCTGAGACAATATAAGTGTCTCATACATCAATGGATATGTTGCGAAGAATCTTCATTATGAAGCGTTAAATATTTTTGTATTTAATCTGCATTAAAGCTGCGGTTGTATACGAAGAATATGAAAATTTCGAAGTAAGTCCGCTGAACAAGCAGAAAATTAAAAACGAATATTCGTAATCATACGAAATAAAAAGTTAATTTATATAATGAACTCATATAATTTATATTAATAAATAGGGAATGATGAATAAGAAAGATATCAGAATCTTTTAATATCAGAATTACAGAAAGCGATTTCAACATATATTAAAATATATTTGTGTATACAAATACATTGTATAATATAAATTGATTATAGATAACATAATAAGTAACATAATAAGTTGATTATAGATGGGAGAATATCCATTAAAAAAGAACAAATAGTACATTAGATCAATATTTCATAATTATTCAATAGTGCAAAGGTCTTTACATTTCAGTGCAACACTGTTCAGTTCACACGTGGCGACCCTATACAATTTACGAACTTACCAACTTGTACTAGCTTATGTAATCGTGACTTTCATACGTTGCACTTTCGTTTTCGAAAGTGTGATGTAATCACTATTTAGAGGAATCCAATGAAATGAAAACTATCATCAAATATCACGCAGAGTTTCATGTCACTTCGTACTGTAAAAAATAAACCCAATTCGATTAAGTATAGATTTAGACAATGTGCTACTTTTAAGTTTGAATTTGGATGTTTCGAATTTTACTTGAGAGAATTTGGTTCTTTCGTGTATACATCTTCTGAATTTTATGTTGATAATATTACTAATTTAACGAAACGTTTTAAGAAACATATAATTTATATGTTTCTCAACTCGGCAGTGAAATGAAGTGGAAATATGTTTTCAATCCGGATGCTGTCATTAATAGAAAAATAAGTATTTGTCAATGCTTGTAATGATATTATGAAAAATATACAATTTTTTATACGTAATACATAACTTGTTTTTTTCTGAACAGTTTTTCTCTGAACTGATTTTATAGCGCGATGCAATCATGTAATTATAACATAATTTCGATAATTAATCTCGGAGTCGTGGAGTTGTTTTTTTTTTTATCTTTTTGCGCTATTGCGCATTTTGATAGAAGCGTAATTTTTTATTAGAGAGATATCGGCATAACTAAGATCTCAGATAAACGAACCGCGATTTCTGATCTGTATGATTGAGAGTTTCCGAGAAGGTTCCGTTTTTTTTCATTGATCTTCTATATTGCGCAACGTGAACGATTGAGAGTACATAATAATCGCGGAGATTGTATCACAGTGGGCACGGATATTTCAAGGCGATATAACCGTTCTCCGACAGTCGCGCAGCTTGCGATTCGGCCTTACTCCAGTATCCTCGGTACAAACGTGCAAACTTTGCCCACAGTTCACGAAGTTATCTCTCGCCTCTCCTTTTATAATTCAAATAGAAACAAACTGCCCAATCATCAATCAGATCGATCGTTGGTAGACAATGCCGTATCGCTGCAATTATTTCTGCCATCCACTTCATTTACTTCGTTGTACTCACTCGCATCTTTGCTATTTATCTCCTTTGCTATTTCTATTCTCGATACATTTTAATGCTATTTCTGTGCTTTCTTTCTTTTTCTCATGTTCTCTCTCCTTCGTGGCACGATCTTTGGAATTCCGATACATTCGACACGCATTGTTGATCACGGCATTCCGTAAGACGGGCATTACTTATCGGCTATGGAAAAGTGCCTTATGCAATTTTCAACTTACATCAGACACTCACGACTAGCTATTGTCTGTATATACATTAGGAATCTAGATCATAGACTGGGTATGCATTAGCTCCACGAGAATGACGATATAGTATATCCTCGTGAGTAAATATGATATCATATCTGGAATTGTAAGATATGTAGATATTAATTTTTTCCTTTCCCTTTTATTACTGCAGTCTTCTCGAAAGACTTTTATAGAAACCAGATGCATAGATGAGTTACGAATAATCGTTTCTTAAAATAATTGCTGCTTGTAAAAATAAAATTGGCGCTCTGCAGCTGAAGAACAGCACTTTCGAGAAACCTTAGTTACCATATTAATGAGCTCTTGACTTTGACTCTCGAATGAGAATTATCATTGCGCATTATCATTACTCCTGCAGAATACAGATTACTCTGCTCTGCCGCGTAGTCGGTATGCTTTCAAGAATATAAAGATTGTAAAACGGAAATTCCATTTTTCCGGGTTCTTATACGCCGTAAAAACAATCATTAATGCTCTTTCTCAGCCCTCTCTCCATCCCCATCCGACTGCCATTTGCGGATGTTCCAAGGAGTTTGGTGACCGATCGGGATAGAAAGAAGCTTAAAGCGGACGCCGACCATGTGTGCGTGTGTACACGCATGTATGCGTGCGTATATCTCCTGAATGAAAATTCATAATTCGGGGGGAAGACTCCCCACCTCCCTCGACCAGTCTCCTTTCATTCGAGCAGTACTCTCGGTTTCATTTCTGCAAAAGGTTCCCGTCGCAATTCGTTGCGCACAACCTATGCGGCAGTTCACCGGGGGAAAGGTTCCCCGATTCCTGTGCGGTTGTACCCCACCTTTCACCGCCTTCACTGCCACCTGCACAGGTCGGCCGAGACTGGACGAGAATGGGACCAGGAGCGCGGGCCCCGAGAATTGAAAAGGAATGGTAGCGAGAGTGTCCAGGTCGTTGATGGTGGAGGAGAAGGAGGACCAAGAAGAGAGAAGGGTTCCGCGGCTGTCGCGACTGTCTCGAGTGCACGCGCTCGCGCTCGCTCGCGCGGCCACTTAAATGTGAAAGTAAGTCTGTCTTACAGTTGACCGAAACTGCGTGCCCCCCGTGTTGTTCCCTGTCGGTTATCCGCGGCCGACGTGCGATGCCGTAGCCGTGTAGCTTCGCGTAGGATATCACGGGATGTACGTTACTTGCGCGGCTCCGATCTAGCGGTGTTCCACGGCCGCTGTAAAAAGAGGAAGAAGAAAAAGAAGAAGAAGAAGATACACGCTTTGCACTTGTCCCTGCGTGATTTGACCAATCTACGTGAATCATAGTTCGATGATAGTGCACATTTTTATTCTTTTTTTATCAGTTCAATCGATACTTCCGTCAATCGATAATTTTTATCGATCGTCAATCTGGATAACGAATTTGTCAGCTGTTCTTCGCCGTTGCGTGCTCCCCGTTCCGTGAAGAAATCAGCTGAGAAGAAGATACGATCAGATACGACGCGGCGATAGAATCGTGAAGAGGAAAGAAGAAACATAAAAGTCAAGGAGGAAACAAGAGGGACTTGTAACGTAATCTACGAGGAAGATCCATGAAAAATCTCACATGAAAAATCTATTATTTATACAATCGGATACGGCGATAGAAATCTTTACTTTCTCAAGTCTGCTTCATCTCGATCGAGTTGGACGTCCTTCCGCGCACGATCGTTTGGGATACATTATCTCTGGCTGACAGTTTCCTGTCAGTGGGAAAGAAGAAATGGAAGTGCACGCGCGCCAGTATTGACATTATCTTTCCTGAGAAGTCTCGCGATTGAAATTCGGTCAGTCGCTGCATGCGGAAGAAAATCATTCGTGTATAACGATATAACGATCGACATTATTCCCGAGTGAAAATCGTTCGACGATCGTGTCTGCGGTGCATTAACGTGTTTTCAATGCGTCACGCTCGTTCTATATATATATATATATATACACATATTTATCGAGTTGTACGCACACGAGCACGTAAAGAAGATCAGAGAGATTTACGTAAGTCGAGTTCTTCGACCGCAGTTATGAGCGGACGAACAGAATTCGCGATATGAATGAATTTTAGTTGTGGTTTCACTCACGCACACTCGGCGAAACAATATGTAATGAATCGGAGTGTTAGCGCGTGTCATGCGAACGTGGACCGCAAGTTAAATTTATATTCGCACATATACGGCATAGACAAAAAGAAGGAAAGTGGAAAGTCATAGGCGAACTCGTGCGCGATATTCGTTCACAAAGGGTTCTTAATCATTCGGTCGATTGAAGTCTCGGTTGCTCTTCGTTAACTATGCGTTTGCGGCGTCGAATGTAGTTGCTCGGTCAAGGTTTTCTTCGTCGGGATTCACAAGGAATTTCGTAATTATGAGACAAACGGTGCTTTTCATCATCGCGTGCTTTTTGGGCTTCGTCTTAGCGGGAAGTCCTCGATTACCTCGAACATCCGCTGATCAGCGTAGCACGCGCAGTCCAAACTATAATAATAATAATAATAATAATAATAATAATAATAATAATAATAATAATAATAATAATAATACGGCTGGCGCCACGCTGCAGCAGTCCTCTCGCAATTCGCAACGAAATAGGTGAGATTCTTCAGAGGGATTACGTTCGTATATCAGCGTTTTTCGAAACGGACGTTTCCTCTTCTTCTCTCTCAGTTAATTCGTGTGAAAAGATAAAGTGCACGATGTTCCGTAATGTATGTACCGTAATAACAGATCTCTTCTAGAGAGAACCGAACGGTTAAACGTTCGTTACGTAAACCGGTCGATCATATTCCCAAAGCTTGCCGATACCCCGATTACGGGAACTTTCCATTTAGTTTGGCGAACGTATTCATAACCACGCGTGTCACGCGATATTATCTTTATGCTAATGATATGAAATTCGATGTATTTTATCTTCGGTAAGACGATTGAGCCATCATGAATATTTGGTTTTGGCTATAATATACGAGTACGTCTCTTAAATATTTCCTTTTAAGTCAAGTAATTCGATTAAATAATTCTCTAATGATAAACGCATTTGCCAAAGCATGGATAAAATTGTTAACGTTGTTAATGAATGAATCGTTTCATGGTAACAGCAAAAGAACGTCCGAAAAACAGAATGTCCGATTTTATCGTTGAAATATATAGATGATATCATAAACGATAACTTAAGTGAAATATTGTTTAAATGAGGACGATGAATATTATTTGTTGTAGAGAACAATACCTCTTCAATGTCTTCGAAGTGATAGTGTCGACTTTGGAATCGAAGTTGCAACGAATCGAGAATTTAGACAAGGCGGTGGAACATTTGATGAGACGAGTTGAAGCTCTTGATTCGCGTGTAAATGACAATATTGATAAAACAGATGCGGTTATTACGAAACTCAGAACGCTGGATCTGAAACTTTTCAGTGCGTATCCCATCATATCAATGGAATCTATTCATGCAACGAGAATCAACGAAAATGGGAGCGGAAGTCATACCGAAGATAGTAAGTAGGCGACATATATGTATACATATTGTACGAGACGTGTTGGCGCTCGATTATTTGGCGATTAATTTGCGATTTTCTTCTTCGCATGCGATATGTAAGAGATACAATAAGAATTAAAGAATTAAATTATCTGCAAATTATCGCGAAGCAATGTCGCAAAAGAAATAATTCGAGCTTATTATTCTGAGAAGGAACTGATTAGAATTCTTTATATATTTCTTTCTCATTATATAATAATATCGCGAATATGTTTTTTATTAAATTTTTTTGTTAAATTTATTTCAAATTATGTCAAATTTACTTTAACAATTTAAAACGCATTATGTACATTTATGATTAATGCTGCAGCTCCATTAATACGCATGATCCATCACGATCAGAACAATCGGAATCGGTCTCCGGAAACGCTTGGCGAAAAGCTAGTCTCGTTGGATCAAAAAGTCTCCGATATCGATAACAAACTTGTTAATCTTAAGAATCAGCTCGACAATAATTTCTTACAAAATGATGATATAAATGCTGAGGCAAGTGAAAAGAAACCTGTCAGTATGAGCGTCATCGAAATCACAAAAGCTATGAGTAATGAAGTGATGAATCATATGACGATTGAAATAGAGAATCTCAGACAAGCGACAGGTAACATGGATCGCAAGCTTCAGTTCCACATGAATCTAGTATCGGACAATCTTGGAGCGCTATATAGCATGATTACCGATGTGCACGAAGCTATCGTTGAGAAGAAATACGGAAGTGATCGACAACGTCGGCTTAATTTAACGACTGAAGCTCCGACAAAACAAAGCAAGATCGATCGTATCGTCGAGCAAATGCATCCAATGCTTACCGTTTCCGAAAAGATGGATCAAGTTTGGAACGTAGTGGTAAGTTTTGAATGAGATCGTACAATATAATCGACAGTCCAACAAATTTGACGGCTATTGAAAAAAAGTCATCAATATACATTGATGCTTTGATCGACTCTCGGCTTTTAGTAGCAATAATTAGATATTAATATCAATAATTTGAACATTAGATGGGGACTAAGAGCTCTGTGGATGATCTGTTGCCGAAATCTGACGAATTGCTTACTCAGACGCAAAGGCAGGAGAGAGCAATCAATGAAATTCACGCTGATTTAAGATCGAAAACGAATAAAATCATAGAAAACTTGGAGGGCGTCGAGAGTCGTTTAAGGAAGCAGGATGATATAGCCACTCTTGCGCAACGTCCGATTCCCGCCGAATTATTATTAGATCCAACGATCGACCGACTTGTCGAATACGATCCAAACAGGTAAGCTATTGATTGATTTATTTAACTGATTGACTGATTAATTTAAATTAATTAATTATGTAAGCTATGAAATGAATTAATAAAATAAAATATATGGACTACAAATTGCAAAAAAGCATATTAAACATGCAGTACGCAAACGTTTGAAGATTATTACAGCAATAGTAATCTATGATGACACATTTTTTTTTTCTTTTTATTAATGAATTTCCTACAAGCTCCTCCAATCTTCGGTTTTCCGATCGGTCAAAACTATTCTTCATGATGCAAGCATAATATTTAATGCAGCAAGTAATTCTCACGCGTCGTTTGTTTTTCATTCAAGATACGTTAGCGTAACCGAGGATTTTGTAACGGAGATACCGACATCCACGCTGCCTACCACTGCACCGCCTTTGTCAACCACAACTTCGATATCGTCTGTAGCTTCACCTTCGAACAATCCTGCTAGTTCTACAACGCCCATGACGGCAACAACTTCAAGTACTGTTAGATCAAATAGTAGAAATCGAGGAGTAATATTCCCGAGTGTTAAGAATAAGCCAACCTTGGCAAATTCTTCCATTACGAACGATGTGTTAATCAGCTATAAGGATGTCAAGGTATCTCAGTCCTTCGGTACTTCTCTTTTTACATTATCGCATATATACTGGTAGGAAGAAACTTCATTAGGAAGAATTATTATTAAGAAATTAATATGTTATTCTAAAACAAATTTCGATAGAAATTTTATTTCTTTTCTATGTGAAAAATTTCCTTTCCTGTTTCGGAAATATAAGAAGAAACATTTTAATAATATTTATTTACTTCTAATTTTATATTATTTTGTGCTCACTATGTGCATATACATATATATATATATACTATATATATATATATATTGTTAATTTAGGGTTATTCTTGCGTGGATTTATTAAACGCAGGAATGAGGGATAACGGAGTTTATTATTTGCAAATACGCGGTACAACATATTGGTTCCTCAAAGTTTATTGCGAACAAGAAATTGCGGACGGTGGTTGGACGGTGAGTTATATTTATCATAGTAATATTAAAAATTATACTATTATATTATTATTTATTATAAAATTGTAAGATTTTTTAATAGATCTTTGGTAGGAAAAGAAAAAGAAGAGAATAAAACGTGTGAAATGATAATAATAATAACATGAAGACAAATACACATTATCTTTTTAAAATTATGACGAATCTCTTTATTTAAAGGTAATTCAAAGAAGAGATGATTTTGGAGAACCAAGAGAGAATTTCAATAGAGATTGGGCAGACTATAAGAATGGATTCGGAGATCCTGCTAAAGAATTTTGGCTAGGCAATGAAAATATATATATGTTAACAAATAACGAGGATTACATGCTCAGAGTTGAACTTGAGGACTTCGAAGGTAACAAAAGGTATATGCATAAATTGTAGATTATAGTTATAATCTTTTTATTATTATTAAAGAACGTGAATGGCAAACATGTAGTCTTAGAGTTTTCGAATTGGTAACAATAAATATACATTAGAAATCGATCAAATATATAACATTCTCATTTTATTAATTATATTTTGATCTTGTTAGATATGCTCAGTATTCGCATTTTAAAATATATTCAGAAGGAGAGTATTATAAATTAGAGATAGATGGATACGAAGGAAATGCCGGAGATTCATTGAATGATCCTTGGTACGGATCAAACAACAGTCCTTTCTCTACGTATAATAGGTAAAATATTTTGCAATTAATACAAAATAACATATTAATATAACAAAGTAATAGATTCTTATAATAATGCGATAAATTTACCTGTTATCTATGAATTCAATGGATTTGAAGACATTTGTGCTTTTAGGGATAATGATAGATCATCCTTGAACTGCGCTTCGATGCTCAAGGGTGGTTGGTGGTGGAAATCTTGTGGACGTGGTTTGAATGGTCTTTATCTAAACGATCCACAAGATCTTACTGCACGACAAGGTATATTCATAACTTCTAAAATAAAAGAATCAGTAAATAATGATATAAATAAATATTCTGCAAAAATTTGGGTTTTTCAATGTAATTAGTAAGAAATTAGTAAAAATTAGTAAAAAGAAATTATATTATTGTTAAAGGTATCGTATGGTTCCGTTGGAGAGGCTGGGATTATACCTTAAAACGTGCATCAATGATGATTAAACCAAAAGGTCCAACAACAACGACGACAACGACAACGGTGTAAATATTTGAGTATTCGAGATTATGTAAAGTTTGATTTTTAATTTAAACGAAATTTCCTCGATTATCGACTAAATCATTGAATAATCTTGCACATAGTACTTGAAATCATCGCAGATACATAAACATTATTAATATGAATTTTTAAAGCACTCTTCTTTATTATTCTTCATTTTCACTACATTTATATTTAATTAATATAGAAAAAATAACGAGTCTCCACGAAATCCCCTTGTACTTTCGCACCTAGTGAGATGCTCAATAAAATTATTTTTTAATAATAATTATATTTGCAGTTATTTTTCGTGATCCTAGACATAAAAATATTTAAACATTTCAAATATCCAACAGACATGAGACTTAGAACCCGTTAGAGTTATAATTTATGACTGTAAGTAGAACAATAAAATGGTTGAATCGATGATTAAAAGATATTTGAAACTTATAGAAATCATGAATTAGAGAGAAAAAAATTCTGAGGTATTAAATTATAAGAAAATTGTTTAATTATAATAGAACATATTAATAAAATATTTTTTTGGATATGAGTTAACTTTGTGATAAGAATTTTAAAACAACAGGGTAAAACATTGAACATTAATTTATTACAATTATTTACAGAAATTGTTACAATTAATAAGATTATCTTTCATCATTTGTCATTTGTTTTCTAATTCGTTTCTTCATATTCCTCTTTGCTTTTATTTAAATGGAATAGAATTGTGTTGCCGTAGAAGATTGCATTTCTATCTGGCCCATCTTGAATTGTAATCGATGCAACCATCGTAAAAGTATCGTGTTCGACTCTCTTCGATTAGAAACAAAATTCTCCGTCGTTCGAGGTGGAAAGTCTCGACAATTCTGTAGACGTACTTGTAAGTGCCCCGGTAACTGGAGAAATAGAATAAGTTTTGTCTTCTCGTTACGAATACGATTAAATTTGTTTTTATTAATCTATTTCTACCTGAACATGATGAGAAAATAAAATAGCATTCCATAGAGGCAACAATTTACTTAATAGAATTGAGCCACATTCCAACAAAGCCTCTAGTAGACTCAGGAAATGTAAGTTAAGCATCTCGGATAACTGGAAACATATAAAATATCTTTTTTATATTTCTTCGGACTTCAATGTATTAATTTACATGAATTTAACATATAATTTAATAAATTCATTACGATTTCTTTTCCATTTTCGAGAGATTTCGAACTTACAGCTTTCGAATAGGAAACGAGTTGCAAAATGCATGGCGTTATCTTGCCCCAAAACTCTATCAGGATGTTTATAGTGACGTTATGACCTTCGCTATTTGACGCATTATTCTTTGATAATTCTTCCAAGTACATTGTCCAAAGCTGAAACATATGATTTCGTTAATGCGAATTTGAACAGCGAATTAAAAAATATAAACATACGATAAATATAATGCATAATTACCTGACAAAGGATGAATGCGTGAAAAAGTGATGACATGTGAAGAACCGAGGTTTTCGATTGTTCCGGGAATCCCGAGAAAATAACTTGTATATGATCGGCGATGTGACAGGATACTTCCTGAGGTATCGGTTGTGCTAGCGGCATCGTTGAATGAGTGTGACTGTTATTGTTACCGGTGTACATCGCTATATGCGTAAGCGATCCCAGTAATAACCAGGACAAAAGTCTAATATGGCCGATACAATCGAGATACTCGCGCGCGCTAAAACGTTCATATCTAATGAACGAGAGAAATCATATCTAAAATTATGGTCTCAGTAATATCGTGTTTATATTATTAACATGTATATATATATATACAATATATAATAACGTAATACTAAACTTGTGACAAGTAATATTATTAATAAATAATGGGTTAGATTCGAAGTATTCGTTGAAAGCAAACAGGAAGCAAATTACAGAAACAAAAGAAGAAACGTACCCTTGCTGTATGGTAGGTGCAGTATATAGCCATGGTAAATAACGCGCGACGGCTCTGTTCTCTCGATTGTTGCCTCTCGTAATTTCTAATGCTACATATTGCGCAAGGCCGCACTTCAATATTCCACCCAACGTATCCTCGTTTAAACCAGCCTCCATTCCCTTGCTGTAACTCTAAGAAATAATTCTTCAATATAATAACACTGAGCAAAATTATCTATTATTAATATACATTTTACGCTATATACATAGCGTAAAATACATTACCTTGATCTTGCTTAAAGTGTGAAAGTCAGTTAAGAATTCAAGGACATCCGATAACTGGCTCTTCAATGATTCGGAAGCATTCGTGTTATAGATCGGTGACACATCCGTTTGGATATTATGTTCTATCGCGATAGTGTTAGGCAAAGATCCTCCAATATCCTATTAATTATTCATATGTTAATATTTCCAATATTTTCTTTTTTTAATATACTCATAATTATAATACAATTAGATTATGCACTTAAAGTTATATGTCTTTATTTAGCCGTTAAAAATATATTATGAATAATTACTTGAAGCACGAATTGAAGTAGTAATAGAAAATTTGAATCCGGTATTGTAGTTTTGAATTTAATGGCTTGAATTAATTCAAATACGATCGTCCTCCCAAAGAAATGTTTGTCGCGATCGCGAGTGAATCCTCTATGGCACAGGTAGCATAAATCCGTTAAATAATTATATCGCAACGTTGAATTCTGTATAGCATAACTTAACACTTTGGAAAACGGATCCAGCATTCCCTAGAAGAATATTATTTAATACGGTATACGTGAGCACAGGTATGTTATAATAACTTCATCTTATTATTAACTAGAGAAAAAAAATTTCGCACATGACTCTATTCTGTTGCAAGTACCTTCGATTGTTGAATTCCTGGAACTTTCAATATAGAAATCATAATTCGCAGCAGAGGTATGATGTCCTCGATCGAAGGAAGCATAAGAACAAGCCTTCGAAATAATCCGTCAAATTGTGTTAATAGTCCGCTCCATGTGGCCGCACCTGGACCTAATCCTGCTTCTAGCGGAAGACAATCCAGATAGCATGCAATATTGTACAATATTATCGGCAACCGTTCCAGCGACAATGATTTCTTCATATTTAATGTCTGCAATTGGAATTTATAAAAGATCAGCGTTCATTCCTTGACACACTTCTATGTGAAAAATATATTCAGCGGATTACAGGATATAATAAAAAATTATTCAATTAACTTACTCGTCACACGGAATTAGCTTGAAATTGCTTTCTTACCTCGAGTAGCAACTGCAACGGTGCGATAGGATTTAATTCGTTAAAATCAACCAAAGCTTGTGCAACGCTTTTAAAGAACTGCAATCTCGTCGTTTCTGCGAATTAGAAATAAATTTCATGTGACAAACATATGATAAAAGAAAAAACATATTACCATATGTCATTATTATTGTTTTTAATCTTCCAAATATCAATCTTGAATTTAACTAAAAAGAATTTTAATTATGATATGATACAAAATTGAAAACTTATTTAAAGCATTCGTTGAATGGTATCATCAATAAAATGTAATGTTCTTACCATTTAAATGAGTTTGAAACATTTGCATGAATACTCCGTTAGGCGCCAATTGATGAAGAACGCATCTGAGAAATTGATGCGCTACACTGACGGCACCACCTGGCAAATGCATATTTGTTTCGCTTTGCCAAGGATACATCGCGTTAAGCGAAACTCTATCAATATATTAATATATCTTATTTTATTATATATGAAATATAGAATAAGAAAGTAAATAAAAAATGAAATACGATAAATAATATATAAGTAGACGCTTGGCATATAGGAATACCGGCTTAAAATTGCGCTAATATTTTCTTATCTTACTTGGTAACCACGCCGAGTATTTCTGGTAATAATGGTGCCGCTAAAGACGGTTCTCGATGAATAAAGGTTCCCAAAGTTATTATACATAATCCAAGTTCCTCGTCGGAATATTCCTCTTTTATCGTTCCGCATTCCGAACACCTGTATTTTTATATTAATCGAATGAAATTAATCTTCATGAAATAGCAGTGTGTTCTCAGAATTTTAATATAATTGAGAATTCTGTACTTTCTTCTTAGAAATCTAAAAAGTCTTAGAATTTCTTATATATTTATAAAAGCTTTGAAACTGAAAGATCGCTGAAATTTCGTCTGCTATGCATTCGTACTATATGCTTTATCAGCATTAGATTTGGAAAATGAAATGCTAATTTAACAACAATATAATTAATCGGCTTTATAATTCAATGCCAACAATTATTAATAATGTATTAAATATCAGATTATATCCATCGAACACAATTATTAATGAGAAATAAATTCTGTTTTAAATTGAATCTTTGTATGACATGTTTGAGGAACAAAGTTTAAATTTTGTTCAATTTGCTAATTAGATTTACTGCAGAGACGAAAGAGAAGAAATTGAATCAATAAATGATAATAATTCGAGATTATATATCTGCGTGATTTACTATATTTACTATGAGTGTAGCGATATAATTATTGTATGCTCATGCGATAAGAAAAATTTACCAAGACTCTGTCCGTCTTGCACGAGTAATCGCATCCTGATCCGTCGTAGTATTTATTTTCCGCGATTTCTCACGTTGAATACGAAACTGATCCCTCGATTTAATCTTCTGTTCATAATCCGTTACTTTTGAGGCAAAATCTCCGTAATCGACTGCTGGTGGAGATGATTCCAAAGCCACTTGTTTAATTAATCTTCTTGGACTTGGTGATCTACTCGAATTAATTTCGTTACATGTCGGCACGAGTGACTGTGAAACAAATAAAACATATCTCCGTTAATTTAAAATAAAGAGTGAAATCAAGAAATACAATTTTACCATATTTTCAGATGTTCCGCTATCTTGTTTGGTGAGCACCGTATCATGTTTCGCATCCCCATTCGATTTATTTGTATCTAAAAAGAAGTTCGCTATTTTGCTACGTTCTTCGCATTATAAAGTCAAATTTGTCATGTTATTAGCTATATTTTCTACAAAATTCTCTTTTTCTTTCTTAAATATATGCATTACAGAAAATCCTAGAATTAACGCTTACGAACCTTCAATATCTGAGATATCAAGAGTTTGACGTATACGTTCGACCAATCCAGGGAAATCTCTTTGAGGGCCAACTGGTAATAATCGTTCTGGCGTTGGAAATTCTAACTGAGAAACGCTGCGTGGACTCGTAATATCACTGGTCTCGTAAGTCTCGCTGTCTTGCTCAAATGAAGAATCTACAATGATATATTAAATTGGCTTTAATTTATATTATAATTACAATATTAAAATTCTCTTTCTCGTTTCTTTCAAAATTTGTTTTTTAATTGTTGTCTCTTGCTTAAATATTCGTCGAAATGTTTACTTACTGACTGTCAAAATGTCCATTTTTGACAATGGTGATTCTGGAGAACCATATGTATCTTCGCATCTTAATATGCGTTGTGTAGCTCGCGATCCTGCATGAGAGAAAACAACGGCTACTTCGTTTACTATCTAATATATGTCTAATTTCATTATATTATATTAAAATATCACATAATATAATTATAAATAATATATCTAAAGTATATGATAAGAAAACAATATTTATTGATGATAAATCATATAAATCGAATATTAATAACCGCCTATCTATTTCTTATGAATTTTAAAACTATTCTATCACTTACATTCAGATAAAAACCCAAAGATAGAGAGGAATTTTTATCTTGATTTTTGTTATTTTTAAATTTGTTATAACGCATAACACGATAACATTAATTACTTACCAGTTACACGAGCTGTTGTGCCAATTGGTAATAATCGTTCAATTGTCGGAGTGGTCATTAAAAGCTGCGGACCCACGAGAATACCTGCTTGTTGTCCATTCTCCGTGCTTATAATTTGCGATGATATAGAAGAGCTCAATGCCAACGAACTCGAGTGATCACTATTTGTCACTGTGATCACTTGGCACGGTGAAACAGGCGATGTTGCAGTAATTGTGACCTGTTCTACATGTTTTTGTCTACCTAAATGCTTCGAGTTCAATGATTCGATGTTATTTGAAACACCCGTGATCTTCATAAGCGCTTTCTCTTTCTCATCGTCTTTCTCCTTTTCCTTTTCCTTTTCCTTCTCTCTTTCCTTTTCTTTTTCCTTTTCTTTCTCCTTCGGTAATTCAAATCTGAGAATTTTTAAATGCCATCTTTAATTCATGAACAAGCTAATGAATAAATATTACAACTGATGAATAAATATTACATTTTTAGAAAGTGTTTATAAGAAACTGGATAGAAAGAAGTTTATATAAATATAAATAATATATAAAAAATAGTTTGTATTAAGAAAAAGGATAGTAGCCTTGAATAGTTACCTTTGAATATGAGAAATACTTGTGGCAACAGCCAAAGCGCTCGATAAGTCATATGGTTTCGACAAAACGGTATCTCCATTGTGCGACACTTGTGCTTTCCCATTTCTTGTTAATGGCATCACTATCTTAGATTTTGAAGAATCCTGTTGACCGGTTAAGAATGTACTTGTCACCATCATCTTCACTCCTTCATAAACGCTCCATTTCTTTTGAGATCCACTTTTATCCTGCAACAAAAATAATACAATTTTATATTCCTTCATATAATTTCATTTATTTTTATTAAAAATTATAATTCCAGAATTGACTTTTTTATTACTATATTTGTAAAATATTTCTTTTTTTTATTGATTAGATAGCATTTTATCAATAATCTCAATTATTTTTTGTGTTTAGCCATCTAAAAGTTTAGCGTTAGTTCGCAAATCCCTTTTTCAATAATCTGTTTCAATAAATTAAATGAAAAAGTTCTTGTAGATTGATGAATAAATAATATTACTTGACTAGCGTCATCTTCGTTCCCTAGGAACCATGTGGGTTTCATTACAGATTCCGTCTTCGATTTACTAATACTTCGATTATTGGGTTCGGTTGTGCTCGCGGCATCTGATACGATGGACATACGTGGTTCTTGAAGAAATGCGTTTTTGGAAATCGCGGAATCCTCTAGCTCCCCGAGGGATCCTCCGCTGCTGCCATGTAAGGTACTGTCAGATTTCGGGCTCTCAGGTATCGCGGCCAACTCGGACTCCGTATCATCCGCATTCATGGAATAGCTTCGCAAAAGTATCCGCAATAGCGATATAGATTTAACATGCCATTACTTGAACGATGATAAGAGTATAGTAATAAGAATATGCTTATTGAATATCATCTGAAAAGCAGCTACGCTACGATATGGATAAAATAGTCAACCTGAAAAATCTGGAGGGAGTATTCTTCTGAAAAACAATATCGATAACAATGTTCTAAAATGAATATCGCCTGCTAAAACAGGCGACCTGCTATTTAGTTATGTGATCTGTTGATTTGCATATCGCTTTTACATATCGCTCGATTACAGACTCACCGACCTAGTAAAATGCTTGTTGAAATAGCGGCATGCTGGACCATTATTTTCTTCCCAATGAGTTCCCATCTGCCCATGCATGCCAACAGGACTACGTTGATGTACCGAAATGATCGGTGCGCGTACTGAAGGAGTCTCCGTATCTATCTCACCTAATGTGTTCGTTGCCAATTCGTGTTCCATTCCGAGCGACGGTTGAGACACGTCTGAAGCGTATTGTTCATAAATCAATATAATGGGTATTATAATTATTCTTATAAATTATTTTAAGAGTTTATCTCCGAACCGCGAGATCTGGAAGGTGGTGCGCCCATGATAACAGTCGCGGGAATCCTCTTACATTGGTGATGTTGCGTGTCGAGTGTGTTCAACACTATTTTCACCAAAGCTTGGAGCTGATTACACCACGGTTGTTGTCCGTATTGACACTAAAAAGTACCCGACATCAAAATAACCGTGATGGACTTGATCTTGTTTACTTTAAAAGAGTAATGATAAGATTATTTTACCTTATATAAAATAACAAGTAAAGACATTAACCAGGATCGTCTGATGTGCGGCTCCAAATACCAGAGACTATAACTTGGCGGTTGATGATCCGTAGGAGGTGTAGCTTGCGGTGGACAAGGACAATGTTGCAATATCGCCAAAATTGGTGGCGTTATTACCCAGCCCATTATATGATTTTGGTCTAATAATTGTGGTAAATTGGCGATGAAAACGTTGAATACCGGTGAAAGCCTATAATGATTCGATATTTTTTTATAGTAAATTCAAAATTATAAGAAAAGTAAATAACTTAATAATCGGTTTATATCAAGAATTGTCTTATTATGAGAAATATTACCTGAGACGTTGCGGAGAAGTATGGAAAGAACGTTCGGCCTGATTGTATCCTAGAAGAAGATACAAATGTCGCAGAACTATACCCTGCGTTTTCGATAATGGTTTCTCGTCCGTCGGATAGGCCTTATTAAATCGCATAAATTAATAAATAATGTTATCGCTTTAAAATTGACCCATTGATATTGATATATTATATGCAATTTTCTCTTATATACAGAGATGCAAACGACTCACTTGATCTTGTCTTGAGAGAAATTGCATCAAGAGGAAGACAAGAAGATGCATGGTTTCTTTATCTGCTTCTTCAAGATCCATAATTTTATGAGTATATGCCGGTAATGTGCTAGCTTCGTCGACCATGTTTAGAGAATGGATGTGACCATCTGTAAGATTTACTAATATGATTTTATATTCACAGATTGAAGCTATTCATTAAAAAGAAAGAATGAGATCTACAAGAAATATCAAAATTAGAATATTTTAGAATCATTTGTATTTCTACCATTAATCATTAAGTAAATCTACTTATATAATCTTTCATTGTTGAAAGAATTAATTGTAAGTAAATTAACATCAAGAGAGAAAGCAGCATGCGTACATATAATTCAAAAATTTATTGAAGCGATATACAAAGAATAATAAAAGTCATTAATTTAAAATTATATCTAAAGAATAACGCGATTCAATCTGTTTATGCCTATATATACAAAAAAGCCAGAATTATTTTTATGTTATACAGAGAGAAAGTGTTTTCTTATTTAGAAAGAATCTCTTATTTTCTTATCATGAAAAATATCTTACGTGCACATTTTTAAGAATCTACGAATTTTCAATAAAAGATAATGATCTAATTGCTTAAAAAATGTTTACTACTATAAATGTGCAAATATATATGAGCAAAGCCATTTCTTCAAAACATGTTATAAATGACAATCTTGTAAAACAAATGTTTTTAATATACATTGGTAAGAGTCATTAATTAAATTGCAAGTTCGGCAGTGTTTCCACATTCCTACTTACCGTTCGATCTGTTCGAATTCTATCTGTCTGGAATTGAACGCTTTAACATCCTTTTTTTATGAGCCATGTAGTACAAACAAGCAACATTTGCATGTACACATTTATTGCTTCGTCTACAGCTATGCAGGCAAACACGCTACTCTACCTGGAATACTGTTATTAGGCGGGGTAGACCCCAACAACTGACCCAGTCCGAATCTCGAGCTCTTCCTTTTCAGAATGGGCGCAGAATACTGTCGGCTGTATATTTTTTCCTTTTCTGCGTGAAAGAATGCAAAAAACAAGAGAAAAAGAGGATAACACATATGTGTACGACATCAGTGAAGTGCGCGAAGAAATAATAGAGATAAAAACTAAACAGGAAAGAATTTACAAGAGGAAGGTGCATACCTTGCTTGGTGTCTTGTCGAGGTATCATTGATGCGGGTGCGGACATTGTACGCTTGTAAGGCCACTTCGTGCCAAAGCTTGCACTTAACGTCTTCACAGAGCTTGTCCCGCTACCGTCAGATTGGGACAACGCTTCCTGCGCCCGATGCAATTTCTTCATGAACACTTCACTGTTTAAATCCGTATTTTTCAGATCTGCAATAAGAAGTTCGCTCGCTTTTATTCACATTTATTCATTCTGTTTGATACGATACTAACGATACTAACCGCGAAGATAAGCTATATCTCCCGATTTCTCCAGGTTGATTTGAGCTTCGAGAAACAGTGTGTCAAATCGGTTCAAGAAAAATTCCCATGTCAAGATACGTCGGTCGCTAAGACTGTTATGGAGTTGATAAAGCGACTGCAATACCATAGGCCGATCTACGATGACGGAATCGAATTGTGTTTCCAGACATAAGATTAATGACTGAAATAATTGTGGATATTGTATTAATTTAATTCTCAGATAATTATTTTTAGATACACAGCCAATCTCGATAGAATTATCTCTTTTGTATCGAGATTTAGAAATTGACAATGAATCGGTTTTAAGACATGATTTATCGAAAAACTTGTTTTTCATGTAAATTAAATTTTATATAATTTTATATAATTTTTTTATATAATTTTAATTATTTAAAGAACATAAAATTTACCCTGATAGCCGCATCGTGGATAGTACCTAGATATAAGGTCGCACGCTGCGCAACATATACATTATTATCGTCCATACTCGTGATTAAGTAACAAAATGCGTTTGCTAATGCAGCTTGAAGACTCATGATATTTCGCAACGGCGTTGAATCCATAAATCTCGCAATTAGTGTGACACGCTCGACTGAAATATTCGCAACATCATTAACATCCAGCATCATTAACATGGTGAATATAATGTTATTATATGTTATTTCATGATATCATTCTTAATGATATCATTTCATGATTCATTCTTAATGATTTAATAACTTTAATTATATTAAAATATCGGAAAATTGAAGTTGCAAGCAACGAAGGCTTATAAAAAAAATGTATATAATCATTACCTGCGACGAATCTAACACGCCAATCGGAATTATGAAACTCTTCTTGTACGAGCCGCCAGAAAGTATCAGTACCACAAGGTAATGTCACACAATGTAATAATAACGGCACAGTCACCTGTGCTATATGCGAGTATTCTGCGTTTAGAAGCTCCCATAAACTAAAATAAGATAATAATTAATTTATAACATAATAAAACGATAACAAAATTTGAGAAGAAATAAAGACAGAGTTCTCGTGTTCTGTTTTTTCTGTCACTGTTTCTATATTCCATGTCTCAGATAATAATATCTGAATTATTTACTTCTTTATTAACAAGTTTTCTTGGCACCATATGAAAAATCCTTGATGATCTTTTACTGCCGTGTTAAATGCATCACCGTACAAGCACAATACGTTCAAGCATTGTAGCATGTAGTACAAAATATCAGGTTTGTCAATTGTCATCATCTCCTGTAAATTTTTATTCAAAATTATTTCTAATTTATTTAATCGATGCGATCGATGGTCAAAATTGAAATTCATTCGCATAATTGAATTAGCGGTTTGATATCTCAAACACATAGCTTTTGTATAGTACCTTCAATAATTTATGAATATACTGAAGTTGTTCTGGTAATTCCTCTATCGTGAAGCGAAACTTCCCCACAGAGGTATGCCAAAAATCATCAAGGTCGGTTTCCGGACTCAAGTTCACAGGTTCATCGTTCTCGCCTATCAGACGTGGTTTCGCCACGCTCACTGTTGCCGTAGCTGAAAATATATATTTATAAAATCTTTTAATTATTTAAATACGATGAATTATTAAAAAGATATAATAGGAAATCTATATCGATTTACCGACGTCTGTTTCCGACAATGTAACTGTTCTTGCAACAGCAGACATGACCTTCTCTGTTGGCATAATAGCTGCAAGATCCAGCTGTTCCGAAACTGTCTCTACTGTGGCTGTCATAATCTGTTCGAAGAACTGATATAAACGATCAAAATAGCTATTCCGATGACATAGATTAGCCTACCGTGTTTTTTTTTTTTTGTGATCAGGCCGTGTCGTAGAAGAAGAGACAGAAAGAGAAGCGCACGGACACACACACACAGTTAGAACAGTTTATGTATGCATGCTGCTTTCATAACACAGGATTGTGTAATAGTGACAGTAGAGATGTTTCTTGTGACATTTATCCCATTGCAGAATAATCTTTTCCTTCTCATAATTATGAAAAGATAATCATGAAAATGGAAACTCAAGATTTGTGATTTAGTTCAATCCATAACTGCTACAATTATTTTTTACTTATATAAATGATATGATAGGATCTACAATCTTGTATGCGGCATACACATAAATAAGTAATTTTTCTTTATTTTCTTTATTTTCTTTGTTTTATTTCGCTTTATCTCAGATCTAGACAACCGAGGATTAATTAATTAAGCCTTACAACAGGGAAGATCGCGTGTTTTATCAACTTGAAGATAAAACATGAAGATAGAGTTTGGAAATCTTGTATAAATACTGCTGTACCAGTTACGGATCTCTCAAGAAGACAAACATCAAACATATTAGTAGCATAAAAGGAAGAGTGTGTGTATCTTAAGATTTATTCATAAAGAAACGTACGTGTGGCATGTGAACTAGGACTCCACCTACGGAATGCATTTCCGGTACTGGCATGTTGATAACTACATCCGGTTTCGAATCATTCTTCTTAGTTGTTTCCGGCGAGCCTTTGCGACCATTCTCCGCTGTTTCGTCCATGATTGTCTGAGGAACAATGGATAGTAGCAATAAATCTAATTTCTTCTCTCATTCATTTCTTCTCAGTATAAATAAAAACATTCTAATATCGAGAATAAATTACTATTTATCCTATAAATATACATAAATATATAAATGTATATTCTATCGTATATAAATAGGATCAAATTATTTTAAATTAATTTACATCGGGCGGATATGCTGGGTTTTCCGGTGCCATGTAAGTAATCAATTGTAAACACAATTGGTACCAAATCACTCTTGATTCGCAATAAGTGCATTCAGTGTCGGACGTGTCGCACACATGACAGTTGTTCCAATTGGACGCAACTATAGATTTCATCAGATGACAGGCATCTCGGCAAATCCATGTGTTGATTCCAGTATGCTTGTCTACGTTTTGAAGTTCCATCTGTCAAAGCCGAACTTTGCATTATTTTGCTTATTATGTAAGAAATTATTACAGAAATTTTACATCCTCGATGATACATAGAGAATTGATATAGTGGACGTATGCATTTTATTATTTAGGGAAAATTATACAAAATGTTTTTATGCATAATTTTTATCTCACCTGCTTCAAAAGTATATCAAGCATAAGAATGCAACAAGATAAATTAAGTTCAGCGTTTGTCATAAATTCCATGTGTCTCGGTGTTGGTATGATATCATCGGAGAGTGGAGTTGATTTTCCTGAATTTTCTACCATGGCACCTAAACATTTTGAAAATCCGATTAAGATAGAATAAAAAATCATGAATTGTAACGCTACTGTATGATATTGTAAATAAGAATCTTTATACTATAGCTATATATTTATAAATAAAACTTTAAAAGCACATTCTTTGAAAACATTTGATTTACTATTTAATTCATAATTAAGTTAATCTTATTAATAAAAAATTTTTTTCGATTTTTGATCGAAAATGTCGATTATTCACAATACATTACAGCGATTATTTTATTTATTATTTTTTTCAATATACAAACGTATTCTTAATTCATAACATAATACATATCTTAATACATATTCATAATTCTTTAAAAATGTCTTTTATATAATATGATCTTCAATAATAATATTTTAATATTGATAATATACATCAGCGTACCTACTTCAAGTAACGGGAATCTACGATAACTACAGAAGAAACTCTTATTCTCGAGAACAATCACGTATTTATAAACTTTATTTAAAGCTGCAGAAAAAAGACACGATTCGCATGTGCAATAAATACATGAACGCCTATATGCTACATCGAGCATATGGCACTATAAGAAGAAGAAGAATATACTTCAAGGCAATAAAGATTACAATAATTATAATTACATACATCTGAGGTTTTCTTCATCATCGTCTTTTGAAGACTTGCTTGGCTTCAGCTCTGATTCCGCGGAACTCATTGATTGCATAACAGTAACGCCGTCACTGAATATCGAGAATAGTTGATCTAATGGTAATGTTATTTCCAGCATAGTGAGCGTCTGCAGCCAATTAAGGGCTTGCTCTTGTACTTTTGCGCTTGTGTTGACGAATCGCTTTGCTATGAAGTTGTACATTTTTTTTACATCGAATCCTAAGGAGTTCATATCTCGGTCCAAGATCTTGCTGTAAGAGTTTACGAGTATAAAAATGCAGATATACAAAGGAATATATAAAGGAAAGTATATCGGACTAAAGATATGTATACCTCAATATGATTTTTAATTCATGAAGTTCATGCTCAGGAACATCATTTACGACCGCTTCCATCCAATGCGGCATTACGTAATCCCACACATCAGGAGTGATAACTTCATATGGTACCAAACAAAATAGTCGATGCAGCCCGTCTTTTAAATGAGATGTTCGTGAAGCCAAAGTTTCCCTTTCAAATAACAACAAACGACAGTATTAATTTTTATGTGATAAATAATAATAATATTATATGAAATAGTAAAATTACAAAAATGTCTTTTCTATATCGCAATTTAAAATCTTTTATGTACGTATATTTTGTATATGTATATATAATTTCATAATTTTATTAATTAATTTGAAAAAATTGTTAACATTTATCTCCAATGCATATTATGCAATGCTTTATTTCACTAAATTTCAGAACCTACTTCAGAACCTACATCGAATACAGAGTAAACCTTTCTCACCAATGACCTCCAACTCTGACGTAGTCTGTAGGATGTGGTAGAAGACAGGAAATGAATACTTCGTAATGCGTTTTCATAACTTCCGAAAGCCAGGTACATACGTACTCTGTTTTCAGTTTCTCGAGCGCGCTTTCCGCTTGACCTGAAATTGTTTTCGATCAATTGAGAAGCTGATAATGATAAAATAAAAAGTGTTAAAATTAATGCGAGGATGCAAGTGTGATTTAAACTACTAATCTGACTAATCTGATTAATCTGTGAGATACGATAAACGCATTGATATTTATAATCGTCGTTTATCGTTTCCCGAATTTCCTACGTTTCTTAGATTACGTAACAATGCGAAGCAATCTTCTTGTGATTTATTTAAATATAAATTTTGGATATATATATCTTCAATTATATGTATCATATGGGAGATAGATTTGTGTCGTGTGCAAGTATTTCCGATATATTGCGTGCAATTTTTTATAAATCTATTCTCATATAGATTTTTTTTTCTTATATACGTTTAATTTGTAGAAAATAGATTAAATTCGGCTAAATATCTAGGCGTACCCGGCCTAATTTTCGGGATAACATTTACATCAACATAATATCTCTGGTAAGATTTCCCTTAAAACAATAACAACTGAATATATTGTCATGTTAGAGCATGAACAGCGAAACACTTAATACCTTGTACATCGCGCATATTTAGCCGACCACGCTACCACGCTACGTCTGGCTACGTCTACTTGAGTAAAGTGTATATATGCAAAGTGTTAAATTACCAACAGAAAAGATAAGGTGTATAAGTCTTTTTTCAATACCATCGAAACAGTAGGCAGTGACATGAAACCAATGAAATAACATTGACAACAAACGGCCCAGTATTTCAACCGGGGTATCCTTGTTCGGGGTACAAAGTCCCACGAGCAGCCATACGCCGTATCTGCCAAGAAGCTGTCGTTCTTCCAGACTCATCGGATCATAGTGACCACCGAATGTGCTACCAAGAACGCCACCGCCGCTACTTCCGCCTGCCGGAAATCCTACACTGCTTTTGTTAGTACTGCTAGTACTCATTTCCATCATATCTCGGTTACTGTCGATACTTATCGGTTCGGTTTCCTTGAGCAAACTGTAAAAGACAGAAATTTATTTGCATTTTACGCAACTGTTTGCGCCTACGCCTACGCAAATGAGAAACGAACTTCGGTCTGTTTTCTCTTAATTTTAATCTCGACTTTTCTGTTGAATAGAGTGACTTGCCTGACAATCGCTTGAACCATGTAAGTCTGCGTTTGCGAATCCAGTTGTGAAATATGAGGAAGCGCCGTGTGATAAATATGATTACTACCATCGCTGTCTTTCTCAGGGTCATTGTATTTCTTCTTTTTAGAATGGCGATGATTATGACACGACTGACAATACCGTATGGGATGATTCCCGTTGAAGCTCGTGCATTCGGACGAGAAGCAAATACTAAAAGCTGATCTGTCCTCCGGTTCTTTCTGTTTATCCTTTATTCCTTTGCAATTCTTCAGATTTAAAGAATCGATATTATAGTAGCGTTTTAAATATTCAAATGAGCAGAGACGCATTCAAGGCGCAGTGAATTTTATAAATCTGACCTCAACGATGATTTCCTTACCTTACTTTCGCAGACCATAGACACCGGTTGCATCGGATGGAGAATATCGTTGAATTTCTGTTTCGGATATTCTCGACAAATCTCATTCGCGCACTCGATACAAAGATAGAGAGGAGGTGGAGATTCAACAGCAAAAGTAATGGAAATACGATGATCGTAACAAACCTTACCGGCTTCAGCGTTGCCAGCATTTGGACAATTATCCCGTTGACACACAAATGGAATAAGATCATCTAGAATATAGACAACAATTTCTATTTTGAAATATACTTTCCATTTAAATATATCTAAGAATAATCTCTCTAGACACATTTATTTATTACATACAAAATAAGCGATATTTTTTTATATCGTTAATACTTAACGCTTACTGGCAAATTTTACCAACACTGCACGACGATCGAATAGATTTGGATTAAAGGACGGCCAGTAATAAAATAACAATTTTGCAGCCGATGCTCTCGCTGGAGCAGTACCATAAGCGATAACGCAAAGTATATCTTTTACAACACCCGGTTTTAAGGCCATCAAACACTCCACTAACTGACAGTGATGCGCTGAAAAAAGTCTTTAGTTATTATCGTTTATTATTATATCTCACAGGAATTTTATTCTTAATGATACTCGATTTTATTTGATTTGGTTGATACAATAAAGTGTGAAATTGTTCACATTTTTTAAAATGTTATTGTGTGTAATTTCTTATTCTTAATTATACAACTTTTCGAGATATAGCCATTATAAAAAGTTTTCGAATAAAACTGAAGAATTTTTTCTTGAGTGAAAAAATTAGTAAAAATGGTATGAAATGCACAGCCGTATACATGTATATACATGTGTAATACCTGCATTGTTGGAATATTGAAACACCATCATTATAATAGCAGCCACTGATTGACTTGCCGCGCTTTCATTTCCAGATTCATCCTTCCTCTCTAAAAATTAATACACATAGAATATAAAGAAATATGTTCTATTATCGTCTTTCAATGATTAATTTGATAATATAACTTGATAGCATAACTGCAAGCTATTTAAAATATAAAATGAATAATGCGTTATAAAAATGAAGCTCTTAAATCTAATTAATAATAATTTTGGAATTATATTAATACTAAAATAATATCTTCTATTCTACGTTTTATCAACCTGTTTTCTAGTCGGCGATTCAATTTCTCGTTCAACGAGGATGCTTATTGATAAAATAATAAAATTTTCTTTTTAGTTTCATTTCGTTTTTTTTCTCTTAGAAAAAGAGATGAATTTTGCTTGTTGTATAAGATATATAAGTTTAAATAATACTTGATATAAATATATAATAGAAGAACTCACGTATAGTAAATGGTAAAATGTAAAAACAGAGATAATTGATAATTTCTTCGTGCAGTTCCATAGGAAATATTGATATCGTACTGGCAGTTAGGTACGATAAATTGTCGATGAGATCGTGATCGAGAAACGGCAATAGACATGCGAGACATTGCAGCAAAGCTTTCCCAAATGCTGCAAAAATATATTATAATTATTATATTACATAAAATTAAGATTGACTTAATCAGGCAACTTAACAAAAGAGAAGACAGAATTATTATAATAAGACTGCAATAGCAAAGCTATTCGGCGAATCGTAACTAATAATTATCAAACATGAATATCTTTAGAATATTTATTAATTATTAGATATTATTAGATATTATTAGATATTTTCCGTACTTTATTATTCACGTAATAATAATATTGCTATTCGATGTAAAATATGATGAACCTGATAAACCGACGTGTATGAACGGCACAATGTCGATCAGTTGTGTCAATGCATTATAAAGCTGTTTGTAATCCAAATTCGGATACAATGCCATTCGTTCTCCATCTTTTTCCTGCAACTTGATTAATTCGAACGGCTTTTCAGGCACATCTTTTAATAGAGCTAGAATATTTTAACGCTATTATTACATTTTTATATAATTATTACTTAAGTTGTTACAATAGATACGGATATAATAAATTGCGCGGCTACAAGCGCAACTTCATGCTGCAATGCATGCGAGGAAATACATCTTACATTTTTCCTATATAATTACTTACACAGCAAAGTCTGAGAAAAATACTTCAGCGTATTCGCGATATCCAGACCAGAAGGTATGGGTTGACTTCCATAAAGTAGCCGTTGATAATGATCGTGAAGGCTGGTCAATTTTAGACTGTCTGCAATTCAATATCTCCATAAATATATTTCTATATCGTCATATTATCTTTTTTATATCTTCATATCCAGTAACATGTTTACCGAATATTACGAATTATTCAATATAATATGAAATAAATTTATGATCATAAATGTATGATCAATAAATATATAATCATCAATCGAATATATGATTTTTATTTAATATTAGGTATATATGATATAAACTACGAGTATAATAAATATAATAATAGGTATAAAAAAAGTATAGTAAAATATAATAGTAAAAATATATATATATATATATACACGATATACATACATACGTGCAAACACAAATTATCAGATGTAGATTTAATTTTTAAATAAGACACAAAGTAATACATAATTACATGCTGCAAATCTGGTTCCCATGTAAGTAGTACCCATGTAGCTGGTTCACTTCCACGCCATGTAGTATAACAAATACTTCGGTTCACAATAATTTAGCTAGAAGTCTAACAATAAAAAATATTTGGATTTAGATAAGCATTGCCAATTCGAGTATCGATAAGAATCATCGTTGGATGGTGATCCAGCGATTCTGATATATATGGATTTATGTGGACGATAAGAGCCGCCTGAGACACGCGGGGATAAACTAGGAAATAGGATGTCCGCACATTTTCGTATTGATCCGTACTGGCGAAGACGTGCGATGCTGCGCGTTGTTACTCTCATGTTAATTCGTTCATTATATCCGATAATTATATATCAGATGGCGAGAATAATAAAGTCAAATCGACTCTGCATGTATGTGGTCATTTAATGTCTCACAGAGACTTGCGTGTTTGTTATTTTAATAGAGTAATCTTAATTTATAGAACATATACGAAACGTATTAAGCATTTTTTATTCTACGACATTATGTAACTAATTGTAATACACAACATTTGAGATGCAAGAGTTATTGATAATATTATGGATTGTATGCGCATAATAATTGTATAATTCATTATGTGGTTCATAATTCATCGTGTACTCTTAATCTTGATTTCGCTCGTACGATTCATCTTGTGTTTGCGATTTGCAACATTTGCAACAAGAATATACGAAAGGAACGAAAGCGTCTTAACGGGAAATAAAATTGTTAATTTAATGGAAATATGTGCCCCTTAGCGAAAACACAAATCCGTTTAGCGAAGATTCAAACCTATTTAGCGAGGATTCGAACCCATTCAGACACGCTACCGATATAGAAAGACAGCGAGAAAGAGAGAGACAGACAGACAGACAGCAGCACACACACACACCACACACACACACACACACACAGAGAGAGAGAGAGAGAGAGAGAGAGAGAGAGAGAGAGAGAGAGAGAGAGAGAGAGAGAGAGAGAAAGAGAGAAAGAGAGAGAGAGAAGAAGTGAAGCCTAGAATCTCTTTTCTCCTTGAGAGCGTGCGACACATACATGTTCATACATAATATGGCCACAGCAAGGGTTCGATTGGATAAGATGGAAGAAAATGGCATGCGAGGAGTTATTAAATTTTAGTGAAATGTTTATTTGCTCCATTTGCGTAGGATGGGAGGCTGCATAGGTATAACTAGGGCAAGAAATGCCTCAATTAACGATACATCAGAAAACTCAACGAGAACTAATTCAGGTAAAATCAGAATCTGTCATATGAAAAAAAGCATTAAGCATCAACTAACCTTGAAAAATCATTTCGGCTTTATTTATGTCTGTATATCTAAAATACGCGTTATCTATTAAGTGTATATACGTTTATCTCTACTTGGTTTAGCAGGATCTGTAGAAAGTTAAATTCAATATTGTAATATTTTGATAACGCAATATTGGATATATGCAAATTACATGGAATATATGATTGACGTTTGTAGTTTTTGACAGGGTTTTAATTTAGTAATAAATTCTTTATGTAGAAAATTCTGTTTGTAAAAAATTTATATTAATTATATTAATGGCAAAAATAATTTTGAAATATAGAAGTGCATGGTCATATGACTAATCAAATAACACAAGAAACATTTGAAGAATTGATAAATAACTAAGTCTTTCATATATCTTTATAATTTCTTACAGATCTTCCCTTATAGACATTGTGTGTGTTTATAATAGTTTAATTATAATAAATATGATAAAAGACTACAATAAGAAACACAAGTTTCTTTTATATTGAATCTTTATAGAGCATAATCTTTCTCATTATGTTTCTCATTGTTGTTTATATATTTTATATCTAATAAATTATATGTATATTGTTATACATATGTATATTGTCATGTATATTATTATTAAAGAATGTATATTATCTATCTAAAAAGTTTATATGCATTGTTATGATAAAAGATAAGTTAATGTGTCTTTATTTGCATTTGCATATAGGAAATTCACGAAGAAATCATCTCTTGTGTCACGAGGTAATTAGATGGAAATCAGATGTACCTTTAACTGAAGGTCAATTAAGAAGCAAACGAGATGAGTTTTGGGATACTGCGCCAGCGTTCGATGGTCGCAAAGAAATTTGGGATGCATTGAGGGCAGGTGCAACTGCAGCAGAAGCACAAGATTATCAATTGGCACAAGCCATATTGGACGGAGCTAATATTTCTGTACCAAATGGATTCTTAACCGAATGTTACGATGAGTTAGGAACACGTTATCAAGTACCTATTTATTGTTTGTCCTATCCGATTAATATTGTAAAAGAAGACAGTGGAAGGGATTCTCCTGCTGATTGTTCAGGTATTGAGATTTTTTGTGAGAATTTATTTATGTGAAATTTTTTATAATAAATTTGCTTTACTATTGCCTTGCTACTCTATTTTTCATAGAACCAGTTGACGAAGGAACAGAGCAGACTTTAAAACTTAGACTATCGACTACTTTAGGAGAAGTTAAACTACCTGTCTATAGTAATGACACAATTGGTATTGCAAAGAAAAAATTACAGGTTTGTACAATATTATGTATCTAGTTAATAATTGTTTTTTGTTATATTTTATATTATATATTATATTACATATTACATTATTACATATTATATTACATAGTAATTATGTTATATTATGTTAATATTATGCGATAATGATTTTTATTTGAGATATAATTTATAGAGTCAGGAAGGTTTGGAACCATCACGTCAAAGGTGGTTCTTTGGTGGTAAATTGCTGGGCGATAAAATGCACATAGAAGAAGCTAAGGTACAGCCAGGTTATGTGATACAAGTGATCGTAAATCCAGAAAAATCAGATAACAGCCCTGTAAAGACTAGTTGAACTTGTGCATAAACATGACAAAAGTATGTCATGTTCAACAAGAAATCAATAATAGACATATTTCTACGCTTGTTAACAAAACTTGTTAACTATATACTGAAGTAAGAATATCATATTTTTTAATTTTATATCACGCAATTATCATGTGATATCACACAAATAAGATAGATCATTTTAGGATAAATTGGACATAACAATATTTTGAATTACAAGCTTCTCAAAATCACCAATTAAATCAGTTTTTCTTATATTATATACATATTTATCCATATATTGTATCAAATATATTGTAAAAAATTTATGTAAGAAAAGCATTTAAGAAATGCTAAATAGGCAATGAAAAATCATTTTTGTTAGTTCGGTTTCTTTCAATGTAATGTATTTTCTGTGACAAGAAAATTTGTTGAAATATATGATTTATTTATATTTTTGCGCAATATATGTGCTTCATATGCTATTTTTTATAATGTCACCATAATGTGGAAGAGTTCAGAATTTTATCATATCAAATTTTGTTATAAGATAAATATCACTACATAAAAAAATTGGATATTGAAGTATATATTAAAACAAAATAGTCATTTATGTGCGATAATGTTTTATAATAGAATATTTATATACAATACACATATAGGAGAAAAAACAGATATTTTCTCTGTTTTCGCAAAACAAGAAACAGCTTGGGATAAATATTGTCCCGTTTATGTTATGTCCCATTGTCCTCTTTCCACATTATATCATGCATAAGTATAAAGTATAAAGTATCAATATTCGGTGGACAATAGCGAAAAAAAAATAATATAATACTCATACAAAATACTGTGTACCTAGGGATTGTGTAATAATCTATGTTTTACTTGTAATTGCTGAATCATTTCTCTTATTTCTTTGTAATTTTTATTATATGAAGAGAATCTTATATATAAAAAGATAATATAAGAATTTATCTCTTATCATTTTTCATTAAACTAATAATTCTATTTTAATATAGTGTGATTATCCTACTATCACGTTAGTAAAACAATCTTAAATTATTATTCTGTTATATCTTATTTTACATATAGAACATATATAATTTAATTATTACATTCTTTCATAAAAACATAAATATAAATTCATACAGGCCTAATATTATTTTATAAGCATAATTACATAAAATATTAAATATGCCTTTGACAGCTAAATTTTATTTCGAATGAAAATAAGATCAGGAATATATCTTTGCACTCTATCTTAAATAACTAAAATTATAATTTTTATAAAAAGATTACAATATAACTGTATACAATATATATTGTATATAATTACATGTAGAAAATCTATTATTTCTAAAATGTATATTTTTGCTTATTTAAAATAGATAAATTATATTAAAATGTATGTATATTTGGTGCAATGATGAACTTTGATCGATTGAATTGTTATTTTATTTGATTTATATAAGTATACATGATAATTATATAAGTATGTATATACTAGGTACAAGTTTTCAAAGAAGTGCTCTGCATCGAAGAAATCTGTAATTATTATTGAATAAGAAAATATGTTCATGATGCTCCCATATTTTACATATATACGTATCATTTAATTGTGCGTATAAAAAATATACACTGCCTAGTCTTGACTAATTTAACAAAATTTCGAACATTTATTCTGCAGAAAAAGAGACAAAGCAAATCTAAAGAATTAACAATCGCGAAGATATAAGATTGCATTTATATGCATATTAATATGTAGCATTAATTATTAAATATTGTTCATTGCAAGTGAGTCACAATAATATGATGCTAATAAACATTTTTTATTAAACTAATGTTAAGCTTACTAGATATTTTGCGACAATTTTAAAAATATTCAAATAATAAGAAAAGAATCAATAACGGCTTTTATATTTAACTTAAGCAAAATAATGATTACATAATATATTTCTTTCATCAAAATACACATAATACACAAGCACATAGCGACAGCTCAAAAATTATTAATAAAATTTATAGATTACATAATTTACGCGCGTATATTTATATTTATAAATCATCTAATAATTAATATAAATTTAATCATTTTGATCATATTTTCATTAGTATATAGTATTTTACATAATATCACATATAGATGCACACAGAATTATTAATATTAATATGCTCAGTTTAATATTAAGTATGCGCGCGCGCATATATGTGTGTATATGGTGCGCGCGCATGTGTGTGATGCGTGTGCGCGCGCGCATTGTCGCAAAATAGAAAAAAATAATGTTCATGTAAATAAATCTTGTTATAATAATGCGAAACATAATTTGATAAAAATTGGTACTTAATGATATTATATTGGACCAAAATGCATGAAAAGCACATTTTAAAATCAAATAATTGGCGAAAATAACTGCCCTCAAGAATATTAATTCTAAAGAGTTCTCTTTTAACTTAAATAGTAATTATATGTAAGAATATAGAGTATCACACTTATATAGGTATACTTTATACACATTTGAAAATAATTGATGAATAGTACTAACCACTGATTTTGGTTGTGGCTTAATATTATGTGAAATATATGTATTGAAAAATATGTATCTTGCATATTAGCAATTTCTAAAATTGTATCGCGCGTTTCATGTAAAAACAGAATTAATTTTAATTATATAATGAAATATATAAAATGATTATTTCATGTTATATGTATTTGATAACAATGTTGAAAAAGATTGTATATATAATAGTTCCTAAGTTTACTAATCATTACGACGTATTATATAATAAAGTATTGTAAAATAAAGTATGAAAATGTTGCGAAAATATTGGAAAGCTCTATTTTAATATGTAATTTGTTACATAGATAATATTATATGATGCAAGGATAAATAAGAAAAATGCACGTAATTTTTTTTATTACATAGAAAAATATGTGGAAATATAATATGAGTAATTAATTTCATTGCGTATATTTTTTAAATAAATTTATTTAACAAATTTTCCTACATATTTCAATTCGTGGCACAACCAAGTTATGCTACTAAAAAATATAAGACTACCAGATTGGTGAAATGCAGCTAGCGTTACAGGAACATGATTCAATAAAGTTGAAATGCCTAAAACTGCTTGAAGATAGCCAATACATAATACTGCAATCGCTGCCTGTTTTCCTCGACCAGGAAGTTTATGTTTGCGGAACACAAAAGCGAGATAAGTTACGATCATTACGCTACTGATACCCTGTAAATAATATATATGTAAGAAATGATGATATTAATTAATATAACAATTGTATATGTACAACATACTAAAATTCTATGATTGAATTGGATCATAGTTGGATTTTCCGTGAAATTTTTCCATATAGGAAACATGGTAAACATATCGTCAGGTATCCATTTGTCTGCCATTTTTGGGAAAGTATTGTAAATGAGACCAGCATCCATTCCAGCTACAAATGCTCCTGATATAGCGGTTAAAAATATCAATCCTTTTGACGAATATATTATTCTTTTGAATCTTTTCATAGTCTTTATTGCATCCTCTGCAAGTGTGGTAGTAGAAAGATTGAAAGTCGCTTTCTGTGCAGGCATCAAGTGATCTAAAGCATTCCAGAGAAATCCAGTATATAACAGTAACGCTAATCCAAGATGTGTAGCCAAACGATATTGCGAAACCCGCGGTATATCCGAAGGTCCTACAAAACGATCTTCTAATCCAGATTTAACCATATACCATCCCATAAGTCCTTGTAAACCAATCAATGAGCCTAAAGCAACGATACGTTTCTTCATTCCATTTTTCAGCATACCCTTTTTAAACCAAAAATAGGTTGCTGGAATGATAAATACAGCACCAATCAAGCGTCCCCACATTCTATGTAAATATTCCATCCACCAAATACGTTTGAATTCCTCTAATGTCATATTGTAGTTGGTTCTGTATAAAAAAGTATATGTATCTTTATGCATGAATAGTTATATATTAATTTTTTATATTACTGATATTGTATATCATTCCTTACATTTTATATTCGGGAAATTGTTTGTAATGCTCAAATTCTGAAAGCCATTGAGCTTCATTGCAAGGTATTTTTTCTCCTAATAATCTCCATGTAACCATAGACAAACCTGATTCTGTAAGTCTTGTTATACCACCTAAATACATATATATACGAAAGGAGAAATAAATCTTTCATTGTCATATATCTTACTTTTATTCATTTATATGTAAGATATAATATATATATGTTACATTATAACTTATAACATATATATTACATGTATTTTATTAAGATGATATATCATAGCTTATGAATATTCTCATATTTATTATTTTTACATATTTTTCTCGCATATATTATTTTCCATTTGTCTTTTCTATTATAATCTTTATTATACGACAAATATAATGATAAAGTAGGAAATAAGCAAATATACCTAATGCAACTGCTATGAAAACCATGCCACTACAGGTAAGCAACCATGACCCCACAATTTTATTAGACTTCTCACACTTTTTGGTGCAATTACGAGTTACGATATTTATATTTTTAACTGGCCTCTGTTAATTGTTAAATTAATATTATCACTTAATTTCTGTTAAATGCATATCGCATTATAATATTAAAATGAATTCATTCTTACTTTCTGTAATAAAGATGAATAATTGTTCAAAGAAGTATTGTTACATCGTGATAATGCCATGCAATTGATCTTTTTATTTGTATGAAAGAGTTGTTGGCTGAATATACATCTTGCTGTATTATATGCTCCTAATATTCTTGTATGATATCTTGCAATATTCAACATATTGCTTTTCGAATAGTATAATAATAGATATAAAATAAATGGCGCGATTCAAGCGTAATCAAGCTCCTTATATTAAACATAAATTATAAATAGCATAGACTTCTCAAAACATTTCCTCAGATACTATAGCTCAGGTACTGTACAAATGTAGATTTAGACATTACCTATTGAGCAGATGATTATACGATTACATAGTTGACATACATATTTATGGATGTAGAGATATTTAAGACTAGACATTAAATGCTTTTATAGCATATCTATATCTATATCTATGTTAGATTTTCCTCCAGTTTTAACATTGATATAGAAATATATATAGATAGTATCAACTTACAATTAGACAAGAGAAGTCTTGAGATTAGAGGTAGGGAGAATTTACAAGCACGTCGGATGATTTCGACTGGACTCGACATTATCCGATTCTATCGATTTGTTTATCTACTTGGATTGCACTTTGACATTCATTGCAAGTACTGAAAATCTATAGTTTACGTTGCGTTATATTATAGATTTTCAGTATTTGCAGTGAATATCAGAATGCGGCGTTGGTTGTATCAATTTAGTTTTATGTGTATATTTTAATATCAACAACAATACTTGTGCAATGGGTTATTGCATTGTAAGTGGCTGCAGTAATCGTAGCAGCAACAAGAGGAAAAATTGGGAACAATTGGAAAAAGAAAATAATCATAGCAAATTTTCTTTTCATTTGTAAGTAAAATATATAATAAAAATCTAGGTTATGCAAATTTTTTGATAAATCTGTTAAATAATGATAAATATTTCTTGTTAAAAATATTATTTTAAGTATATTATAGATTTCCCAAAGATCCTGACAAATGTAATAAATGGTTGGAAGCATTAAATTTAAAGAACTGGTATCCTTGTAAAACTGCAGCTGTTTGTTCTGCACATTTTAGAGAAGAAGATTATGAACCAAATCTTGCTTTAAAAAGATTGAAGAAAGATGCTATTCCATATGTATATATTAGAAATAATATAAATTTAATATATTTTTCTGCTACAATATATATATCTGCTTAAGATAAATAATTTTGCTTTTTAGTTACCTATAAATGAAACCTTAAAAAAAACAGGAAATATTGTACATGAACCTTCTGTTGCTCAAAGTTTGAAAAATGTTGAAATTGGTAAGTACAATATATTATTATATACATTATATAGCAGTATAAAGCAGTATAAGTATAAAAAAATAAAAGAAGTATAAAGGAAATAGGTTTTCTTATTGCGATGTTATATTAATAAAATATCTAATAATAAATATTATTATTTATAGAAACTAGCAATAAAGAAATCTTGATTTCAATGGATGAAATTACAAATTCTAATGTGCAGATTATCACATTACAGCATGCTTCTAATGTGGTAACTCGGTCAACAAGTACTTCTCCTAAAAGAATATTTAATTCTTCTATTCCTCTAAATGTTCAACTACAAAAACCTTATATGAAAGAACTACAATTATTGAAAAGAAAATTGTATGATGCAACATATGAAAAGAAAACAAAAAAAGAAATTTATAGATTAAGAATAACTTTAAAAGAATTAAAAAAGAAACGTGACTTAATCCCAATGAATAATTTTGACTTTCTCCAACTTTTAAGTGATTGCATAAAAGAATTAATAAAATGTGAACTAAGAAAACATAAATGCTTGCCAGTATATTTAAAGATCAATTAAAAAATAATATACGTATATTTATTTTATTATGCATGTATTATTTCTATACAGATATATAGATATACAATCGTATAATGTCAGCATTTTTAACTTTAGTTAACATAGTAATTTTTTGTCATGTATTAATTTATATATATTAGTACTTATTATTACATTGAATATATTCTGTAAACATTTCAAGAAATAATTTTAAATTTATAAATGTAATATGTTTCACAAATCCTTTTTGTATATGAAACAATTATCAATATTTTTCCATTTGTATATTCTTTTTCAAATCTTTATTTTTTAATTTTTGTTATAATTTTCTGACAGGGTTTTAAAAATCAAAAATTATCTTTTAAAAGATATCTGTACAATTCAAAGTGTTGTATATATATGTATATGTCATGTATGTATGTATGTATGTATGTATGAATGTATGTAAAAATATAGTTATATGGATACTATTAGATATATAATAATAATTTTTATATTTATTTGCACAAAAAAGAAACCCATCCTTTGATATAACTTCTTTTTTATATAATTGAATATAAATTAAATTTCCAACGATTAAATAAATATTTAAAATTAATAAAAAACTAATTATAAAATTATATATAAGTTAGTTACGCTCAAAATATATAAATAAAATAATTTAGCCATAAATTATTTAATGTGAACTCATCAGCATATTTATGGAATATTGGTTAAATATCATGGCTTATTTATAGAATTCTTAACAAAATTTAATGTATGCGATGCAAAGAATCGAAATTAGCCGAGATGCCTATACTATTATTTTGCCGGAAGTATTAAATATCTTTCGTAAGTTTTCGTCTATGTATTCCTATATCGATGGATTTTAGTGTGTATGTATATTGTGTCATGGCACTTTTGATTCTTTTTGAAACGATCAAAAATAAGGAATGTTTAGGTTATGGCTTCGTCGCCAGATATTAATTTAAAAGAGAAATTGGATGCTAGTTTCAAAGATACTGTAACTTTGAATCCATTATGCAGAAATATCGCTTTCGGTATGTTTACATATAATTATTGTAATTATTTTTAGTTTAATATATCATTCAATATTCTATGATATAATTAAGAAATAATTAGTAATGAGAGGAAGAGAGATTAAGTTCTCTTTATTTTATATTGTTTTAATTAAATTGCATATTCTTTTAAATTATATTAGTTTACATTTATGTAATTAATAAAATTATAATTTATTTTAATATTTGATATAGTATTTTTCTATTTAATGAATATATCAGAAGTTCTAAATATCTATCAGTATTAAAATAATTCATATAATTCATTATATCATACATGAAGAATTTTATTTCAGACATAGAATCAGGCTCTATGAAATTTTGTACATTTGTGGAGATTCTAGGCTTATATATCACAGACCAAGATAATGTTACAAGAGAAAAAGGAATTAGAGTTCTTTCTTCTGTTCTGTCACAGTTGTCGCAAGATTATCTCAATGAATCAGAATTGCATTTTATTATAGTATTTTATTGTGACAGACTAAAGGATCATTATAATATAATACCATCTGTGTTAAATGGTATTCTATCAATTGTAAGTTACTTTTAAATATTTTTCATATTGTTTTTTGTTAAATTTTTATTTTCGTATTTTCTCTTTTAGGTAAATATGACTAATTTACCCCGAAGTGCACCATCATCCCTATTAAGAGCCATATTTGAAAATGTTCAATGTCAATCTCAGCTATTTCCAGAACGTCAAATTATATACTTAATATTTAAAAATTTCATAGAAAGCAAGCTAGATGATCTAAGATCAATGGGACCAGATTTAGTTTATGGTATTATCAGCTCTATCGATGGTGAAAGAGATCCAAAGAATCTTATGTTATTATTTGATATATTGCTGCAGTTTATAAAAGAATTTCCATTGGGTCATTTAACCGAAGAAATGTTTGAAGTTTTGGCGTGCTATTTCCCAGTTGATTTTAATCCTGTAATTATATTATAAATTTATTTTTTCTATTCCATATTCTATTTACATTTTTAATTATATATATATATGTACATTTCGTAAATATTTCATGAATATTTTGCAGATTGATACAGAAAATTTAAATGTGACTCGGGAAGATTTGGCAAACAAATTGGCACCTTGTTTATGTGCTACACCAGAATTTGCAGATCATTGTATATCTCTTATAATCGATAAATTATATTCAACTTTCAAAGTTGCTAAACTTGATTCCTTATATTTATTACGAGAAAGCGTTCAAATATTTGAGCCATCAAGAATAAAACAATATTTACCAGAGCTATGGACAATTCTAAAAAAAGAATTTCTGTCAGAGAAAAATATTGAGATAAAAGATGCTGCATTAGAGACAATAACATCTATAATTAAAAGTCTATTGAACGACGAAATCATTTGCAAGGATTTTCTTAACAAAATAATCACTGACATAAAATCATTATTATACGATGGACAGCTTAGTTTATATAAACCTGCCCAAAAATTATTGGAAACAATAGCGAAAATTAATAAAGCAATATGTGTGCAAATTTTACAAGCAGTTGTACCTTTGTGTATCCAACAACATTCTACTAAAATTTTGTTGAATGATAAAATTATATTGATAGAAACTTTAAATAGTTTTATGAAAATTTGTTCCAATTACGAATTTTGTATTCAAGGTAAGTTATGTCATGGAAAAATAATAGATATAATAAATTGAACATTTTGTATTTCCCATTGTATACTATTATTATCTATTGAATTATATGTACTAATATGTTTCATAAATGCATATTATATATTATGTAAATAAATTGAAATTTAATCCAGATATTCCAGAATTAGCATGGGCAAATATACCTCAAATATATCTAAATGATTTAACAGTGGAAAACATCGAATTAAAAAGTAAACTGTTTTCTGGTTTAATACTCCAAAAGGCATACTTGAACGACTTGCAACGTTCTGTATTGTATAATGAGATATGCAATGAAATCGAAACAGGATGTGATGAGATACAAGATGTATGTCATATAACTATTATAGATTTTGCTGCGTTATATCTTCAAGAAATATCATTACTAATTGAAGAGAAATTGTTATCGAACATAGGTGAGCTATATATGAAAAATTAAATATTGATATAAATTAATTTATGTTAAAAGGAATATACGTACATTATATATATAATATTATTAATATCATCGATATGTTTTAGATGAAACGAACATAGAATTACTAAAACGTAAGATAAAAACTTTGTCAGCTATCGCAAGAATTCAAAAATTGGGATGTGTAACTCTTCCAAAAATAATTGCAATGTTAACAAATGATACTAATATCGATATACGCATCACAATATTACTTAATATTCAAAAATTAATTACTTCGAAAAAATTTGATTTTAACATATATCAATTTTTGTACAAGGAATGTCATATTATTGATAAATTAATTTCATATAAGACAAATATTATCGATCACAAAATGCTAATATCTAATATTTGCCAATTAATTGTACGGAATCTCACAATTGAAGATCAACGTACAATTGCAACAAAATATGCTACAGTTTTATATACAAAAATTCTTGAAACTGATATAGATATAGATATGATAATGAATCTTTTAATTCCTTTACAAAGAGATGTGAATTTGAATATTAATAAGGATATAGTGGAAAATCTATATGACCTAGCAATTAGCAATTCTAGTGTGAACATAAATGAAATAACATGTAAATTTTTATCTGTTTTATTAAATAAAATGAAGATGACGGATCTTGATGAAATTGTACCTTATCTAGAAGATAAATTAAATAATAATTTAAAAACAGATATTAGCATTGAACTGAAACAACGTACAGTCGATTTCTATATTTGGATGACTAAAGCATTTCTCATGAGAGGATATTGGAAGTCTCAATACTTTTTAGAAAATGTACGTATGATATGATGATAACGCTTTAAGATAAATTATGGATTATTACAATGATAAAACTTCAATATAAAACTAACGTTTTACGTTTATGCATTTATGTTTTATGTTTATTTTTACAGCTTACACATTTACTAACTTATGATGAAATAAATCGATATGTAGGTAAACAATATCAAATTTTAGTAAGCAAACATGAAACTATTTTAATGGCGGAAAATTTTTGCATTGTAAAAATTTTTTATAAACAAAGAGTATTCGAATATTTATTGCAACAAAACGATAATTTTACAAGCTCGACAACGAGACAAAATTACCTTATTGCTTTGGTACATTCGCTGAAACAAATTCCTGAAGAATTATTATTTTTGCATCTGATCAAGGTATTATATAATTTATCATTTGTTAGTAATAAAAAAATATTTTCTATAATGAATAAAATTGTGATTAATATATTGTATTTCTAGTTAGTGCCATTGTTGATTGAGTCTCTAATTCTTTGCGATGAACATCTAATTCTTTGGTCGTTGACATCGCTGAAACTTCTGCTTGATACAAAGCATGACATATTCTCTAATAATATACAATGCATCATACCAAGACTTTTGCATTTATCAACACATCGAATTATGGTAATTAATTGCAACTTTAAACTTTTTCTTGATTATCATTCTGTGTAATGTAAATTTTATATATTTCAATCTTATAATAGGATGCGAGAATTACAGCTCTGGAGTGTCTAGCACATTATACCAATTATTCCATTATTTTAATCAATCCATACAAGCAAGAAGTATTGGATAAATTGGGAATAATTATTGACGATCGTAAACGACTAGTTCGAAAAGCTGCTGTAGAAGCGAGAACGCGATGGTTCATAGTGGGTGCATCTGGAGATTCAAAAGAATAAATGATTTTGTTATACAGTTTTATGTCTAAAAGCGTCTGATATTATTTTGATAATTTATAGATATCATGCGCCTTTGTACATTTTGAAAAATGTAAATTTCTTATTGAATAGCATATTATAAATATATATATATATATAATTGTTTATTTATATATTCACAATATATTTTTCCATGATAATTTCTCTACATACGCATAAAGCCCTATTACTTTCCCTAATTAAATAAAGAATTGATTTTAGTAAATGGATTAGAATGGATAGAACACCTAGCCTAGTGTGCTCAGTATAGCACAAGCATGGCTGATGGTGAGAATATATGGATATATTATATTTCTTCTTTATCTATATTTTATTACTTTATCATTTTTATAATAATAGTGTACAAAAATTCTCCTTTTTTCTTTTTCTTAATAGAAGCATTGATTAAATATAAAAAATTGATATAAAAAGAATAATAGTAAAATTGATAATAATGGAACATAATATTAGCTATATTCAAAATATATTTTATATTTACATATTTTATATATTTTATTTTACTTTTTTCTTATAAAAATTTTTGCGTGCATTATGTATATGCGCGTGTACAGGTGTAGCAAAAAATGGTGCATACAAATATGATGATGGTACAAAATACATTGGAGATTGGAATCGTAAAGGATTGAAACATGGTGCTGGTTTACTAATTTTTCCGAATGGGGTACAATATGAGGGTGCATTTCAAAATGGATTATGTTCCGGCTTGGGAATTATTGTATTTCCTGATGGAGCAAAGTAAGTTATATCACAAATTTACTTCAATATTATTATATAACATTACTGCAGATAGAAAAATATTTTTTTTCTCCTTAGATATGAAGGAGAATTTATGCAAGGATGGTTTCATGGCTATGGTGTATTTTGGAGAGCTGACGGAATGAAATTTGAAGGGGAATTTCGTGGAGGTCGCATTTGGGGTTTAGGTATATGTAATCAAATTACAACTGAGTATCAAATCTATTTATTTCTTTTATAAATTGTTTTTATAGATAAATATTTTTGTAAACAGTTAGACAAAAATTCCTTCTCGATATAATTTTATCTTTTATAATAATTTATAATTTTATCTATTTATTTTTTAATTATATTTATAATTTCTGTAGGTTTGATCACTTATGCTGACGGATCGCATGGTTTTCCGAGAAATGAAGGCTTCTTTCAAGATTGTAGATTAATGAGACGACGTCGTTGTCCCGATATAATACAAAAAGCGGAAAAGATTTCCATAATGGCGCGCGCTCAGTGCAATTAAGTTTAGATAAAGGATCGTAAATGTATGATGTATGTATTATTAGATTACTTAGAAATTAGAATTAGATTAATTAGAAAAAAAGATGTAGTTTTCATTTATATTAATTTATTTATGTTTGTGACATATACTACTTTAATAAAATGAAATAAAAAATATTTCTCCAATCTTTTTATGTTATCAAGTATTGTTTACCTATTTTTATCTATAAAATTTCATAAAATTTTTCAAGAAATTGGTATGTGATGATGAATACATGAAGAAATAAAAATATAAATGTTTTGATAAATTATTTATGTACAATAATAAGTACGAATAATGTTTACAATATCAATTTCTTAAATCCAAAACGAAATATACATAATTACGATGAGTTACGCCCTAAAGAAAAAGTTTGAGGGGGAACAAGGCTAGACCACTTTTCGCTTTCAATTCGAAGGGGCGTGGCCAAACCGAATGTTCCAGTTTTGAAGACAAAGGTGTGGCAAATATATGAGATTGATTTTTATAAAGTTTGCATATAATGCTATTATTTTTAATATCAATTTCATATAATTTTTATTAATTTTATATATATCCTCTTTCTTTCTTATTTTATTTCATTCCATGATATTTGCTTGAAAAGCATTTATAAAAATTTTGAAATGTTACATATATATCGTATATGTATATGAATAGAATTCACTTTCTATTCTTATAAAAGAAAGCAAGATACATATTTAATTGATATTATAGTATTCAATATCGTGTACATATATTTAGATGTACTTAGATATATTCTTACGTAATCTTATTAATGCATTAAATAATGATTGATAAAATTTATGAGTATTAATGAAGTTCAAAGCAGATAAACATATAATAAATATATAATAAAATTTTATGAATTTTATATTATTTTGTTCAGCATTGAATTACAGTGATATATTTAAGAATTATCGGAAGAGAATGTTTGATGGAGAGTAAGACATTCGACATAATGGCGCAATATTAAATTTATCCTTGACACTACCTTCCCCACCAGTGCGAACTGAGTGAACACCGAAAGATTTCGAAGCTCGTCGTTTGTCCGCCAAGTATAAAAGTACCGATTGTCACTGATGGTAGCATTCGCATTTCGGCAGACAAACGATAAAGTCATCGCAAAACTCTCCAAGCATAATGGCAGCTAAGGTATGTATAATATTACTATGTGGTCAACGAGTCACGAGGTGGATTTTTCTTTATCAAATTTATTTATTGCTTACATAGAATAATTTGAAAACAAATTATTTTAAAATTTAAGATTGATATCAAGAAAAATTCTGTTTCAGCTTTTCGTGATCGCCTGCATCTTGGCCGCGGTCAATGCCGGTTACGTGCCATCTGCCCTGCAGTATGCGCCAATAGCGCATGTACAACCCCATGCAATCACATCGACATCCGATAACATTTTACGTAGCCATGGCAATTTAGCGCAAGTGGCCACGCAAACCAAGACCATTGATACGCCCTTTTCTAGCTCGAGCAAGACTGACATTCGCGTGAGCAATCCAGCACTCACATATACGCACCTTGCTCATCCGGCCACCCCGTTGACATATACCGCAGCTGCCGTGCCGGCAGCTATACACGCTGCTCCGGCTGCTCTTGGAGTCGCCTACTCGCCGGCCGTCGAAGTATCCCACATGAGTTACAGCAGTCCGCTTGGAATCGCCTACGCCTACTAAAGCAAACACCATGTCACACACATACATAAACACATACAGATACATCTATTTTATTTTAATTAAATTAATATTCCTTAGATTCACTATCATTTTAATTTTATTTCTTGAATAAATGTATAAATAAATAGATATATTCTCTCATTTATTTATATATCCCAGTGTCTTTCATATTCATTTATAACTAATTATTTACTAATTAGTTATTTACTTATTCGTAATAAATTAATAATATTATATAATTATGCAATAAAAATCATCTATCATTCTTGAAGTAAATGCATATGATTTTTTTAATTTGCAATTTTCTTATTATAAATCTGTTCTTCGATTAATCTATTTAAATTAATTACGGATTAAATCAATTACGGATCATAGATAAGATATGATAGAAATTAATAGAATTATGTCATGTCTCATTGTAAGAATGTATTCATTTTTACTAGAAGAAATTTTTGACGAAGGAATTAGGTAAAATTGGGAAATATACTTTTTAAAAAATGGAATCCAAGTTTTTTATTTATGAAATTTTATTATTGATTCGTATCTATATTTATCAATAATTTATAGAATTTAAAAGAAAAATTTAAGGAAAGAAATATACTATAATAAACAAGAAGAAAATTTAATGAATGTTGCATTAAGTATGAAATGTATCGATGAATGATCTAATGATCTAATCACGATACGTTGCATGTGCGATATATTGCTGGTGATTGGCAATTATTTTAAACCTCATTCAGCGTGAGATTCAGTCCACTTTAAGTTCTAATCCCAAAGGTGCATCGCCAAAATGCATCGAGCTAATCTGGCGAGCTTAACGATGGCCGCTGAAGCGGATGCGATCAATGATAATAGAATTTCTATGATTATCAATTTTTATAAGCAGAGAGAGAAGAAACGAAAAAAACAAACGTATCTCTCTTGTAATAATTATACGGAGAGATATTAATCTTATATCAGAATGATTAGAGGCTTATATAGAAATAGAATAGTGTCAAATAGTCGTATTCAAAAAGTTTTTAAAAATTGTATACAATTTATTCTCTTAGCATTATTACGCGATATTTTACACCATTTTTTATTAACAAAGTAAAATTGTTCATATCTTTAATGATAGGAACAGTAACAATAGGCACTACAATAGCTACTTTCGCTATAAGAGGAGTGAATGCGATCCAACCACCAAAGACCGTATTGGAGATGGCCAGAAAGTTATTAAGAAACACAAGCAAACATTGATTTTTTCAAAATCTTTTAGAGTTTATGTTTAGAGTTTATAAATTAATAAATGAGTTTTGACATCCTTTAAATTTGCGTTAAGTTATATCCCCTTTACATATCACAAGCAAATACATTCTTCTCGAAATTAAATTAATATTAGATTTAATATTAGATTTAATATTTTTAATATTTTAGGATTATTATTAAATTAGTAACTGCATCATGGATAACTTAAAATAATCTTTATTTTTATAAGCAACATGTCAATGCAAATAACAGGCTATAATAATTCAAGATGCGAAGGAAAAATTGAAGCGATCAGACTGCAATTTTTAATGACGAATGTGTATTATAGAAATAATAATTTTACGCAGGTTTTCTGAAGGAAACTTACTTTGAACATGATGTCGTCTTGTATTCTATATCTCGTTGAAGTATAAAGAATGTTTTTGTAAAGATCCTGTTATTCGTAGATAAGTTATATGTTTTTGATTTTTTGAAACAGAAAACAAGTACATTTTCGATTTATATGAATACTTTTCTGTTCAATAACAAGGCATAATATTTTCACGCTTTATTTCATTAAATTATAAATTTAATCTCGTTGTTTTCGAAGATGCTATTTCTTCAAATAAAAGGAATCAAAATTTTTTTAATGATCGATATACTTATTATATATACTTATTTTTTAAATGCTATTAACCTCATAATGTTACTTTATTTTTATTTAATTTTAATTCTAATATATAAATATGTGAAATAACAATATTTAAATATATATATATATATATATAACGACATATATATATATATATATATATATATATATATATATATATATAAATTCTAAATCAGAAATCAGATCATTTTTGAATTAATTTAATCAATTTCGATATAACTGGATATTTAAAAGACATTTTGTAAACTTTTCATATGCTTCTATTATACTCTTCTTCACGCATGATATAATTAACGAATTTAGCAACATAGTTCACTTTTATGACATATATCAATTAAAGACAGCTTTAATTGATAAGACAAGTACAACTTGATATAAGTTTGCGTCAGACAATCGTAATAGAGATTGGTATTTTATGATGCAATATTCATAATATGAAATACGAGATGTAACTAAATATAAATCGCAAAGATGACATGAGAAATGTTAACTGTATGTTTTATATGTGTTAATGCGTGCAAAAGTATATAAATAATTTATATCAATAGATACTTTTAATCAATAATAGGAAATATATAAAATTATTATTATATATAATATGTATATATATATATATATATATATATATATATATATATATATATATGTAATTTATAAGTTTATTAGAATGTTTTTAGTAAGATTTTCATTACGTCTTAAGTGTAAATTAAAAACCCTTCCTTTCTTGCAAACAATTGCTAAAATCTTATAATTATAAGTAAGATTGTATCTAATTACATATTCTTCTTTGATGAATATTCGTATGTCTTACAAATGAACTTATCATATTTCATGTGATTTCATGCGGAAATTTTCGCCTTGCTAAAGGAAATTAAAAAGTCGTTTCATATTGAGGAATATGATACTTAGGGATGCGTCCAAGAACACAATTGCAAAATGGCGGAGTTGTTTTCTTTATGATTATCTATGTATTTGAGATACTTTCAAAAAAAGAAAATCAGATATAAAAATCAGAGGTAATAAAATTTTTAACAAAATGATTAACAATATGTTATAAACTTTTAATTATTATATACTTTTGACTTCCATGGAACATTCGTTATAATTTCATTCAATTAATATTGTGTGAATGTATTATCGAATAATGATAGATAGAGATTTTGCGAAAAAGAAAGCCAGACAGAACTTCCATAAGTTTTCAGAGAGCTATAGCTTACACAACTTATAACCTTGCGCAAGATACGTATTTGAACCATGCTCCTGTTAAAGAACAAAACGAAAAAAAAAACGGTGAAGGTGACCCACATGTGTGTGGGAACATAATGAGGCTAAGGATTGGACCACACCCTTTTCTCATATCAACTTTAGGCATACTATAATAAATTATATAAGACCTTCCAAATTCGTATAAATTTTATTTTATTAAATTTCATAATTATGGTATTTATGACAAGAAAAAGAATAATAAAAGATAATTGTTTTTAATTCATATTACGGAATTTATTTTCTGTGACCAGATATCTCAATCTAAAAATAAATAATTAGAATTTATATTCTAGATATTAGATAAAAAAAGGAAATACAAGGAAATACAAGAATTATTTATAAAAATATAGAATGCGAGAACTTTTGGATATCAGAAATTAAAATAGAAAAGATATACTAATTTTATTATTTTTATAATTTCATATATACAAAATAATATTTTAATATTTGATATTTTATAATTAATTGATTAAATTAAATATGTTTAAGTATAGTATTATTGTTATGTATAACTGATACATTTTAAATATTAAATCGAAATTAAAGTTTATTTTTAGATTTTGTATGCTTTATTAATATATTATTTATATATTTAACAATATTAAAATATATATTATATATATTATTACAAATATATAACATAGGTATCGATATAGTACATAACAAATCTAATATTTAATATTGATACATTTTATATACTTTACTATCATTATTATATACATATACACAGCAATTTATATTATAGACGTTTATATGTATAATAATCATAATTTAATACGCATGTATGTCATATAATACATACTAGACTTAAAAATAAAATACATAATATTGATATATAAATATTAGGGAAAAACTTGGGAATACTAGGGAAGCTAAGAGATATGATTACTGCTATTTTAGAATACTCCATTTATATGTATATGAAACATGCTTTGTAAATCTTAATTAATAAATCATTTTTATTATTATCAAGAAATGTAAGACATTTCTGTTCAGCATACTAAGCTCTATTCATTCACAAGCTAGTTTTTGAAAAACATTCTGTATATGTGTAAAATTTTTGTTTAAATACATAAAAGAATATGTACATATTTCTTATAAAATTACCGATTTAATATCGTTATAAATAAATATCATATACATTATATTTCTTTAAATATTCTTTTGCGGTCTATTTCCAAAAATGGCACTTCCTACTCTTACACTTGTACTGCCAAGTTCAATCTATAAAAAAATATATATAAAAATATATATCATGTAAAAATATATAAATGTTAACAATCTTATCTAATTGAATTATGCCTAAAGAACTTACTGCATGTTCATAATCATTAGACATTCCCATTGATAATTCAATATTTTTAATATCAATGTTTAATTCTTTGCATATTTTTTCTCTGCATCCTATCAAACGAATAAAATCAGGATTCGGTCCATTTGCGATATTATATCCAAACATTCCTATCGTCATTAGGCCCATAAATTTCAAATTAGGACAATTATCTATAATATGCTTAACAAGAGTTGATACCTCTACAACATCACAGCCATTTTTCTCTGTAATCATTTATATATAGGATTATAAAATTATCCTGTGAATTAAAATTAAACAGAAAATTATTTTAAAATTATAAAAACAAACGAAATTTAAGATATAGTTGTCTGTATTCAAAACAGAATTAGAACATTCATTGGCTATAAATATCATTGGCCTAAATTGAGTAATTAAAATATATATTTTAGGTTTTAATTGCCTATATATAATTTTAATTAAATAGAACTTTTAGTTAGTAACAAGAAATTATTTTTATCTTATATGATATCACATAAAATATAAAATCTAATAAATATTACCTTTTTCTTCACTTGTGTTGACTTGTACCATAATATTCAACTTATCATCATTCTTCCGAAATTTTGGCCACGAATTGTTAAGCACATTTGCAAGTTTGTCATTATTCACAGTTTCTATGATATATAAATTTGGTACATCTAAAATTTTGTTAACTTTGTTCCTCTGTAAATTGCCTATGAAATGCCAGCGAATTTCCTTACATCTCTCACGAATTTGAGGATTAAAAGCTTTTTCCAGTAATTCATTCACATAATTTTCACCGAAGTGCCTTTGACCAGCTTCATATGCAGACAATATCAATTCCGTGGATTGTAATTTGCTTACAGCTACCAATCGTGGTTCATAATATCGATATTCCTGAAAACAAATAGGAATTTCTTGATTTTGCATAACCTAATCATATTGACTCTCAAAGTGCAAAATTTGTGTAAGTATATTTCTTCGCTTCATAAATGTGTATTAAATACATGTTTAATTATTAGTAAATATTAAATAAAAAAAAATATATATATATATATATATACCGATATCCTTTTCGTAGCAGCATGTAATATTTTATCATAGATTGATTTCAAATTTGCTGCGACTTCTACCATATTGCCTCTTATATTGATAATTAAGTATATACACTATAGTGTATACAAATAATTAAGTGTGTACACTATTATTTTATTTATTTTTAAAGATAATTACAATTTTCGGTTTTTTTGTTTCTTAGTTTCTCAGTGATATCTGTTACTTTGTATACATGATTATCACTTTGCTGAATTTTTCTAATCAGCTGCTTGTTTTATGTGCCAAAAGTCAACATAGACTATGGAGACCTCTTTCGGAAAATTGTGGATAATTCGTTATATTTTGGAAATCTTCAATATTTCATTTTTCGCTTATAAAAAATCAGACATTAAATCAATAATATTTTATGTTTTTATCTTTTATTTTTATTCAAAATGCATGGGAGTATCATATTATGAACCTATTCTTTGTAACTATATTTTTGTATATTTTTCTTAATTTATAATTTTTCTTCTTTTTTCTAATATTTAATTAGATTAATTTATATATATATATATATATATATATATATATATATATATTTATAATGGAATATATTAGGAAAATGATATGGCAGCCACAATAGATTTTATGATTTTCGTAATCAATTGGATCTTGAATATAATGCAGCATAATATAACAATTTCAAAGAAAGAATAATAAGACTAATAAAAGAATAATAAAAAAATTAAGACATTATTTGAAATTCAATGTGAAGTTAATCATTGTCATTGTTTATAAATTTATTTATTATAAATTCTTAAGCAAGTTAAATTATGAAGTCCGATTCTTTAATATATATATTTGTGCAAGAAATATGTCAGAAATTGCTTGACAAAAAATTTATTTTTTAGACAAAGGCAAGAAAAATCTTGATATACATATAGATATACATAAATTCGTTTATGCAATTCAAAATGCGATAAGCATTGCAATATGCAATATGCAATCTATAATCTGGTTTCTCTAAATATACCCTAGCATGTCCCTAATATACCTAGTGACAGAAAGTGACTGAAGTCAGTCGACTACTTATCAGTTGAATCGTTGTCTGTCAAATGCCTGAGTAAATTTGTGCGGTTCGTGAGTCATATATCGTATGTACAGCGTAAATATATCGTATTGACATACAAGCAAGAATCCTCGGAGGGATTTAGTCAATTGTGAGTAATACATCTATTATTTTCTTAGTAAAAATATGCGAGCATTCGGCATTCCGAGTACATGCGAGCTTTGAATAGATAAAACCTGATACATGGCGTCGGAAATATCTTGTGCACTTGTGTACTGTTAGTGTTCTGGCATCATTTGGAAAAGTGTATGTGTGACCGGGATCCGAGAATAATGTCATTTTGATTGAATGTTCCGATGGTGTCAATATGCGAGAAGACTTATTGTTGATCTTGTGCTTGTTCGTGATTAATATAAGCGTCAGGATATTGACGTGCAAATCTGGAACTAGTGAAATTATATGCCTCTGAATCTTTACCTGTAATTATAATTTTTTTTAAAGTAAACGAATTCCATGAAGGAAATTGTCTCGGAAAGTTATCGTTTTTATCGCATGGTGCTTATTTTCTATTTAACTTAATATACATTCACGAGAATAATCGACAAGCAAAATGGGAAGATTTAGGTCTATCAAAAGCAAAATACAAAATTTTTAGAAGGAAGTAGAAATAATTTGTCGTAATTCTTCTATATTATTCAATACAAAATGTTTTAATGCAGCGCAGCATTATATTTATAATTCAATATTTATATAAAGATATAGTGTCGAATATATTTTATATCGATAATCTTTCGTGATATTCTCTGAGGGAAAACTTGTTTTATATTTAATCAAGGAAAGACATATATTGAAAAGAATCGATATTATTTCGTATACTCGATGCTGTATATTTGTATAGACCGATGCTGATACGAGCAATCAATAAGTATGCTTTGCATTTAATCTAACCTAACTTAACCCAGCCTAATTTATCCTGACCTATCCTAACCTAATTTAATAATTATATCGTCCGATATTGTAAATTGTTTTGTGATCGTGTTAGTGTGATCAATTAGACTAATACGATCTGGGCAGGTGCTGCAAGTGATACGATCAGGTGTCAAAGAGAAATTGCCACTTCGAAAGTAATTGACAACTTGGCGTCCACAGTATGCCCAATGAATCGCATTGTAACAAGTGATTCCTCATAGAAAAAGATCGCATGAAAAATATAAAGTAAGCCTTTCTATAATTTATTGGATTTTCCAATTTTCTAGTTCAAAATTTTCTTATCTTTAATAATTTATCCACTCTTTAACTCTCTTGTCTCTAACTAAATCACATCATTATTGCATTATTATCACAAACGTATTTACCTATCATATAGGTGTCATATAAAAAATATATTATATATAGCTATATAATATAGTTATATATAATATAATCTTATTCGAATAATAGTATTTAAGTAACTTATTTTATTCTTTATTTATTATATAAAAGCAATTTTTTTTATAATTTGGTTTTACCAATGAATTTATCAATTAATGCATTTTATCAATCAATTTTTTATTTTTTATTTTTCTATTTCTTATTTCTTGCTTTTTGATTTTATATTTTATTCTGCATATGTACACATATGTAGTTTGTTTTACTTGTTTGATTTGTTTTGATCAATTTTTTAATTTTTGATAACACTTCGCATTATTGTATATATAATGTGTAATATGTAGTACATATATGTATTCATAATTTGATTATTTAGTACCTTCATATAATTTTTCAAATAATTTTGAAATGATAAATTATTTATAAAAATATTTCAAAAGTTATTTCATTTGAAGAAAAACATAGATAATATGTTAGAAGAAACTATAGATAGCAAGATAGCAATTTTTCAGAAATCTGAAATTATTGTAATTTTTAGATGGAATTGTATTTTTCATTTATTTTAGTTATTAGATTGATTCCTATATTCTTGCATATAAAAGGTACATTTAAGGTAATGACAAGACATACACAAAAACATATTATAAGATTTTATATTGTATTATATTGTATTATATTGTATTAGAGGAAAAATAATGAAAATTGATTTATATGAAAAAAATATAATGTAATTTAAAAAAGAATGAGATTCAATTTTTAAAGATCTTATTTTAAATAATAATTTATTATTTTCAAAACCATAATTTTTGTATGAACTACTTTTTTTTTAAGATTTAAAAGACTTTTTTCAAAATATACAGATGCGTTATTTTAAATAAAAAAAATATTAAACACGCAGGCACGCTACATGCGCGCGCGTGACACCTCACACACACACACACACACACACACACACACACACACACACACACACACACACACACACACACACACACACACACACACACACACACACACACTTTAAACAATTGTTGATTTTAAAAGGATGGCACGTTTAATCATGAATTGCTTCTGCAAAATCATATTAAGGCATTTTGAATTTTTTTGCACTAGGTATTTATTTTATCATTTTTGAATTTATATATTTTTCTGGATTGGATGATGTATATACGGATATTTGCAATAAGCTTGTTTAAAAGTTTTTGAGTAAGAAATTATTTATATGATTGTGCGTCATTGGCTTTTAATTATTTAACATCATAATAATAATTATTACAAAAATATAAAGAATCTTTGATTTGTCTTATATTATGAATATTCTAAAATTGCTAGTAATAATTTTAACAACAGATTTTATGGAATATTTTAAGATTAAAATATTAATATAAAGAGATCAAGGTTGTTATTAATTGTTATTACTATTAGCCTTGATTTTCATATTAGAAATTTTATTTTCAAATGTTTTATAGAATTTGTCTCTAAAATTATTACTACTATGATTCTGACATTCTATAATGTTATACAAGGAAATACAGTAAGATCTAGTTATAATAGAAACACAGTTATAAATTGATTTAATTGAACTATATCATTGAATTTAAGAAAAATATATGTGTATATATAATTTTGATAAAATAAATATTTAGTACAATTTGAAAAATTTAAAATAGTTTTGTCGAAGAAATTCAAGATGAAGTTCAAAACGATAATTTTATTTCTTTTATCTCTTCTAAAATCGTATAATTTTTATCTGAAAATATTTTCAATTTAAATAGAAAATAAGAAATAAAAATGAAGTAATACATCGAGATATTTTTTCGGTGCATATAAGAATGTGTGAGAACGCGCATGCAGATCAAATTTGTGATATAATAATAGAATGAAATGTTACGACTTCTTTATCAGTTTTTGTTATGTACATTTTTAAGCTGTTAATATTATATTGTATTTGTTAATATGCATAACATAAATTTATAAAAAACATTACAGGATACATAGACTACATTGATTTATAATATGCATCAACTTAATGCGCTAAATACCAAATTGCAGATGCAAAGAATTTATGTATATAAACTGCAGATTTTCCAAGTTTTTCTTGGAGGAGATCTAATTTCTGTTTATTCTGTGCTTATCTTGTTGCATATATTGAAGAAATTGGAATGATCAAATCAGAATACATTTCTGATATAGCAAAAATAAAATATACAATTAATAATTAATAATTTCATATAATTAATTGGTATGATTGGATTTCATGATTGTTTTCATATCTATATATGTATATATTAAAATGACATTATTATGAGAATTGCATAGATTTTATTATTATTATTTTAACAACTTTCCCAACTATATCAAAATGATGCAATGGGATTATTTGTCTCATGCATATCGTAATGTATGCATTATATTTTATATATATATACAAGACATTTTATATTATATTAGATTTTAAATATTACAAAATGATTATTTACTTTATTTTCAGATGTTTTATTTTTAGAAATGTATTTATATGTAATTTATAATTTACGATTATCCATTACAAAATTTATTAACATGCCATCGTATCTTCTGATATTATAGTCGATGCGCTATTGTGCGCGTTTGACATAATTCTCTTTCTTTCTCTCAAAACAATTCATTCTTATTGTACTTTATCTCTGCCCTTTACAATTGTGTACGAAATGAATTAGAAAAAAATGTTACAAAACGTACATCTATTCGTAATTAAATAAGCATAAGATAAATAAACATCCTTTGAACACTTGAAATAGTGTGCTAGAACGGACTGCGGGCTTTAGAAGAGATTAGCAAGCTGCTTGCTAGTCTGATAGAGGATTTGCAAAATGCAAAATTGGAACCAATGGCAATTGTCAGCCGGTGCTGTTACAACCTCAGTGCCGCAGCCACCAGTTGGTTATGCTGCAACACCAGGTGCAGATCCTATGGCCCTGATGCAAAGCTATATGCAATATTATAATCAACCAGTAGGTATAATTTTAAATAAAAATACTATTTATATCATATATCGCATGTATAAGATTGATTACAATTAATGGGGTCAAATTTCCTCAAAATTAAATTTAATATCTTTTTATACTATTTTATTTCATCAAAGAATAAGAATTTTATGAAAAAAGTGGTTTATGAATAAAACTTTTGATGATTTAAAAAAATGTTATGGATTTATGTAACTTTGTAATTTTGTATGGTAATTATAATTCTTTTTAACTAAGATAAAAAAATGTTATGAATACTTTATCAAATTAAAGACAATAGATAATTAGTTATGTTATTTTAGTTAAATGTGATATTTTATATTTTTTTATATTCTTTAGACACCTAGTGGATATACACCAGAGCAATGGGCAACTGCACAACAACAAGGTTGGTCTCAGTGGCAACAATGGCAACAACAATATCAACAATGGCAAGCACAATATGGCGACAAGGTACTATATATATATTATGTATTATACATGTATTATACGAATAAATATTTAACAGAAATACATAAAAATATATTAATCCTTGAAAGAGATATAAATTTAGAGATACGATTAAAAAAAATATATTTAGTAGTATTATTAAATTAAATTAAATTAAATAATAATTGAACTACTAGCAAGGTCTTTGACTTATTCTAGAAATATTATAATAATTATATTATATAAATATGATATAAATTATTTTCATTATATCACAGGAATATATATAAAACCTGCAAAAGTATGCATATTTTTTCTCTATATTTTTGGATTTTCCACAAAAAAAGGGATTTCGTTATAAATTTCTTCACTTAAAGCATCATAATAGTTATAGATAAATATAATATAACTTTATTGTAAATATAATTTTTTATTAAATGCAATTTGACAAAAAGTTGAAAAAAGAGCATAAATTGATACATAAATAATATAAAATATTTTCATAGATATAACTTAGTGATGATGATGATGATGATAATGATTTTTAGTAATGTTAAAGTTTCTATTCATACTAAATCTTTTTTCAGTATCAAGAGACAATGAAACAATTTTCAACGCAGAATATGAACTTCACGGGTCAAGCGCAATTTCCACCAAATGTGCAGCCACCGCCTCTTCCTAAAGAGGATGCACGACCTCCCCTACCACCCGCTACTACAAATACATATCAGTTTGCTATGCCACCCCCTCACCAAAACAATCTTCCGTTATTTCCCGTAAAAGAACCCGCGAGCAACATAGTGCCACAACCAAGTGCGACAAACTATCCTACAAATCCACCTCTGCCTACAAGTCAGCCGCCATTGCCATCTGAAATTGGTGAAAATAGAGAAAGTAGTTTGGCCGAAAAATGTGATAATAATATAATCAGTGAATCCAGCGGTGATAAAAAGTTGAAACTTGAAGATGACGAGTTGACTGAGGCTGAGAGGACATTTGATGAACAATTCAAACAGTGGGAAGAGCAGTTTAACAAGTGGAAGCAACAGAATGCTAATCATCCAGATAAGGTAAGTAACACTATTTCCATATTTTTTCTTTTTTTTCAATATATGATTTTCTTTGAAACATAAAACATAAAATGTTAAAGGGTAATTATTTATGTAGCAAAATATCAGAAACATTTTCGATGATTTTTGAATTTTATAATATACAATAAATTGTAGTAGAATTGACAATGAGATAATCATGACGAAAAAGCAAACGAAAAATGTGAAATAAAGATTTTTAATTTATATATTGCATCAGAAGTTGTATTACGAAATAATAGATAATTGGATAATAAAAATAAGAGAATAGTAACAAAGCTTAAATAAAATAAGTATCATAGATATTGAATATTATTTAATGCGTATATATCGATTATTTTAACTATTTGAAATAATGTATTCTTTATTGTTTTAATGTATGAAATCTTCAATTTTTCTATGATAGTAATGACAACAGATTTAAATATCTTCTAATAAAGAAAGATTGATTTACAGTATTGTGTTTTCAATTATACAAAGTATAATGAACGGATTAATATTCTTTAGACAGTAGAACGAATTGAAAAATCTTATATCGTTTCGTGAGCTTCGCAATAACACGGGATTTGATCCGTATATTACTGTTATCTGAACATCCTGTACATTGAAAATTGCATTTATTCAAGGTAAAAATAATTGATATCTATATTTTTATAATAGATATCAAGATCATCGATAATGTATATATGTCTCTATCTAAATATTTTAAACTAATTTTTATGAAAATTATATTGGCATTTTTGATTTCAGACTCAATATAAACAATATGAAGCAAAATGGACATCATGGCGCGAAAAGTTAATAGAACGACGTGAACAAATGCGTAAAAAACGCGAACAACAGAAACAAGCTGCCGCAAAAGTAGAGGCAGAGAAAAACAAAAACATATCTGGCAATGATAAAATATTGAATATATTATCAAATACCGAAAATCAAGGATTAATTAATAATCTATTAGGTATCGGGAAAACTTTGGGTTTGACTGGAAAGCAAAATGTCACTGCGCCTTTACCACCTCCACCACCACCGCCTCCCCCACCACCGGAAAATACGGATTCTAGTAATCAGTCCACAACTCAAGAGCCACAGCAAAATGTGATGCAGGCAAATATGATTAGACCTAATGTTGCTTTATCTTGGCCAAGTCAACAACAATGGGGAAATCAACATTATAATCCTAGAATGGCAATGCCAGGATATGGTCCTGGGATACCTCCAATTCCTACAGCACCAATTGTTGGTATATCCCCTAATTTCACACAACCGCCACCAAATCTATTGAACAACATCACGCCAAATTTCTCGCAACCTCCACCAAATTTTAATATTAATCGACCACCATTGCAAAATATAAGAGCACCAGGTCCGGTAAATACAAAAGATCAGCTTTCGTTCTCATCTGAGTCTTCAAATACCGATGTGCGTTTTATACCGAATGATCGATTTCATAATTTTGGTGCACAATCCAATTTCCGAAGAGATGATCAGGAACGACGAGATATTAATATTAATATTAATCCAAATTTGAACGAACAGAATCAATTCAGACCTACTGATACTTTTGGCACACGAAATGATGCTTTTAATGACAGAGCGCAACATTTTAGAAAAGATGATAGAAATTATAATGATTTTGGAAATAGTCAATTGAATCCGCAGAATAATTTCAATTTGGGTAACGATCGATTTGACTCAACAAATAGTTCTTTCGGTTCGGGCAATACTCGCTTCGGTGAAGAGAATAATCGATTGGGTCCGATGGGAAATAAATTTCCGTTGGCAAATGACCGGTTTGGAGCAAATAATGATCGATTTGGACCCAATCCAGATTCTGGTCGCTTTGGTAATGAATGGGGTGGACCTGAAAGCGATAGATTTAAATCGATTGAAATCGGTCCGTTCGGGATAGATAAAAATCGCCGCGGAACTGGGAATGATCGATTTGAATCAAATGATGAACGATTTGGTTCCATATTGGGAATTGATCGTTTTGAATCCAAGGATCGTTTCTTTTCTAATAATGATCGATTTGGATCCAATAGCGAACATTTCCGTCCGAACGATCGATTTAATAGAGGTAATACAAATTATTTCGAATCGAAAGATCCAAATGATCATAGACGAGATAATTTTGGTGCTAATTCTCGAGGTTTCAACAGAAATCCTCCATTTAGTCCGCCGAATGAATTACCGCCTGAATTGAAGAAACTTATGGAAAAGCGGAAAGCTGCCGGAGATGTATTTAGACCAAGTTTCGTCGATTCTGATAAATCTAGTACTATTGGTTCTCTCCGCGAAAGTTTCAAGAAAATCGCTGGTGACTCACCCTTTCGAAGTTTCTTTGATTTTCAAAAGAATTTGCCAAACCGTAACCAAATGACTTTCCCGACTAGTGGTTCACTTAATTTTCATCCGCATTTGGGGCAAGCATCTACTTCAACATATGGTTCACGAAGTGACTCTTTTAGTGCCGATGCTCTTTTTAAAGAATCTGTAGATAACTTTATTAAACAGCATAATTCTAGACATTGTAATGAACAACAAGGAAAAGATATAGAGATTAAACCAGATTCCAATCAATCTCAACCAACCAATATTCAATCTCAAATTTTTGCTAAACATTCTGAGAACATTGAAACTGTTAAGTCTGATCCTTCATTGCAAACTGATGATATCGCAAATGCAAATAATGCAAAAATGCAAATCAACGAAGTTGATAATTCTATTAAACAAACAGATCTTGTTCCTGAAGATAATTTGACGAAGAATGATAATACGGAAGGGAATAAGATTTCTGGCAATGATGATTCTTTGCAGCAAAATGATAATAATCAAACAGAAAGCAATACTGAAGAAAAAGACAACAATAATGATAAGAAAAAATCTGAAAGTTTACCTTTCATGGGCGAAAACGATCCACGACCAGAAGACTTGAATATTGAACCACCACCAGAACTACCCAATTTATGTCCTATTTCTACGGATTCAAATCAAAACGTATCACTCAATCTAAATGATGAAAATCGGAAGGAATCAGCTAACAATCAATGCGACGTTCGTTTTGATTGTAATTTTGATTCCAGGGGAATGGACTTTAAGTCTGATACTCCATTCGTTTCTCGGGGACCGCCGATAATTGGAGATAATCTTGCAGCATCTCGCATGTTGGGTCCTACATTCCAATCACAAGGTCCTATGGACGCACAATTAAATTTACAAGGTCCTAATAACGATCAGTTTAGTCTTAACACTACCAATGACTTTAATTCGAATAGATCTAATGATAAGCAAAATAATATGCGAGATTGCAATGAAAAACCTGAAGATATCAAAAGTTCCAATCAGCAATTCAATCCTCGAGATTCTATAGACGAACGGTTTCGTCAAGTTGGACCGCTGCGACCGCTGGGAAATGCAAAATTTCTAAACGATCGCCAGATAGGACTGCGAGGTTCGATCGATCCGTTATTTGCCCCACGGACTTCTGGACCATTATTCGGGTTTAGAAGTGGTGATATGCAATTCAGGCCTAGAGGCATTAATGATTGTATGGATTTCCGAACAATTCTTGAGAGACCATTTGGTCCGCGAGGATTTAATGATGCCTTATGTGGTCCCAAAAAACCTAATGATATGCCTTTCGGTATTCGAGGTATTGCTGATTTGCAATTTAATCCTCTAGGATCTAATAGATTTGGTAGACCAGAGATATTTGATAAAAGACCTCTTTTTGATAATAACGGATCGTTTAGTTTTTCTAGTGAAAAATCTCTTGGTCCTCATAAATCGAATGAGGGAATGCCGAGTTCTCATAATTCTACCGAACATAACTCGTTCGGTTCTCGTGATATAAATCTTTCAAGTAATACGAAGCGCTTCAAAAGTAACCGATTTGAACCTCGAGATTCTAATGATGGTCTTTGCTTACAAGATTTCAAAACCAAAGGTTCGATAAATAACTTAAATAGTCCGAATTTATCAAATCGAACTGATCCTTTCTACAATCGTAATGATTTCATGCGTAGAAATCCTTTCGTCAGGAGAGAACAAATCGAAGACGATATCTCTGCTGCTAAGAGAGCTAAATACGAGAAAGGATCTAGTTTGGATGAATTCGGTAAAAGTTATTCAGATAGAAATATTGATACAGAAATGCGAGAAGATAATACTAATGAGTACGTTAGACGTATAACTGACCCTTATAAAAAAAAATTAGATGATGTCGAACATTGTTCACGATATGGGTTTAATGATACTTGGAAGGACAAGCTCAGTAATGATCAAAGACTTGATGAAAATCAACATAAAACTATCGACAAAAATATTTCGAATGTTCTTGATGAGAGATCATCTGGATCAGATTTTCAATCGAAATATAATTCTAATTTATTTACGAAGCAAAAGATTGGAGAAGAATTTTATGTACAAAAACAATTCAATTATAATCATGGTGAGATTGATAAAAAGTTCACTGCTGAATGTTATTTTACTCCGACGAAGGTGATCGATTACGGACATGCATCTCGTTCACCAATCATAGATCAAATATCATCGCTTTGCTTCGATTATGCTCACGGTGAATTCAAACCGACGTTGGATCGTGATCAGCAACAACAACATCATTATTCGAAGAGAGACTTCAGGAATTGGGTAGAGAGTGAGCAGAATCTAAAAGAATACACGGAAAAGATGAAAATTTACGAAAATATGAAAGGTTGCACTGATAAAATGAGAAGTTACGAAAATTATTATGATGCATGCAAGTCTGATTATAATATGCGAAAAGAACATGATTGGCAATCAAAAGATAAAAAATACGAAGGAGATAGAAAAGAAAACGAAGACCACAAAGAAAGAGGATTCAATCCTGAAGAGCGCTTCTTTGAACGTGATTTTAATAATGATCAAAATGATCGCTGTCAAAGTGATAGAAATGTTCCCAAAGGTAATTTAATTCGAATTTTTATCCTAAATAATAATTTATTTCAATTCATTTTGTATTATAATAGCAGATCTGGAATATATAATATATATATTTTTTAAATAAATTATAATTAAAACATTATTGAAACATACAAATTATTATCATGTTGAATTTCATTAAATTTATTATTTTCTGGAATATAGAACGGATTCAAGAAATATGTGAAAGTTCCCGAAGAGAAACGAATAAAGATAATGACAAAAGTAACAGGTATTGTGAAATATTTTATTTTAATTGTTATAATTTAAGAATATCTGCAACTATATATTGTATATAATATTTTGAGATAAAAATCATAGAAATTTGAGAAATAAAATACGTAAGAGTGCATGCTTACTTTTTTGTTCCAAACAGTAGAGTTAAATATAAGATTTTAAATATAAGAAGTTTTGATTGAAAAATCATCCAATTCATGATAGTATCATATTCAAATATAAATATAATACAGTATCACCATAGATTTGATTTATAACCAGATGATTATTTAATCAAAATTAATTGATCAGAATTTAAATCTTTGTATTTAAAGAAATTACTGTTTGAAATAAAAACTAATTTTATATTCTTGTTTTTTTGCGAGCTTCTGTTTGCGAGTTTATGTCTTTATATTTAAATTTAAAAATGTATAGTTGTGTTGATCATGCATACAATGATATTTATACGATATGCATATGCGTATAGTTGTGTTGATCGTGCATAAAATGATATTTATGCACGATATGCGTATTTTATATGTACGTGACATATTCAACATGTATTCTTTAGATCGAAAGGAAGTATTAACTGGCAAGAGAGTTCGAACAAGAACATCATAGACACAAAATTACAGGATACCAGGTATGTTATATTATATTTTTAAGCCTATTGTAGAAGTTTTATTCTGCAGGCTACAACCACGAAGGTGTTAACTTGAGAAATTACACTAGCTTAATATCTGTTAGAAAATACGATTCTAAGTAAAAAAGGGATTTTAGCAAATATATTTATTAAAGCAATATTTTCAATTTTTCTTGACAAGAATGATATGATAAAAATGTATTCATAAATTATCAGATTCTAAGCTAGTGATTTACAAATATGATTACGATCATCATTATTGATGGTTTAATTTATAAAATTATCCCATTATGATATATATTTTTCATTCCCAATATATATTTCGTATATGTATATAATATATACGGAATTTTTTTGTTTCTTTAATATAACGCGCTAGATTCACATCGGCTCATTTATAATATCATATTAGATGGATTATTAATTCTGATAAGATATTATAGTGTATGTGGATTCTTGGCTGCATAACAACACAGAGAGATGTCTATTTATTATTATATGCTTCTCTCAATAGATGTTGCTAGATCAGATAGAATAAAACATGGGAAAAGAAATTCCTGTCATATTTTATTCTGTATCCTTAATTGAACCTTCATTCTTGCAATATTATTACTGATGCATTTTTGAACGAAAAGGAATAAGAACGAGAAAAAGCACATAAATGTATTAATATTCATGATATAATGATATAATGAAAAATATAATAAAAGTGGCTTATTTCTCTGACTTTTATAGGTTTATTATAATTATTTATAAGATTTATTGTGATTACACCGAAAACTACTAATTTAATTACCTTGTTATCTATTTGATCATTTCAAACTTTTTGAGATGACTATCCTTGTTAGACATAAGAAACAGTTGCGAATGACTGAATCACTTTTCCCAACGATATGTTGGCAAAACTTATGAATTTTATTATTATACAATTATATTGATATAACACATGTAATTATATTGCGAATTGCGATTTATTGCAATAGAAATTATGTGGCGCATGTATTGAAGGTTGCATACTAAATCAAAGTTTCCTTCTTTCACTGCAGCCACGCATTATGAAGATGCATTATCAAAAAATAATAACCGCAAAAATATTTTCGTTGCTCTATATAAATATATATCAAAATAAATATTTTTGCACAACACCATTTGATTGAAAAGAAGCTGTAATATATTGAACTTTAATAATTTTTATGAATATATATATATTTAATAATATATATATATATTTTAATTTCTCCATTCGCGTTTTACATTTACAGCTTGTACAGATGAAAAATGAATGATTATCTTATGATTGAGTGTCATTTCTGAGGTACACGTTTAGATGTATCTATATTTGAAATAATTTTAATAATATTTTGATATATCAAAAAGATATATATATATATATAAACATAATAGATATATGTTAATTACTTAACATATTTTTAATTAATATATAATATATTAGAATTATCCTTATCAATGCAATAATTATTATCAAAGATTGTATAATAATCAATTTTAATTATTTCAATATTTAATTATATCAATTTTAATTTTAATTATTATGTTACATAAAATTGTTTCAACATGTCAAACTTACTAAGTTATTACTTGATCTTTTTTTTTTTCAATTGCCATTTTTTTATTTTTTTCTTTCTTGGTGTTTCTTATTTTTCTATTTTATTTTTATTCTTTTTGCTCTTTTCTTTCTGCCTTTCTTTCCAAATTATTTATTTATTCTTTTTCTAGTCTGTCTAATGTCTTCTTGTTAAGTTTAATTATCAATTTTTTCTGCAGGTCTCTATATCCATATTTATAAATTTTTTATTAATTATGATATATAAATTATGATGTATCGATATATATATATATATATATATATATATATATATATATATATCGGTATAAATAACAGAATCGTTATATATAACAGAATAATTTTTACATTCATTTATAAAAGAAAAAATATTTGTTACAGTCTTTCTTCAGATACAAATAAAAATGTGGAATCGACTACAAAAACTTTGGAATTGGCAAAAATGCCCAACTATACGATGGTTGATGATTTATTGTGTCCACCAGGTCGTCAGAATAGACCACCAAAAATAGCTATTATTCTAAGAGGACCTCCTGGTAGTGGTAAATCTTTTGTTGCTAAACTTATCAAGGTAAATTAATAAAAATATCACTTTTATATCAGTTATAAGTATTAATGTATCTCTCAAAGATATATATAACTATATTATTTATTTAATTTACCTACATTCGTTACATAATATATTTATATTATTTTTTATAAATTTATAGGTTTATTTTTTATTTATTTATAATTTCATAATTTTTATAATTTTCGCTAGTATCTTATTCTTGTATCACAAGTATTAAAATTTTGTGTAAGAATTTTATGTATATAATATAGAGTTATCAAAATTTCTTTAAATATTACTGAAGATCGTTTAAAGCAGATCGTTTAAATGTGTGTTTTAATTTTTGATTTATTGATCGTAATTTTATTAAGAATTTATATATCACGAATCGCATTCTAGATTTCCGTATATATTTTTATCAGTATCTGTAAAAATATCTATCTCGTATAATATTATATTATATTTATAATATTTTATAACTTTTTACTATTTTATAACTTTTCCTATATAGGATAAAGAAGTTGAACAAGGTGGTTCTGCGCCAAGAATATTGAGTTTGGACGATTATTTCCTCGTTGAAAAAGAGATAGAGACTAAAGATGACAATGGCAAGAAAGTTACAATTAAGGTACAGTTGCTTATGTTTAGATGTAAAATAAGTTCTTCAAGATTGACTATTCTTATTTACAAATATCTTAATCTTAAAATTTATGATTGTTAAGTTTAATTAATAAGAATTGCTTTAATTCATTTAGAATTTTATTTTTAGCTATATTTGTATGTACAATTTAATATGCACAATCTTGTCATATGAAATATTTGTACAATATTTTAGTATGTAATATACATATATATATTTTATTTGAAATAGGAAATGATATATGAATATGAAGAAGCTATGGAGCCGAGTTATGTAACATCGCTTATTAAAGCTTTCAAGAAAAACATAACAGATGGATTCTTTAATTTCATCATATTAGACTGTATCAACGAAAAAATTTCAGATTATGAAGAAATGTGGAGTTTTGCTAAATCGAAAGGTTTCAGAGTAAGTCATTATAAATTTAATGACATTAAGAGACATCTTCTATTTGTGGAATATATAACATTAAAAATTTGGAAATCACAATAATTTTGGAGTTAAACATATTTTAAGATATAATTATAAAAGATATAAAAAATATATATATATCTTTTTTATATCTCCTATAATTTTAAAATTTTTTATGTCTTAAAATATTTTACTAATGTATAATATTCAGATATTTTCTCTAGAGTATCCATAATATAATTATATGATATTTTGCAATAATATTTACAATATACTGTCAAATAATACAATAGTTACAATGTAAAATCTGTGATAATGTTAGTTAACAACGTTATTCTCCGTGCAGGTATATATATGTGAAATGGAAATGGATCTACAGATATGCTTAAAGAGAAATATACATAATCGTACCGAGGATGAAATTAATCGGATTATAGATTACTTCGAACCAACACCTAATTATCACCAAAAGCTTGATGTAAACTCAATGTTGCAAGAGCAGGCAATAGAAGAGGTAATTTTGTTAATTTTTTTTTAAGGTCAATATCTGTTATAGAAATAATACGATATCCTAACTCTGAAATATTTTTAATCAATATATTGTTAAAAAACATTCACATCTTTTTCTTATACATTTTTTATATAATAGTTTTACAATAATAGTTGATATATGCACTATATTTTATATTGTACGTATAGCTTTATTTATATATAATATTATATATAGAATTATGTAGAATATTATGTAGAATATAATCTAATATCATTACAATTAGAATTACAATTATAATATCAATTATAATTTTAATTTTAATAATGATATAGATTATTGTAATGAATATTATTTTTTAACGATATTAATATTATTTAATTCATATTATTTAATATTAATTAATAAAATATTATAAAACATATAAACTTTTTATCGTACATGTCGTCAAATATTTTTACAATTACAAATATTTTTATTAAAGGTTGATATGGAAGATAGCCAAGAAACTTCAGAAAAATCTGCCATACAAAATGAAGATAGCGAAGATAGTCACGAGGATACTCAGGATGCTATTGTAATTAAATGAGTTTAAGAAACAATCGTTTCTTTCTAAGATAATATTTCTTCCTTAATGAGATAATTAGAAACATCTGATAATTTTATAGAAAAAATATATATATATAAAAGAAAATTTTTTATATAAAATTCATTTAGGAGAGCATTTCAAACATGAAAGTCTATATATTTTTTATCTTCTTTTTATATAAAATCACGATGAAAAATGTTATTTTCTAAAATTGTTAGTTAATTGTAATTCCTGTAATTTTATATTAACAATATTCTTATATATATATATATATATATATATATATATTTCTTTTTTTTTTTTCATTACTAGGGTATCAGCAAATGGGAGAAGATGGAAGCTGAAGATAAATTAGGTTAGTCAATTCATATTAGTTTATATATCGCTTATTATTAATTATTTATATTTATTTATATTATTATATTATATTTATATTAATTAATTTATAAATATAAATAATGTGATATATCGATAAAATCTTATTTTTTAATGCAGATCGATTGGATGGATTAGCGAAAAAAAAAAATGAAACGAAACCGCAAACCATGGAAGATTTTCTCCAAGTTCCTGATTATTATAATATGGAGGATACTTCTGGTAAAAAACGGGTACATATCTGCAATAATTGCATTTGATTTTATTTATAATTTATAATTATTTAAAGGATTCTATGTTTAGATTTCAATATTTAAATATTTAAATATAAAATGTTTAAATATTCAATATTTCTTGTAAACATTGTATATATATCTTCTTTTCAGGTACGTTGGGCTGATTTAGAAGAACGTAAGGAGCAGGAAAAGATGCGTGCTGTCGGATTTGTTGTTGGTCATACCAATTGGGATCGCATGATGGATCCAACGAAAGGCGGAAGTGCTTTGACACGCACAAAGTACATATGATTTAAATTTATTTCTAAAGCATGGCGATAATGTAGATCTTTTTTTTATAAAATATTATCTGAAATGAATTTCGATTGATATGTTGTATACATGTATATGTGTATGTATATATGTGTGTATATATATATATGTATATGTATATATATATACACACACACACACGCACACAAATATATATATATATATATTTGTAAGAAAGAACATAAATTTAAATAGAATTTAAAATTTGTTATATACTCAAAAATTTTTTTAGTTTTTATTTCAAAATAATATATCCCACCTTTTTTTAATAATTTTTTAAATCGTTTTTAAGAATGTAAAATAATTTAATTTTTAATAATAAAAGTTTAATAATGAGAAAATGTAATAACAAGTAGATATTTGAATTTGTCTTTCATTTATACTTTGATAAAATTAATAAATATTGAATTAATATTTTGCTATTATACTTTTTTGCTGTTATTACAGAGAAAAAATTTGATCATAATCTTATGTATTATAATGATTACATAATTATATAGTTACAGAAATTCTATTAATAATATTAATAATAAAATTAATAATATTTTACCTATATATAGTGATAACATTATATTTAATAGAATTTGATAAAAACAAAACAAATTAGATTTAATCGCATTATTTTAATTTCATAATGAATTAAATTTTATTTATAATTTTATATTCCTTGAATATACGTGTTGAATTATACGAAACTATTAATATTATTTAGCAATAAGTATTCTACATGATAATTATTATTGCAGGTTTTTCTCGCTGTCGTAAAAAATAATTTTATATGCATAAAAATATTGAAAAACAAGGAAGTGAAAGATTCAAGCGACTAGCGCATCTCCTTCTCTGTATCAGAAAAGTTCTGTAGTATTGTATCATAAAAAAAATTACTTATTTCATTTAGAAGTAATATTATAAACACAAGAAAATATAATTAGCTGTAATTTTTAAAATAAGATTATAAGTATGGTGAAATAATTATAAATGATAATTAAGAAATATAATGTTATATGTTTATTATAGTTATCATAAATTTTAGATTAGTTATTATAGATAGTCATACATAGAATTGTAAATCTTGTATATAATATTGTATGTAGCTAAATGAATTTGTATCATTTGTATGAAATATGTACATTAAAAGATGTCAAAACATCTATAGATGTTTACTATAATTTTACTACATTGAGTAATACATGAGTATTTAGATATGCTACTGTATTAATTACTGTAAATTCATCTTCCTTAAATTCGCGCGTAACTATAAACTATATCTTACCTAAACTTATCTAAACTATATATTTATCTTATAAAGATAAATCTAGATATTGTAAAGGATTTTATTAAATTTTATATTATTTTCATATTTTATAGAGTTTAAATGTTTTTATACGTAAATAACTTTAGTCTTGTTTTGACAGACTAAGACAGAAAGAAAGAAATAGAGAGAAAGGAAGAGAGAGAAATAGTCTCGTAAAAAAGTTATTTTTGGAAAAGATACTTCATTGCTATTGTTTTTTGCTAGAAAATATAAAAAAGAAAATAATTTTGCTATTTTTAAATGCTATTTTTAATTGTTTATACTAATAATTAAATAATCCATTTACCATTATCGATTAAAATTGATTTCTTGTATTTTTGTCTTTTGTTAATTAATTTAACTTATTCTCCATAACTAATGACGTATTATTATTATGATTAATTTGTATTTATATCTGCATTTCTAATTGAATACTGAATTCATAAAAATTATCGTTTAACCGCAATTTTGTCGTTTCTATCATGTATATCATCGCATGCGCGTATGTGCGTATATTAATTTTAATATGATTGAGAATTTCATTATTTTTAATATAGATCACCATACTGATTAAATTTTCAAAGCGAGAATGGCAATATATCCTGTATAATTATGTTGATCGACTATCCACTTAAATACCCTATCTTTAATAATTTCCTAATGGTATTCATTATTGACAACTTGCAATCAAATCATTTATTATAATAATGAAATTAATAGTGAACAATTAGTATTACATGGATTTTATCTAATCAATTTTGCATTATAATTCTCAAATCAAAAAGATAATTGTTAAGAAAAATGATAAAAGATATATATATGTTTTATTTATAAATAATTAGTATATTATGTATAAAACATAGATATTAATAATATGTATCTGGACATTACATTATTACTTATTTATATCCAATCCTAGATTTATTATTTTAGGTTTCCATTTTTCATAAAAATTAGATAGAATATTAGTAATTTTTGAGTAGAATTGTTAATAGAAAATAGTAGATTCATTCATTCATTTGCATATATAGTACGCGAAACAGATTATCCATGTAGAACGCATTACATTTGTAACATATTAAATTATCATTTTTCATATTAAACTGCTACAGATAGTTATGCAGGCAGTATTATATGAATCCCGTAGTCATTTCATTGGCTAAGTGAAAAGATAATCATAATAGGGTGAATATAATTTGTGGGTGTATTTATAGCCTCTTGGGAAATATTGATTTTCCGGGATGTAGATATAGGCTCTTCGCAAATAATTGACCGCTTATGAGAGATGTAGGAATAAGTCATCTTCAATGAAGGAATCAACACTTTAAATTTATTGTCCTCTCAATAAGATATTGTTTTACGATATAGATTTGCATGTCAGCTTTAATGATATTTTTATCTTGCCTTCCACATAATATGCATTATTATGTGATAATGTGTCAGTATTTTTTAGGTAACATCTTAAGCGATAAGATGAAGAAAGATATTGAGAGCGGAAAAGTAGAAATTAAACATATCTTGTATAAAAATATATTTCTTTATTTTATAATAAATCGTCACGTAATGATTTATAAAGAAGACCTTGATTTAACTTTATTTATGTCTCTTTATTTATGCAAATATCTTTATGGAACTTTACATTATTCGCGATTTACAAAAAGTGTGATTTACTTTATAACTAGCAGTAGTTCTACAATTATTAATCTCTATCTTTTCGATATGTTAGACAAATGACAATGCTAACGATGATCCTTTCTTTATCAAAATCCGATTGTCAAATCTATATTGTTTGACTTTACTCGTTAATATACAATCTATTACACGAGCGAGCCATATCGCATTCTGCTATATCGTGCATTTTTGTATCTGTTCTTTTATATACATCATGTCGCGTATCTATATAAATCCATACTTTTGATATGTACGTTAATGACATACTTGATCAAATTTCGCAGTTGTAGCATCGAGCCGCAACGACATGTTGCACGTGTACTTGCAGCACTATTTCAATATTTGCAGAGAGATTTCATTTTTCAAGAAATTACCTTTTTATGATTATATATAATATGATTAATATAATATATAATATATATATATATAATATATAATATATAATATATAATATATAATATATAATATATATTAATATATAATATTATATAATCATTTTCAGAATATAATTATGTAATTAAATAACATTATAGTTACTTTCTAACTTGAGATTTGCGAGACAAAAGCTTCTTCTCCTAGTATCTTATGGGTCATATTATATTTTTGTATATTTATTAATAATTATTGCATTTAATATAAAATATAGATATGAAATATAGATGTATATGAAAATTGAAATCGTTGTATTATAGCATTATAGCATTATAGCATAAAGCAACTGCTTATCGCGATTGTGCGTAAGTTCATTAAACGTATTCACTTCTTGAAACGTATCAATTTCACTCTCTTGGCGAAATTTTTTTGGCAATATCGCTTATCGCTTGCACGCGCGAACTTTATCGCCAATATCTTCCTTTTTTTATAATGATTTTGTTTTTGATTTCATTATTCTCACATAAATAGGATAGTATCTTAACTTATTACGTCTGAATTAACGAAAACTTAGGCTATAACTTAGATCAGCATTCAAGTGACCGCTCAAAATAAGTTTATGCTTTTGTCATATAATCTCGCATCCGATAAGTTGAAATGGAAACTAGATTGATAGTATTGCGTGAAAAGATCAACATAAAATTATAGTCACCTCCCTCCACTATTTGATGGACAGCGGCTGCTGCAAGTGTTGGGCAAACTCTATCAGTGTTATCATCGTTGTCTCAGATTAGGATCGCGCCTTGAGACATCGTGCGTTCGTCGTACTGTGGTGAGGTTCGTAAGAGTGTTTTCTTTAGAGTCTTCCTCATAATCTTCCTGCAAGCGAAAGTTGAGGAGACGCATCAACGGATCTCGACGGGTCGACGTATCCGATGGTACGTGAAACAGAACCTCACATTTGCCGAGCGTCGTGAATTATCGTTGGAATCACGAACGAGAACATCAGGGGCGAATTTCGAGATCAGGGCACAAAGTCGTAGCGACGATGTTCGCCAATGCGGTGCAAGCGAAGCTGACGTCGATGGTGCTAATCGGCGCCGGCAGCTTTGTTGTGAGCGTCGCGCCTGCTTGCTTCATCTCGCGTGCTCAACATCTCCACCGGAAGCTATTACTCTCCTGCGCCTTATGCTTTGGTGCCGGTGTCTTGATGGCCACCGCGACGTTACACGTCTTGCCGGAAGTACGCGAAGGTATACCGGATCATGGCGAGCTGATATTCTCTTGCGGCTTCTTGCTGCTCTACCTGGTCGACGAATGCGTGCACTTCTTTTGTCGAGGCGGTGACGAATCATCCGAGTCGGATATTCGCAATCCTGGACGCAGAACCATGCACGAGCGAGGGTAGGTACGTGCCGAAGAGCTTCGTCCAGAGATTCATGAAACTGAATGTTTTTATTCTTTGAGTAATCCTACATCGGCAAAGTGATCGATGAAGAATCGCAAGACAAAGCATGTGTTTTTTTTTTCTAACTCGCGTTTATCTGATATGAGAGTATAATGTAATTAAAAGGACGAGTAATATTTAGCATTTTTTGCTATGGTTCCGATTATTCCTATACATGTTACACGTGATATATGTGTGATATCAATCGTATTGAGACGATATTATCATTCGTTATCATCGATAAATAATGATACAATACTCCTTCATAATAAACGAATTTTTCAGGGCTATCATTTAATAAGTAGGAAACACTTTATTTCTTTGTGTCTTTTTCATACTAATTTTTTATCAAATGAAAATATCTTAGCAATAAAAATCAATTAATGATTCAGTACAACTTATGTAAATGCGATAAAAAAAAATAGAATACAAGCGCGATGCATGCAATTGGATTTAAAGAGATCGGTCGCGTAATTTCTAGAAAAACTTTTTCGTAACTTTTTATTGCTTCAAATCAGGTTGAATAATTTCATCGAAATCAATCATTCTTTAACAAAAAGGATCATGTGATCGCATCTCGATAAATCTCTGAATAATTTCCTTTTCGATAGTATTTTCCTTACTTAAGAGAAGAAGCCAAGGCTTGCAAGATAAATTAACAGATCAAGCTTGATATAAAATAATATTCAATATATATTATTTTCTACTACTTTGTTTCGACCAGATGGAACTTCTCGAAATAAATTCTGATGTCATGAGCGATAGCGATATTCTATGTGAAATGATCGTTCATTCGTACTCGGAGCTATTCGCATCACGCTTGACCCTCGTATACTTTCTTAAGATGGACAAATATAGCTTGGAACAAATGAACTTTTGCAACGATGTTCTCATCTTTATGGAAAATGATCGCTCGAGTCATTGTTGAATGCTGATACTCGATATCAACTTCCAACGCGAGTCTATCCATGAGATTACTATCAGACAGTCGATATATTTTGTTATCTGTATTGAATATCGAAATCGAGCGCACTCAAATTTCTCATCACGCAATTTTTATGTTCACGCTTTAAGCCACGTGATCATTTACATAAATTCAATCGACCATTGTTCATCCGTATTTTCAGAAATTATCAATATAATGAGCAGCATTTTTACTCGCTGAATTTTCGACGATTCGCTTACGGACAGGACAGGATTAAATGCGATTTGAAGGATTAATTAGCTGCCCGCTTTCTTTTCTTGCTTTCTCATTCCATGAATGTATTCTTACGTAACTCCCCAGTTTTGTTTCTCTTTGATCGCGTTTGAATTTGAGCTACGTCTCTTGGATTTCAGCTGTTCAGGCTGTCGGAGCTATTCCCGCGGTATCAGTTACAACGCTACCCTGCAAGACAGCAAAATCTATGTGTCCGAGGGAGATGCGAGATCACCGCTTAATTATCGACAGAATCCCCTTGGCAGCGGCAATAATGCATGCACATTTAGTAGCTATGGCGCGACGCGATCTGCCGCACACGATGGCTGTTCGTCAAATGAAGACATCACATTTTTGTGTCATGGGAATCATGGTGAACAGTGCGTCGACACCAATACCGGCCTTACTGGTCTCGCCCTCGCTCTCACCGTGCACGCTATCCTTGAGGGACTTGCGATAGGACTACAAACGAAAATTGCGGAGGTACGTGAACACGCTGGCTGCGATTTTTGAGAAAAAATGAGAGAGCGAAAGAGAGAGAGGTAAATTCGAATTGCCATGATTAATAGCGCAGCATATGGCGATCCGATGAGATGTGAGAGGTTTTGACATTAAACTCGTTAAACTTACGAGATTTTTGGACATCCTGCGTTTAAAGGGAGAAAATGTATGTATTTCCTGCTGTATTTTCGTATAATTTTCACAAGGCAAATTAAGACAAGCGAGCGAAAAATGTTAAACAGAATGCTTCGCAATTCGTGACCTTAATTTTAACATCATGTTCCTTTTAAAAATTTTATATCGATATCGTAAATTTAATATCGACATTTTCTTGAGAAAAATGTTGAGATATAAATAGGCTTTTTTTGATTCAAACAATGGGAGCGAATGGTTTTTTGAATTCAGTCAAATAATCAACGATATCGTATTATTTAATTCATTCCATATTACAGAATTACAGTTTGAGACTTCGTTGCAAACACAAGCACATACATAATGTTAAACCGAGAGGTTCAATAAATATTGATGCATCTCTCTCGACGCATTCTTGTTAAAGGAAAACCAAGTTCAAATTAGTCAAACAATCTAACGTTTTGGTAACATCAAGATCGCGAGTTAAAAAACACGTATATACACGTGACTACAAACGTACATACTCTTTTTTTTCAGGTAATGCTATTGACCGGAGCGGTGGCGTCGCACAAGTTCGTGGTTGGCTTTTGCTTGGGACTGGAATTGGCCGGTGTCAGCAAATCCGTTCCTAAATTAGTATTTGCGATATTTGTGTTTGCCATTGGATCCGTGGTTGGTATCGGCATCGGAATGTTAATATTTCAGGTAAGCGGAGATTGATCTCTCCATTCCCTTTCGGATATCGTTCATTAGCGCCAACCTTGAAATTAATATTGATATTAATTATTCGATACGTTTCGAATATAGATGGATACGGATTGGTCGAAGGTAGTATTGCCAATTTTGCAAGGCCTCGCAGGCGGAACATTGCTGTATGTTACTGTGAGCGAGGTTTTGCCGAGAGAAAGGACGAGATGGCACAGAAGCTCACGTAGATACGCGGGGATTTTGCAGTTTCTGTCGGTAATCGGCGGATTTATCGTTATCTTCCTCCTTAATAATTATGTGGGCGAATAAATTGATCGTTAGTGTCTGGAATTAATTAACTACAGGTTTATCACGCAAATAGCAAATATCTGAAATTGAATCGCTTCGGGCAATTAACAATATCGATGTAGTTATACGTGATACATGCCTGAATGGTTATTGCTGAGTAACATCGAAACCATATTGCCGAGCGTAATTAATCTAAAATTTCCAAAGGATATTTATAAAGGAATTTTTATAATTGTTTCATATTGAAATATTACATGACTCGTACTAATGGAAATGAACTGAAAATGTAGATAAAACGTAATTTCTATTGTAAATATTTTTATATCTTCATAATTGATTATAATATGATGTTTCTTATATTTTTTGGCTTCATGTAATAGAAATAAATTCGTAATTAAAATTTCAAATTTCTTTATGCAACGATAATGGTGACTCTTTATTACTTTTGTCTTCTCAGAAATATCTTTCTTTATGTAAAACGAAATATGTAAAGGTATGTTCTACGTGCATAAAGTTTAAAATTTCTGTTTAGTTTCGCTTCGTATAACGTATTATCGTTTTTATTGTTTATATTATTAAAAATTTCAGAGCGTAGTGCATATAGTGCATATCAGAGCATATAGTGAGCATACAGTCACGTCGTTTGATTAGAAGAAAAAAAAAAGAACGGTTTGAAAGAACTCTTCTAACAGAATAATTACGAACGTCGGGATTTTCATTGTGAAACATGATTCGCGGGAGTGAGAAATAATGTTTTACCGTCGCCTTTTTAAGAGTTTACTGGACCGTGAATATTTTTTTTTCCGGAACGATACAGCAACTGCATAAAAAGCAAAGCAGCTTTCTTTTAGCCACGACATTGGATTCACTACACGTTCGCGAGGATAGTGAGTATACGAGGAACATTTTTGCGTGAATTATCCCCTGCGAAACTATATCTTCGACGATATGGCGAGGAAAGAAAAAGAGAGAGAGAGAGAGGGAGGGGGGAGAGAGATTAATTTTATCGAGGAAGAGAACGTTAATCACAGTGCTTAAAACTTAGCTTTGCCGAATCTACCAAATGGAAAGAAGCTTAGAATAAATCCGCACGTTCTTTCTTTGCGAGGCTCCCTCAGCTTAAATCAGCAGCGATGCCGGAAACGGACTCGGTCCATTAGCGAATTGCTTGTAAGAACGAACAACTTTAAAAAGACGCCGAAGTTTCAAGAAAATATACCTACTAAGTGAAGTGCTAAGCAAACGAACGTACGCGCTTATCTTAGTTATTTTCTAGTTATTTCATTTTTCGTTTAATTCTGAGTAAGATTTAATATTTTAATCTTAAGCCGAAGACTCCTAATTATATCATCAGGGAGAAGTGATTTCAATTTTCAGCAAGAAATGTTCTGCTCTCTATTAAAGCGCGAAAGCGACGGTTTTATATTAATCTTAATCACTCCGTTTTACATTTTCCTCAATTTTCGATGAATCTCATCGTAATCGTCTTAGAATTTAATTCTCATGATTGAGATGATACTAGAATCTGACCTCAAAAATCGCGAATAAATGCTTTTTTGATTGAATCTGATTACAACTCGAAGAATGATCGCTTCGGTTGTTCGTTGGATCGCGTTAACGAATGCGCCAGAGATGAATACGATCTTCTAATTCTTGTATTGCCACGAAGCGTCGCGTTGAAAACGATTGTGGGCGAGCGAGATCTCGTTTAGCGAGATCTCGCTCTGTCGGCTTGCATTGGGCGAAGGAGATTGTTCTTGATAATCGATAGCGCACGGAGATTAAATCAGGATCGCTATTGGCCATCCTGCCTATGCTGAATGCCTAGCATCACGCATCTCGGGCGATATCTTCTTTCTCTCTTGCACGAAGCCGCAATACGGAGAACCTCCCGTTTCTTTATTAGAAAGTTTAAAGTCGACGGAACGTTAGCTAACGCGGCACGAGCCGCTTTCAGGCGGTCCGCATTAAATAAGGAACTTGATGAAATTTCATGAAACCTGGTCGACACTATTGCTTCCTTCTTTTTCTTTTCTCTTTCTCTCTCTTTCTCTCTTTCTCAATCTCTTTTTCTTTTTTTCTTTCTCTCTCATGTGATTTTTTTCTCAAATAAAACAATTTCGGCTCGACTATCGGGGACAGAAGAGTTCAGTGAAATAGAAGAAAAAAACGAATACGGCCTTCCGCCATTTCAAATGCTGATTAATCTCTTTTTTAAACGTCAAGATATTTTCCCGATATTTAGCAGAGAACGTTTATCATCATGTCCCGCACCGCGTCTCGAATATCGAGACAACCTTGTCTTGAAGGCTATTGAGAAAGTACTCGTCATCAGTCTTCGTTGAGGCTCTCTTAAACAGTATACTTAGTTTTCTCGTTATTTATATTTATGAAGTACGAGAGCAAAAAAGAGAGAGCGAGAAAGAGAGAGCGAGAAAGAGAGAGMGAGAAAGAGAGAGMGAGARAGAGAGAGAGAGAGMGAGCRAGMGAGMGAGCGAGMGAGAGAGAGAGAGAGAGAGAGAGAGAGAGAGAGAGAGAGAGAGAGAGAGAGAGAGAGAGAGAAGAACGTGTGCAACCAATGTTGGAATGCCGTGAAGTTCAGCGCGCATGTTGCCGCCCGAGACCGCCATCTTCATATCTCATCTCTCAGAATGCGAACGCATCGCACTGTTGTCGTCGCATGGCACGACGATGTTGCTCCGCGGTATTAATCCGTCAAACGCAATCTATGCGCGCTAAATCAGTGTACGGGAGTGTCGAACGAAGTGCCGGGCGATTGAGATACCGTATCAATTAACACTATTTCATTATAGATTATGATAATACCTGCGCATCGCTAGAAGCGAGTCATTCAGTTGTATGAAGTTGCTCGCATTACGTCTTCCAATCACGGATCATGATTATAGAACACTTGCATAATTATCGCGAGGTAATAACAGTAACATAATAACCAGCATAATATTTGAAGAGAAAACAATCAAGCATCGCACTAACAAAATATGCCGATACGATAACCAAACATAATTGCATATATGCCGCGCAGCGGCATTTGAGCGCACGACCCGCGGGATTCGATTATCGATCGCGATCGATCGAGCTATCGCGCCAGGTGCAACGCGCATGCCCAATGTGAGGCCGCCATTTGTACATATGAAAGTGTAGTGCGACGCGCGCTAATAATTGTCACCGGTGAACACGGATTGAAGTATCATCGCGATCATCGTAGCGATAATGAGTAACGGATGGACACGATTTAATCCAGTCTTCGCAATCGGGAGGACACGCGCGTGTATCCATTAAAACGGCTTTCATATATCGCAGGCGTTATTTAATCGTCCTGAGTGCGTAGCTTGTCGCGCTACAAACCATCGCTCGCTACTCTTATTATTGTTACAGTACGCAAACAAACGCGCTTTATTTAACTTCCTAATCATCCCGGGCGTGTATGTTAATCAAGCATCGGATCGATCGAATCGAACCTAGCCAGGACTTGCCGCTTCGCCAGAATTGATAAGTATCTCTCACCTTCTAATTCGTTGTTTGCATTTTCATCCACTTTAATAATATGCAAATAAGTCGCAAAAAGGTCACGGCACGCTTTTCCGAGATACCAGATGTATCATCGTATCCGTACAAACGAAAGCTCTACAAAGCTTGTGCAAATTTCTGAACAAATGAAACTTTTAGTTTACGCCAAAAAGATTTATTCACTTACGTACGAATTAATTATTTGTACGAATTTGAAAATTTTTATTTCTGTAGGCTATTCAGCAAGACTGCTGAAAATAATTGATTGCTTTGAAAACTTGAGATTTTTCAAAAGGAACAATAAAATTCACGATCCTCTAACGAGTATTACATTTATATCTCTCTTTGGCTTTAATGTTATATAAGAAATTTGCATACGGGAATGTATTTGACGGGAATTGATTTGCATATCAGAAAAAATATTATGAAATGTTCAAATCAATGTTGCTGATGCGTGCGCGTGATCTCGTTTCACGCATAGTTCATAATATTATAAATAGAATCGTGTTAAATCGCGCTCGCCGACTGATTATCGCAGCGTATTCCACGGAATACACACGATCATATTAATTAATAATTAATAAGTAATAATTAGCAGTTCCATTTACGATATATCGCACCCAGCGTGTTCACTCCGCGGAATCATCGTGAAATTATTGCTCACTTCTCGTCGTTCATCATATATCGTTCATTATTCGCGTTTATCATATCTTATTTTCTAAAATAAAGCGAAGGCAGTGAAAGCAGAGTATCAATACTCGGCCACAATTCAGCTGCAAAAGCACGACGTCGCGGATAAATCGCGAGTTTCCTTCCTCGCGAAGCCTCTTTGGCGTCGGAACAAGCACGAATCGTCGCGTCGAGCAAGAGTGAAATGCGCGGTCGCGATTAGTCAAACGTCCTCTCTTTACATCCCATCGTATCGCGCGAGTGCCATCCTGGATGGAGGAATTGAACCAGTGTCAAAAGTCGCCGAGGAACTGGCGGCGATGGAACAGCTGGCGGATTTGGCCGAGCGGCACAGCATCTGGTGAGCGAGTCTTTTTTATTGTATAAGTTTGTTATTGTACTCGAGTGCTCTGCTTGTTCGCACTTGGGCGAATTTATCCTATTTCTCTCCCATTTCCTTCCCATTTCTTCATCATTCATTTGTGTTCGACCTGCATTCGCGGAGATTCGCGCAGCTTTGGACTTCTGGTACTCGCATCAACTCGCAAGACATTTTTACGGATTCTGGGAATCCGTGAGATCTTTCTCGTGGATAAAAATCTTTCGTAGAATAAGAGAGGGAGGGAGAGAGAGAGAGGACATACATTTGCATTTTTGGCGATGCTGAAGCCGATTACCGCACATTATGTTAATGAGCTTATCTCCGGAGTTGAAGAAAATTTATAACGGAATCTCTTGCAGCTCCTCCCTCGCACGGGAAATTTTTATCTTGTAATCTGTTTGTAATGCCTTCCTCGAATCTATTTACCGAATTATACCGAATCTGCTTCTTCAAATTTATATTAATTGTATGTCGCGATGCTTTTATGCTCATTTTGTTGCTTTTAAAATATTTATTCCGTATCGAATTCTTTATTGTAGCGTCAATTAATATTAGGAGTTATTCTTTTCGTGGAATTCTTTCTTATCATATTAAGGACATGCGGATATCGGTTAATGCATCGTTACATCGGAATATCACAGATTGTGATTATATACAATTTCCAATTATCCCGGAATTTCAGATATCAACACGAATCATGATTTCCGCTTGACTTGCAGACACGTTTAGCCAATTGTTCTGTTTATCAGACGATCGTTATAATTATTTCACTTCTATCCAGTCTTTATTTACATTTAATCACATTGCTATTTATATTGTTCTCAATCATCGGTAACGTGAAGTGAAAAGAACATGGGCAGGTTGTACATTTTGAAGAATTTTGAAGAATCTGTCGATCTGAAATGAGATTTATCCTTGCTCGAGACGCTTTCATCCCGAGTTAACAATCACATCCTCGCGGCGGAGGTCGAGTTGTCTCGAGTTATGATGGCAATTAAGCGTCGCAGCATGGTTTACCTTGTAACTAACTTCCGTTGACCGTTTACCGGTTACCTTCGTTCGTCGGCTCAGTTCGCCGGTTTACTTCCCAGTGAGATTAGCACACGATTCGATTAACGTTAGAACCCCGCTAACAGAAACGTAGCTCGTCCGCGGCGAAGTTGTCGTGATCTCAAGTGATGATAAATATACTTGTCCACACAAAGCTACGTGCTATCTTTGAGATATGCGAGTAACCAGATTAGTTGTAACTGATCATGTATTTTCCGAGCGAGATGTGTCCGCTCAGCCGAAATTTTGATATGAATAAATATGCAGCGAATAAATTGATTATTAAAAAGTTGTGCCATGCGTAGGATTGAAAAAAACGGCAAGTATCGAGGAATTGTTTCATAATGCGTCAATATTATTGAAGCGCCAGCATCTTCGCGTGTCTTCGCGACAACGATTTATTTATTCAATTGAATACATTTTTTATTTTGAAGGAAGCAGTGTGGAATATTTTATCTGAACAGGAAAATGGAACAGTGAAAATTTGAATTTAATTACTAATGATTTAACAATATGAAGATTGCTAGCATTGTTAATTGGATTTCTGGACGCACAATAGCGTTAATTTCTTATCAGCGATTTATTATCCGCAATTCTTTCTGGAAATCGTAGGATTGTATCTGCGCACGAAATATCATACCGCTTGATTTTTATCGACTTCAATCGGCATTCTTCAATTCAATCGGCGATTCGCGTTCCTTTTCAGCGGTTGTCACGGGGAAAAAAAAAGAAAAGAAATCTTATTTAGCTGGCACGCGGAATTTTTGCGTGTTTCGATACGATCAATCCCGGAAATTGCGCCTGTACGTTGCATCGCGTTATTCGGCCGTCGATGCCTGTTTCATGCCGAACGATAACAAAACGACTCGTTTACGGGACACAGGGCTATTCGATGTTGACGCTTATGGGATCGAAAATAGAGCCGTTGATGAGATTTGCTGGGGAGCTACCAGGCGCATTAATGGGCGACAGCCTGTGCTTTTAAACGATGTTAACCCGTCATCCTTTCTCGCCATTAGGAATACCAATGGAGGTCTTCTTCGATCGGATCTCTCAGCATCTCGCTTAGACTCTAATATCTCGGGCGCAAAACATCGAATGGAGGCGGAGAATCTGAAACGGTGGGAGATAAGGATTCAGAGAGATGGACAGAAAGAGAGATAAAAGGGGCATTGAGGGCGCCTGAAGGGATGAGAAAGCGCTGGATGGCGAAAGGGAACCGGGCGTTGAGAGGTATTTGTTAATCGGCCCACAGGAATCCTCGATATGAGAGAGAATAATGAACGATTCTTCCGCCGTTTGATCTCTCTTCCTTCCTTTCTCTCTCTCTCTCTCTTTCTCTCTCTCTTTCTCTTTTTTTTTGCAATAAATGCCGCGCGACCTCAAATCATCCACGTGTTACTCATCGATCCTCCCATTTCTACTGGCGTGCAATGCGTTCACCAACTATTCGAGCGAATGGACTGGTCGGACGTTCGATATCAAACTGTCGAACTTGCGATGTCAAAGTGTTATTAGTAGCGTGCACTTCGTTGATTCTATTGTCTGATCTTTCTTTCCGAGAGGATCTGAACTCCCGAAAGATTTCTCTAAACACGCCAGGTTTTATTTATTCGACTGCTCTTTGTCATTCTTCTATCGTCTGCAATGGATTTATCTTTTACTTATCGGTTCAGTTTCCAATGGACGGGCATTGAGGGATGATCAAAATTTGCAGTAGCTTTAGTTTCACGATATCTGTCCCATGATATCCGTTATGTGATAATTTATTTGAATAAGGTATTTATTACGCATGCAGGTATATTATATTCCATAATTATCTTAAGCGCGATACGCGACACGTATACTTTCGAGCGGATACTTTCGAGCAGTTTTTTTAGATAAAAATATTTTACAGGGAGAAGACGATATTAACGTGATTAACCTCGTGATTAACGCGGCGATCAGATGATACTAACGCGTTTCGTTGCGTCTTGTAAACTTATTATGTCGCACATGAGAAATCTACCGGTTACGAATGAGGGAGGTTTTTACGTTTTTTTCCTGTTTTCTTCTATTTTTCTCGTGAGAACTGTTTCAAGGAGAACTGTTCGTTTATCAGAGAGATACAATTCGCAGGATAAGATGCGCAGAGTATCCCTTCAGCTTATCACTCTTCTCCTCGTAACGATCACATGTACGATTTATGTATCGCTCTGTGCATCGTGATCCCGATATAAATCGCCTGTTGAAAAATGCTAAATCCTCTGCAGTGACGGACGAGTTTATTATTCCGACACTAAGTGCCGTGGCAGCTCCGAGCAGTTTCCGTAAATCCTTCGCGTCTTGATAAACGAGAGCGTCCCGCTTTCCCTTGCTCTCTCTTTTTTTGTTCCTTCCGTGCTTCTTTTTTTATTTCTTCCGTGCTTCGTCGAAATCAGATGTAACGAGTATGCGAATATACACGAAATTTGTTCAAAGTGCTGACCCTGCGTGTTATTAATTGCACGACACATGGAAACAATGGTTTCCAAGCGGGGGAAAATAGCCGCGCTTCACGAAAGTGACTCTCTGCTGGTTGTTCCGTAAAATGCGGAACGTGTAGATAAAATTTGTGCACGGCGAATCTCTTCGTCGTTCTCTAGCAAGATCCTCATGATCGTCCAAGTCAAACGTGATTTCTCTGCAAAAAGCGTCTGTTAATAAAATGCCTCGTAAAAAACGAGCCTTTTTGCTCGATGCCTCGCGTCGATCGGCTTGCGGGGCTCATTAAGGTATGACGAAAAGAAATCTCCTTTGAGACCCGATGAACTGAAAATGCATCGTGGATCGAATAATTAGGGTATGCGATACGATAGCCAGTGTGCCCGGCAGGTGTACGTTTTGTGGTTCTGACGTCATTGGTATGTATAGAGTAACATCGTTTATCATGGACATAAATTCGGATATCTGAGATTGAGCGCGAGCTTTTTCGTGCGATCGTATCCGTTTATTTGAAATATCTATAAGCTTTTCCTCGATATGACTTGTAAGCATTGACGCTTGCAAGTAAGAATATTGCAGGTTTAATGGTTGAGAAAGTACGTGAAAAAGTATATGTAATCTGCATGAAATGGATAACTCTAAGAACTGCTCGTTCACATGAACTTCCCAGAAGGAACGCGTATATAATATGCATTTACAGTTTTTATATTTAGAATCGCATCGACCTTAGTCCTTCTCGAAATCATATTTACAACTACGGCTATTTGGTGCGCGAGTCCCGCAGAAAGTGGAAAACGAAGGTATTTGTATTTAAGCGTCACTTCAGACACTCGTATTGCACGCGGAATATGTAAATCGCTGTGCCGGCGTGACGGTGTCAACGGATCTGAGAGGAATAAAATATCTCATTACACGAAACAAGCAGGGACGCTTTTGTTTCCTTCCTATTCAGGGAATCGCGATTATCGCCGTTTGATTACGAGTATCGATTATGGCGTATCATGAAATCTAATTGCGAGTGCTTTCTCCGTATTCAACAAATTTCATTCCGCGCATAAAACATCGGATATATTTCTCGTATTATTTTCAAATATTGATACGGTGGAAATTGACACGTTGGAAAACGAATATGTGCCGAAGAAACGGTGACGATTATCGCGGTGTTTTTTTTATATTTACCCAAATTCGACAAAATCGAAAAAGAAAGATCGTCGATGATTTCGCCAGGTATTTTCGATGCGACGAATCTTCTGAAGCGATATCGCGTGAACACTTTGTTCAATCATGATATTTCGGCATTACAATGCTGGAATTGTAGTGCTTCTTTTTGTGGATCAATCATCGCAGATGCTAAACGACGTATCTCTGCCAAGTCTAGGAATAGCTATCACGACCGGGCATATTATTATCTTTGCCATTAAAACATCCCCTTTAGTTAGCATTTCACCTTGCAACGAGGACAAAGTATCAGCGCAGAGAGCGTATCTCTCCGGTAGAGTCGATCTTACACGTCGTTGCTCGACAAAGTGAACCGACAACGTACACGTATTAATATCTAGGGTCCGTGGCTGTCACCCTCTCTGTATTTCTTCCTATCCTGCTGCTTTTAACGCTCCAAGTCTTTAGCTCGTCCGTCGTGAAAGAGAATCGTGCTCTGAAATCTGAAATCTCTCCGAGCAACGAATAAACGCTCATGTGGAACTAAATTATGCTAAAATGCGCTGATCGCTCTAGTACCGCGAGATGGACGGACTCGTAAAAGAGTCCTTACTTCATCGCGAGAATTGCGTCTTCGGCAATGCAAGTGAGCACGATGTATTTCATTATAGACAGTGTACACGTTCCAGCATATTTTTAATTCTAGCGACGAATGCGATCGATTATCAATCCATGATATCATTCTGAATTGGAATTCAGGTATTTTTGAAATTACAGCCAATCGGAAATTGACAAAATTGACATTTTGCCAGTGAGACGGCTGGATTGATCGAACAGCACGATCTTTCAGGAAAGACTACATATGGATGCCGAGATATTGAAAGAAGAAAGGCGAGTACGAGAAGTAGCAAGAACCTCGAATTTGTTATGCTAAACATCTCTTTCTTTAAAGGTCTATGCAGTTCTCTCGATATAATTTCACAAGGGTTTCGCTTCTTATCATTTTGATCTGGGATATTTGTGGCTTGATATTTGGGATAGTTATTTCATGTTACATCACGTAATTTCTGATTTCTCTTTGTCATTGTTGCTCGTTTTCACTTTGCTATTACATGTGAAGAATTCAGAGCTCTAAGTAAATATCAATATTTTCATTGATAAAGTAAACATTTAGTAATTCTACGTGATACACTTGTTATATTACGATACAATATACGATTGACTTAATTTTCACTTTTACAATGATCATTAATTTATCATTAATAAATTTCTTGTTCATGCTCTCCTAATCAGTGTGATTAAATTTTAATTAACTTTCCCCAATCTGAGTTTGTGCTCCTTTGTACACTTTAAAGCATACACATCTTTCGCATTTCTGTATCAACGAATAAATCCTTTCTCCTTCCTCATTCAAGTTCCACATTCGTCTGTATTCCCTACTTTCTTTCAAAGCGCAAAAAGGGACATCCATCGCCGGCGACACGATCCTTCCGATCGCTTTTTGCGATCCTCCTGCACTGAAGCATCTCCTTTTATGCGCCGTCTATAATCCGGACCAACCGCGGTCCTGTGATCTCCAGAGGAATACGCGCGAGAGATTCGCGCGCGCTACCATGCGCACGCATATCAGATTTTCGCGGGATTCGTGGTCGTCGTCGGCGTCGCGGCGCGTTTACCGCGTCCCGACGCTCGCGCTCAGCCGGTTCTCTCGGGACCGTCAGTAGCCCAGCGTCACTCTGCCGAAGTGCATCTATATTTCTGTCCTCACGACGCCGGCACGTCGAGTGTTAGTCCTTGCCGTATTTTCGCCCTGGAAAGCACGGCAGCATTCTGAGCTGCCTCGCTGAGCCGAGTTCGGGACGGCAAACGTTAATCTCTTTCGCACACGCGTTCGATACTTCAACCCCCTTGTTATCCCTCGCGTCGCCTTCGACCGCTCGCTGTCTGCGTGTAACCGCGTGCCTCGAGTGTGCTCGCTTCTTGGTCGCTTCTTTTTCTCCACCACCTCTTTTTACGCACCATCTTCTCGTTCCGTCTCCCCCTCTTGCATTTTCCCCGCTGTAGTTACACCCGGCTGCGCCAGTAAGAAAACAGAAAGGGGAACTCGCCCTTTGCTCACTTGTTCTTTCTTCCATCCACTTCCTCACGGTTTTTCTTTTCTCATTGTTTGCGATTCCGAAACTATGGCGTCAGCGAACGTGGGAAAGATCGAAAAATCGATCAACAGCTTTTCGCATGAATCCACAGTTTAAGCTCTTTCGCTGCTATTGTAGTCCCGATTCATATGCCTGGGATATTATCGCGTTTTTCTTTTTCGCGTTGTATTGTTGGATCATGATATAAAACGATGCCGAACGAAAAACAAATGTTCTGGTACAGCTAGCGCGTATTCCGATGAATTGTTTCTCGACGAAATAATGATTCTTCAACTTTCACGACGCGGAATACTCATAGATATTCTATCGTATATCGTTTCTCTTTTTTTCTTTGCGTGTTTTTTGATAATTGCATTTTGAAGAGTTTAGAAGAAATCGGTCTCATGTTTCCAGATTAGAGATTTATTATGCGTTTGTTTTACTTAAGAGAAAAACGCGCAACGTTTCTATCCCGCGCAATATTACTGTATTTTCTATTCAACGCGCATTTCACGTCTCTTACAATTTCGATTTGCTATTTCTTTCTCTTAAAAGAATCCAATTTCCAGAATCGTGTGTTGGAAAAACGTTGAAATGACGGGTACTAGATACGTTTCTAAGAAGATTACGTACGTGGGAGCTTCTTGTTGATTGTAACATAAGAATCGCTACTTCTTTCTCATTGCTTTCCGATTGCTCTTAGTCCGTTAGATTATATGTATATGTATATATGCAAATATTTTATTTTTCCGTTTATCTAGACATTTTTGAAAGAAAATACTGTCACGTGTTTTTATTTTGGATCAAAATCTTTTTGATACCCTTCATAGCTTTATGATAAATTGTTCTAAAAATTGACTCGTTTCTGTTGAAATCCATAGAAACTTGTGTGGAAGTAATAAAAAATCATCTTTGGAAGATAGAATCTTTAAGGGTCCGATTAGCATAATGAAACAATGAAAAATATATATTTATTTATAAATATATATTTCAAATATATATTTAATCAGTAATCACCCGCATGACTCTCGGAATTTTTCCCGGAAACGTCAAGTGCACATTTCCAATCTGAAATATCACTCACTTTCATACGAGGACCGTTCTCTCGGACAGATTCCAATTTGGTCCGCCTTACGGTTCTCCCTAGCTTTACGTTAATGATCCGCTATTTCCTAATTCCTACAGTAGACGCTCAGAGAGGCCGATCGAATGTTCACAGTTTCTCGCAGTAAATTAGGAATTCACCAGAATCCGCCATAAATTAGGAACATCCATTCTCGGATGCAGTTTCCGAATCAGTCGCAAGGTTCATTCTCACTTAATTTGACAGTTTTCATCGACATGCTATGGTGCAATCATTTGAAATATTGCTTTCTATCGTTGAGGAATTCTTCTTCTTGACAAATATTTTTGTCTTGGATTATCTTAATTAATCTTAATTAATCTTTTCACGTTTATAAATAATAGAAATAATCATCGCGCCTGAAAAATGGGTGTATAATATCTTAGATTTATGATACGATATTTATTGAACAAAAAGCTCGATAATCTTTTTCTCATTTCTTATATGTCAGATATTTTTGTGCATAAAAGAAGAAACTATTCATGCGGATAGGTGGATGAATGCATTCAAATGAGAAAGACGATATTATGCAAAAAATGAAATTCGTTTATCGCATCGCGTTAAGTTCATTTCGCGATGCAACAAACTTTCGAACTTCTCTCGAATTTATTTACAACTCCAAGCTTATTCGCGGCTTGCGGCGCGAGCGATCCATTAAACGAAATGCATGCGTGAATCGAGCGAGCGTGCCTACGCAATTAACACGACTGAAATCCTCTTGTAATCGATAATTCCATCGGTTTCGGATCTGAATAATTCGCATGCGGCCGAATTGATCATTCTAGAATATTATCCTCGTGTTGAGCTATCGTGCATCGGGTCATTTCACGAACAGTTTCGTGATTAGCTCGCTCGCAACAGATGCGCACAGCTTTCGAGAACTTGTTAAAGTCGACACACACGTTACGGCCCAGGATCGGTCAAAGTTGGAAAGTTTCATGATGCAGTGATCCGGAGAGTCGGTGGTACACTCACCTCTCATCTTGTGAAGGAAATGGACAAGGACAGGCATGCACAAGGTGAGGCCAATACTATTTTATAAGGCCATTCTTATTTCCGGGCGCTGTCGGTGACCCCCGTTGAGATGTCACGTATCGCAACTAATAGAGATAAGTCTTTCCACTTCTCGGCATTTGTCTCCCGTTTTCCCGTATCTCCTTCCAAGATTTAAACAAGACAAATGTAAGACAAACGCTCCTTCCACGAAGAGGATTATTCCGTTCCGACGAATCCTCTTTACCGTCGTCTCGCACTGTCGTGATAGGGAGATTTCGTCGTTTTTATTCTGCACGCGATGTTACTCGCGGAGGTATATGCCGATATCTGATCTTAATCTCAATGACAGGTTTAATGCGAAAGTTTCTTGAGCGAATTGGAAAGGGATTCAAGAGTCTGTCTCAATTTAAATTGGGAGCGGAGAGCTATCGAACAAAAAATGATTTTCCATGTAACGTCTAAATAAACAAATCGTTCGATGGACGAGGAGAATCCAATATTTTTGCAACATTGGTTTTTCCATCAAAGGAATCGATTTTCTAAATGCTCCGATAAACACGTAATGTTTCAATTGTTCCTGGCGGCCAAGGGATTTTAGACTTGCAAATGAGGCCGGTAAAAGCACGCCTGGCGATTGTGAGAAAGTTATTGGACGGTCCGTAGTTTTCGGGGTTGTTCGATCGACCAGTATTAACGGTGAACTAACGTTGCAAAACCACCCATCGAGGCAAACGTCGACTCGTTTCCGGAATCAGTTCGCGTTTGTGATGCACGCGCGCGAATCGAATCATTATGCATCAATGCTTCGGTGTGCGCTTGCGGTCGAACTGAGAGATCGATCGAAAGCGAGTTTCGACCGATTGCGGAGATGGTGAGGCACTTTGACTGACGTTACACGAGGTAAAGCGTCTCTGTGAAGCCACTGAAAGGCTATCGTGCGAAAATTTTCGTCTGTTAACATGCAGAAAAAAATTTTTATTGAAATTATCGCAGGCATCGCGAAGCGTTTTTCCGCGAAAATAGATTGATCGTTTAAATCCATTCGTCCCATTCGCTTGTCTGATCAGCTGAAGCGATCGTTCTTTCCAGACGAGAGTTATTTTTTAAATCAGTGCACTTGATCGATTCGTACGTTCGCCGAACAATGGATGTCATTCGTATCAATAATCGCGTCGGTTACCAGTCCGATGCACATATTAGTAAACTATACATGCGCACGGTGCATTTGGCACGTACGGCCATTTTTCTTTGATTCAACTGCTCTTGATTATTCGAGAATATAACTGAGAACATAATGAAAATTGATTGCATGACGCGTTTGTATTTTCGCCGGAGATGATTCTTGATCCTGTAAAAATGATACGTTACCTCGTTGCGATCCGCAATAAAGAACGCAAAAATACTTAACCTTTCATTTGGAATTATCATAAAATCGTATTCATAGTGAATAAGACAAGGATATGTCGAAGCACGATCGACTCTTGTGAATCATTTATTTCTCAATGATGCAATTGCGAACTTAGAATTGCATTGTTAAAGGTCAATATATGCTTGACGACATCATTTGTCCTTGTCATTTACGTGATATGTGTTCTGTCAATAAATAACGCGATTAGTTTATATTAAATGCCTAAACAAATCAGCGCAGGCGAATCTGCATAAGGAGATCGATCTCATCGCTTTGGAAGCCGATGATCTCGATTTGCAGCGAGTGGTTCAACGAATTCAAGTTCAATCCTCTTTCATACGATTCATCTGCGAGCGCTCGGAACAAGGCTCTCTTCTAAATCCGATTTCTAGTTGCGAATTACACGGATACGCACTCTTCTTACGTTGCAACATTGCCTGGAGAGCTAAATCTCGTATAAGAGATATTCTTATAAGAGATATCTCGTATATCGCGAGATTGCAGATTATTATTCTATCGGAATTATGCTGCCTTATTCGTCGAGAAACGTGTAAGTATTGGAAAGCCTCTTGTTGATCGGGAAGGATTTCTTTAAAAGACGTACTGGAATAATAAATAAATAGCGTTCGCGCGCCAATAATATTTGCGATTTGCTACAGTTTCGCCAGAACAAAGGAAATTGCGCCAAGCTTTGATAATTGCAGGAAAGAACTGTCGAGACGTTGCGCCATGAATTATCGAGGTTGTTCCAATTAATCGCAAGTCAACTTTGCCGCATAACGCATTAATTTTGCGAGCGACGTGCGAATTCCGTCACCGAATTCATTCTGAATTGAATTAAGGTGATCGCAACCACTGTGATTCTACCAGGCAGAAGCATATAATACGGATAAATGAAACGAGCTAAAGAGCTAAAACGGATAAGAGCTAACTTTCAATACGAGTATCGGATATTTTTTAATAATGAAATATAGTATGATGGAAATGTTATTTTCGGAAAAGCGAAATAATATCGAGATCTTACTACGAGACGTTCGTCGAAAACGCTCTGATCGATGATGATCAGTTTGATGCATGAAACATTGATTTTCTAAGCCTTTAATATTGATATTCGATGTCGAAGTGAAATTAATATGGTTGCGATATTGTATCGGGGTAATCGATACATTTTATTGAATGCACCTTTCTCATCAAACTTTGTTTGAAGTGAAGTTTTGGATAATTAAATCTTACTTACGATGAAACAAAGTACACGCGAGATAAGTTAAAGCATACACGTCACGAATTGTATGAATATTTGTCAGGGATATAACATTCGTCGAAAGATAATATCGTCACAATTTTTGCTAATTATGTTTTAACATCGTGATCTATTCTTGGTATGCTTTATAAATCCTAAAATTTTCTTAGCTATTGCTCGTGTGCATGCTCTCTTTGTTTCCTAATTGTCTTATCCTGAATAACGCAAGAGTCCACATATTAGCAAATGTGATTATGGATTATTCAAAGCGTTTGTAAATCGCTAATGTAATCATCATCATGTAAATGACAATCGGTATGTTTCGCAAATGCGTAGCTACAAGCATTTACATCACATTATGATAACTGATGCAGTAGGTGATGTGTCAGTGTTTTAATTGTAACATTCGTAGCAACGATCTACGAAATATGTTCCCTTCCTCTTTAATCACAGAAATAAATTTTTCACGATGAGAAATAACGTGAAAATAATATTATGACATGATTTACATAACGTTTATGGATAAATAAGTCATAAAATGATAAAATTATTAAATTCGGATGATTGCGTTTATCGCTGAACTATATGAATTCTGTTTATATCATATTTTGTTACTGAAAAAAAACACACATATTGTTTCTTAAAATATAAATAATTAATATAACGCAAATATTTTATACAACGGATGATTTTAATTGTCTCCATTATTATCTGTCATTACAGTGCGTGGTGACGTATTATATTCGAGAGAAGAGGCATTTTATTATTCGTTTCGAATCGAATCTCGCGCTTTAAATTACATTTTATACGGTCTACGAAAATCAATAATGTCGCCGAGTGGTTGTCTAAGGAGACTCTCCAGTGGGCGCCAGTATTCCCTCGTAAGAGAATTCCTTCTTTGCGATACAAAATCATTCACTATCATTTCGCAATTCACGTCGGTAAGTTACCCACCGTTGAGATTGCGATCATTTTGAGATTTTCTATTGTGCTTCATCATTTCTGCCGGAGGATAAGGAAGAAGGGATGAAGATTTAGCATTAATTGCTCGCGAGACTAATGAGTGCCGTGATAGTATTGAATTCGCTCTACTCTACTGTCATCGCATTGTCTTGTCTTCCAATTTCGCTTTAGCGATCTTTTGTGAAAAAGATCTCTCGCTTTTTATTTTTTTCTTCTTTTATTTATTTCTTTATTCTTTTTCTTTTTTTTCTTATCCATCTGCTTAACTCTCTTTTTCGCATTTCGCGATGCTGCTATGGTATCGACGATTCTCTCTCTTTCTCTCTCTCTCTCTCTCTCTCTCTCTCTCTCTCTCTCTCTCTCTTTCTCTCTCTATTTGCAACGAAAACTTTCATAAAAGTCATTTTATTTTCTATAATTCGGTTACGGTAATTTTCTATAATTTACGTTCTTTGCGGGCGGCACTCGACGTATTTGTACTATTAGGAATGCAAAGGGCTCCGAGGAGGTATAAGGGAAGGCGAAATATTTTAATAAAGTTCATGTAATCGCAGATGATCCCGACCGTGCGATAAACTTGCGAAGAATTCGCGTTGAATTCGATCCTACTGAAGAGGTTCTTACCAAGGTCGGAATGATTGTCATTCTTGGGTAACACTTAGAGGTCACACTTTGCTGCTCCGTTTATTTAACATGTATTCTGATAATGCCGAATTATTTATTTAAGAGGCCGTTATATTATACAAAATGCAAGAAAATAGGAAATAATAAAGATGATAGTTGATTGAGAGTAAATGATAATAGAGGTCGTTATTACACACCGTCCCGAAAATTACGAATGAAGCGCTCATATAATACTGTTTTACGAAAGAATCTAATGATGCGAACTCTCTTAAAAGTTACAAACTGTGTATCTTTATATGTATATTACAAACGTTTATATAATGATAAGTAAAATTTAAGAAATTTCCTTGAATGAGAATACCTTTCATTAATTTTTAATTGATACGCAGCGATTTTATAGAACAGTGAATATTACTTTATTCTTTTCATCTTCGTTATTTTAATTTGACGAATCGTTTCTTTTTCAAAAGCAAAAGAGATTGCTTCGTATTACTTAAAGCAAAAGAGACGTATTGACCGAAGAATAATTTCTACAATCTTTTTCAATCGATGAGTGAGGAGATTGAATAACGAGCGAAGCTCGAGTAAGAATCAAGTTATTTGTTCTCGTTTTCATTATTACAAATATAAGCCACTATGATATTTGGCCAATAAACTGTCTTTAAATGCTATTATTATAGCCATGTAGGTTGTATTTCGAAGATGCGTATGTGTCGAATTGCTATCTTCCGCATCGTTCGTTCTTTAGTACGCCCACGTGAAATCATAAGTACAGGTCGTACCATGTTCCAACGCATTACGTGCGGTATTCGCATTAAATGTTTTGTAATATATCGAACATTATTTCATAAACCGCATCGCATTGGCTGTAAAAAATCCGCATCTGGAAGTTTCATCGCAGTCTGAAATCATTGCGCTATCTTCGTTCCGCATTGTACGAAGCCTATCTTTGATTTTTCAAGGACACGTTGAAGATATATTCCATCTAGATACATATATATTGTTTACTACAATTTTATGCCAAATGTTGTCTCGAATTCGAAGTCAACAATAAATTCGTTCACAAAATCAGGCGAAATTCATTCAAGCGTGAAATTTAATATTATGATGCTGCAAATGTGAGCTAATTATTAAAATATATTCGATATTAATTAACGTATCAACAATTATCAACGATTATCAGTGATCGAGAATTATGTACAGCGTGTAGGATAAGTAATACATGCAACGATGATGAATAATAATTGAACACGCAAGAAATTGAAGACTCTCAGTAACGTTATCGTTCCAAAGAAGCGTTTTCGACTCTCATCACTGTAGTTTTGATTTCTGAAAGGTGTAATAAGATCCCTGCCTTTCCTGACTTATTGCCACTCGACGCGGTGATTCTTCAGGAGTTTAAGAAGAGGAAAATAATTTCGTGACTAACGTAAACTTGATGAATTGCACTCGTCGCATCGCCGCGAGAAGCTGCGGAGAATGATTAACATTATCACGGGAGATCTTTGTGGTTCAGCGGATGAAAGTACGCGAGATAATATGCAATCTTGATCGGTGAATGCGAGTTGTCGACGTTCGATGTGGTTCGATAGGTGAAAAGGCGATGGATATTGATTTTACATTGAATTTCGCATTTCGAGTCAAATATTTGCAAGTTTACAACGCTGCTACCGGTATTTATTCAAGCCGCGTCTCTCATCTTTTTTTTTCTTCGCTCTATCAATAAATTCCGGAAACTAGAAACGAGCGTTTCCATCTCAGGGTCTCCGGGGATTTCTGGTTCGCGTGGATTCAAGCGAATGTTGAATATATAAGCGTACTTACACATGTATACGTGTAATCGATGTATTCTTGATGAAATATAGACACATAATGCAACGCATTTAGAAGAAAATGTCGGCGAAGTCCAAAGCTTACATCGAATTCGTTCGCTCTGCTTCGCTCAGTCCGAGTTTGCACATTGGCGATTTCGTGCCAACTTGAGCTCTGCAAAAATACAATTCGCAACATGCTGTCACCCACGCGAATTCTATCAGCGCAATGCTGTTTGCGCCCTTCTCTTACATTTATTATGCATCCTGCAAGATTGCCGCGGTAAGCGATGCGTTGCTGTTTTGCAAATTTATGATCGCCAACGTCAAACCGTTGCCGTTGTTACCGAGACAGGCAGCGTTATGCATATCACCATCTTTATGGCGCAATCATGGATGTCAATGTGCGCAAGCAGGATCCAGGCGCGTAATGCATCGTGGAACGGATAGGAAGCGGAAAGTAGCATGATGACGATCATAGCAGACTAACGTGACGTTGACGACGATTGTCAGGGAGGACAACGCGATTCCTTACAGCATAAAGCGGACAGATGAAATAAAACAACGCAACGGCCATGCCTTTTACGTTTGCCTTTCAGGAATAAATCTGTATTCGAGCGCACAGTGCTCGATGCGATTTCATTTATCCTATAATTATTTTGGTGAGATGGATATTTCCATTGGTATCTCGCTTTGCCTAAATAGCGGATAAAGTAATGATTTAATATCTCCTCCCGCACATCCGTTCCTCTGTTTCATATTCGCTTTTATTATACGCATATTTAATCAATGTCGTTTTTATTTCGCGCGTCATGTGCAGTCGCGGTATTAAGGTCATGCGGACGCGTGAGCGCGCTGTACGCCAGAATTATTGCGGCGCGATCGCCAATTCGACAGAATAAAGATGACAGGGTCGGTTTCTTGCGTTAATCTAGCTGGCGAGAAGCCGAGGACTGTCTCGAACGAGATACGACCAGAAGAACGATTGTCTTACGTCACTGATGACACGTACTGCGGAGTGTGCACTCGTTTTCGAGTATCGAATATCGCGGGTATGTCTGCGAAATGGTGTATCTAGATTCTTACGTCAATCTCTACGGGATCAAGTTCTTCTTCCGCGAAGCGCGGAATAGTTCATTGAACGATCGCTCATGAGGTGTCTTTTGCCTTTTGCATTCGTATCGTGTAATAAGCTAACCGCGCGGACCACCGCCTTTTTCGTTCACGTAATTTACGTTCCGTCTACAAGCGCCACGTTCCCATTTCTCGCGGATATAAACGCAGGAAATGGGATTCCTTTTTGTACATGCATACCACATCGCGGTTTACCGATGAAAATATATGCGCGTCCGCTTACGCGCCTGATGTAGTTTTCGTCGATACGATCAATCGAAGGATGAGTCGAAGCTCATCGTTATTATTTCGTACGAAATAATCGATTCTGCACAAAGAATATTCGTATCGAGAAACGGCTTCGTAAATTAATAGGCGATTTTTATATGCGATAGTTTATGATCTTCCTCTTCACCGCAGTACATGGTTAATGTCCCTCCGCTCATCCGCTAACGTCCACTTAATATTCATCAACCACGATGCGATGAGGACACGTGCCATCGGATCGGCATTTGTCATGCCCCATTAATTAGGCGCGATGGATCGTCAGATTATCACTCCGATGATTCAATGCCCGCAGCGATATAGCCAACGTATCGCATACGGCAACACGAGGTGCCAATTTACCTCGATTACTATCGTCCCGCTGTTTATTAACGCGCGCGTGATCGCAAAAGAAATCAGAGAGAGCGCACAGATAAATCGGCGCTTCGCTCCATCAGACGACACGCAACATTTCTTAAATAGAAACATTATCCCGACCTCGAGATATTCTCGAGCGAATCTATTTCCTGAGCGATCCCTTCGCTCCTGAGGAATCTGGATTACAATCCATCTTGCGGAAGGACAGAAGGCAGGCTCGAAAATCGAGATCGAAATATCTCCTCGCGACCTTCGACATCGTCGAGCGTTTCCTCCATTATAGCGCGAATCCAAACATCATCTTCTACCCTGGATGTGTCTCTGTCGACGCTATTTCGCAGGCCCGACATTCCCTTCGCTTCGTTCGCGTCGCTCACGGGCCGTTTTCCTCCTCGCAGCGCTTTCCGCTGTTCCTTTCGTCCATCTCCAGCTTTCGGTATTTTCTCTCTTCTTCCTCTGACACGGTCACTTAGCGCTCCCCTTTTTCACCCACTATCCAACCCCTCGCTCTGACTCGGCCTCTTTACCACGCTTCCACCTCGCCTGCCCTCACCCCTGTATCTATCTTTGCTCATCCGACCCTTGAATTAAATTACACCCCGGAGGTCGGACGACTTTACTCGACCAGCTATAGGTCGGCCGCAACGCTCGTCTTGTCGTCCGCCTGATACCGCGATGATACCGCCATTCACCTATCTGCCTGGCTGCACAATCTTCTATCAACCGCTAGTCGCCTGCTCGTCGCCGCGTGTCCATTCGATTCCTCCTTAATTCGCTTCTGCTTCATTAACGTAATGTTTACGTATCTCGGAGCATGTCAGCTGGACGGGCCCCGCGATCGAGAGAAGTATTCATTAGATGCAATTAGATTGCAGAGAGATTACTGCAACCCCTCCAACACTTGAAGGAGGGAACTAAATGAGGAGGTCTAAGTGTCATCGATTAAAAGTAATCGGGTTTACTCCACGACGAATATCGATGATTCGTTAGTTTTGTTCAAGGAAGACGATATTTTCCGGATGGATTTGTATTGCTATTTAATTCCGTGCATTTGTAGAATTTGAGAAAACACGTAAGTAATTGTCTGATCCTTGGAAAGGAAGGGTGTTGGATGTGAATGAGCCTTATGTTTTGTCCTATAAACGTTAGATCGATACTAGCAAGAATAGCGGGTGGGCAAGATATAGCCGAAAGGAAAATCCGATCATTGAATTGCCGACGAATTGCTTCGTAACACTCCGTAGCATTATTCTTTCATCGCGTATTTTATCGCGCTTATTAGTATCACGCTTGGCAGCTGACACTAAATAACTGGCTGACTGGGATGACCACTGCGAGACGAACAAAATGAATCGCTTGAGATGTCTGGCAATCCGTTGTGCCGCGCGCTATTTTCTAAAATGGATTACTGCGACTTTCGCGATTTACGCGGCTCAAACCTATCTCTCCCGATAATAATATCGAGCCGGGGTTTATAGAGCGCTTCGCGTGAAAATAAAGCCAAGTGCTATTTCGAACTGGAGATGCGAATGCAATTTGTATTATTTCCTTAACATTAAGAACAAGGACCGCGCGATGCGGTTTATAAGTGAAAATGTATCATTCAATGTCTTTGATATTTAAATATTTAATAATGTTTAAACAATGTATAAACGGTGATAATAAAGTCTAATTTCTTCTTCCATGCATTTGTGAGGGAAAAGACTAATCGCTTTGCGAAAATATATCATTCCGTGTCTTTGATATTTAATGTCCTTTAATGTGCAAACAATGTATAGATAATGATAAAATTTAAAATTTCTTCTTTCATTCGTTTGTGAGGAAAAAGACTAATCGCTTTAAATATGATGCAAACTTCATGACGCTTGTTATATCGCGAATATTATCGAATTTGCTTGTCGGTTTCATCCGAAGCTTGAGCTGAGAGATTGTTTTCAGAAACATGTTCCAAATCTGTCCAAATAGCCCTGCGAAGGTACCTCCGTTAAACGAAAATCTAAAATCGGAGAGGGTTGGCGTGACGAAACGATTCGTTACTTACGCTGACAGAGAGATTTAGCCCGCCACTTAGAAAGGTCAGCGCGAAGTTTCGCTCGTTTTCCGTTCTCGAAAAGTGCATGCACTCGAAAATTTTACGCGGTGGATCGACGACGGCGTTCGTCGACGAGAGTACTTGCACTTGCGCACTCTTATTCGTTCTTCCTTTCGTTTTCTCTCCTTTTCGCTTTTGTAGAGAGACTTGCTTACGCGGATTGGCTTTCATCGAGCCGCATCACCGCACGCTTGCGCGAGATTTTCGATGCGAGCTTTCGAGTCGCGTCCGAGTCGCATCGCGGATCGGGACACGTGGAGTCGCCTCCGTGAACTCCGCGAACTCGGGTCGAACGTAGAGCTCCCGTTCTCCGCCAGTTCTTCGCGCGGAAACACCGCGACGCCGCAGCGTCGCACGAAATCTGCGCGTGACTGCCAAATTAAAAAGAGGACAAAGAATTAAACTCGCGAACGCGATACGACAAGACCCCGACAGATCGCGGAATCCGTGTTCTATTTCTGCGTGTCACGTGCGAACGCATCCAAGTATTCGTTGATATGTTGATAGTGCAACGAGTGAAGTGCAAGGCATGAAGGAGGATACTTTGCATAGCAGTGCACTCGAAACAGAATCGAAACTCACGTTCCGCGTTGTACGTTAAATTCTTAGAAAAATTCCGCGTCTTGCTATCATGCGCCAACTTGCGATAATCACGATAACGAAAATGTAATTCTCCTCATGAGATTGCCAAATTCCGCTCCAAAAGTTGCTTTACTCATGATGTTTTCCGATTGCATCGGAACTGAACGGGAATGTAACAATGAAAAGAGAAACTGAGGCAGACAGTTATTCAAACGTACGATTTATCCAACTATCGAAAAATCTCTGTCGGATTCTATCGATCTATGCTCATTGTTTTTATTCATAATTATTTATCTCCAACCAAACAACTAATCATCGATGTTCGTTAATTTGCGACTCTTTGCGTAATTCACGCGGTAATTCCTCACAATTTCGGATACTGGTATGTTAAAACCATTAGCGCATATTTCTAATTATTGTATAATCAAGAAGCTCATTAATTATGAATTTCCAGCAATGAATTTAATATTAATGATGCAAATGTTCAATTGGTATTGATAAAGCAATCTTCTTTGGCTTTGGTGCATTTCGTGATGGCAAATTTCGCCTGAAATTGAAATAATAATAAATGAGTGTTCATGTACTTTCGTAAATTCGTGCAAATTCGTGTATATAAAGTAAACAAATACAAATGCTCTCTAGTATCGGAAAAAGAATCTAGCACTATTAATGAAAGTGAAATTGATATCGATCGTGCGTTAATGTCTTCGATCGCAGGTTAGACACTAATCGACTCTTGATACTTTGAAGAATGTGTTTGACGTTACGCAGTTAAAGCAAACAACGGTGGACGGAGAATTCTTCGCGCATGAACGCATCGATTTAATGCAGTCACGCTACAATTTCGAAAAAATGCAAGAGCAGTTATCGTCGCGCTCGCGAAAATATTTGCTCATGCAGCGCATTGGCGTTCGGCTCACTCGTTTTATAATTTCGTCTGTCATTACACTCGACCCGAATGAGCGAAAAGCGAAGCTTTGCTAAGTCGCTAATTAAATTTCCTCAAAACGACAACCAGCCTGTGCGACACTCGACGGGAAGCTGACTTTTCACCCGATAATGCGCTCTGTTTAGCTGCGCGTCGTCGTCGTCGTACTTATATTATTTGATCTGGACTCGACGGCGTTAATCTGATTTCGAGTCGCGCTCTAGGGAAATTCGATTATATTAAAGTTAAACAATGAATTTTCCGTACAGAGAAAACCGCTGTAGGTTTACTAAGGTCGAAACCGCCGCCGAGTCGAATAATCAAGTCGAACAGCTGTCGGTGCGGAAACGCGAATCTAACTGGCTTCTCTCGTTCATAAGGGGATATGTCGTATATCATACGTTTATCGCGCGGGAATTCGCTCGTTCTTCGTGGCTCTCCAAAACGTGCCATAACCGACACGTAACGCGTGATAAATTTCTTCCGAGCGAGCGTGGTGAGAACGGCGAGCCGGGAGATTTTCTGGCCCGTTCCGCGGAATGTAACGGAAATTCAAATTGGCTTGGCGCGAGAGACGCGGAAATGCGGACACCGCATATCCGGATATTTGTATCCGCGTGCGCAGATACGTCTCCCGATCGTAAATTCCACGACATGCAATGAAAAGAGAAGAAAAAAAGAGAGAGAGAGAGAGACAGAGAAAAGTGAAGAAGAGGAAAAACCGTGGTAGCGCGTGATCATCGCGCGGCTATATGATCGATTCGCCCGTCGATGCGATTGATTCGTTTCTTCTTTCTCCCTCTTTTTTTCCTCATTTTTTCTCCCTCCTTTTCTTTTTTTCTGCCAAGATGAGGCATGACCGAGCGCGGGATGAAACGAGATGAAAGATAACGAAGCAAGAGAGGCAGGCAGTTTACCGGTATCGAAAGCTTGCGATGAATTTGATGCCGCAGGGCGTATCGGATAAATTGACCGATCGGCGATCTCAATCGCCGCGATTTACACGTTTCGTTTCTACATCCGCGTATCAGAACGTGCGTTTCTTTTTATCTTTGATGTCTCTCTATTTTCGTCTTTTTTCTAGTTTCTATACGTAAGCGACACTGTCGCTGTTAATGTAAATTAAATATAAGCAATTATATGCTAATGCAGTTTCTCCGTTCTCCGGGATAATAGAATTATCTCGGATTAATTTCTTCAAACTGGGCTTTCTTAATCCCGCCTGTTTAGTTTTGGTCGCTGTCTCGTATATTGTTTTATTCTCTTTTTTCGCCTATATTCGTCGACATGTTGAAACATGAAATAATAGCCGGATAATAATTAAAAATCATAGCAATCGTGGAAATTTATTCTAAAATCATTTATTTATCCGTTCTTTCTCACGCTGTTTTACATCTTGCGTTTTTAGCGTGATATAGCGTGAATAGTTTCGCGTTTTGAATTTCTGCTTTGTTGAATGTAGACATATATGGAGACTAAGGTTACCATCTTCATTAATATAATAACTAGCGTACAACGCAGTAATAATAGCAACATCGCGCAGATGGCTCTACATCGGGCACAAATTGCATTGTTTCAAGGTACCAAGCATTTCAAAGTACATGAACACTCGCATCCTTTACTCTACTTTGAGAGAGCATATTTATTACAGCAATCAGTTTACTTGAAGCGCATCGAATTGTATATTTAAGTGCAGGTACTAATTCCATTACGCTGATGTTATCGTCATATCGATATGTACTTATCATAATTTGTTCGACTTTATTCGTTCGCGTACTCCCGATTCTCACTAAACCTAATTTAACATTCGACATTAACCTGTCACCTTTACTTGAAATTGCTTTCTCTAGAATCAATCTTGTGAAATCAACAGGAACTTGAGACTTGAGATAGAAACTTTCGATTCGTCAACGATTGACTTATCGATTCTGCAAAAATCTCTTATACGCTGAATTTTTTTTCAGCAGCTTTCTTCTCTTGTCTGTTAGAAAATCGACAGTATCATGTGAATGTTTTTATATCGGAATCGAGAGACTTCTCTGAATGCAAATCGCGTTGATGAGACGTAGAGACGTAGAAGCGACGCGAGAGGAAAGTAGCTTCGCAAGACATCGTAAGAAAAATTAGAAAAGGAGAAAAATTAAGAGCGACAATTTCGGGGATCGGTAGAACATAATCCATGCATCGATTGGGTTGTGTTGGCGATTGAGGATCTTCCGCGAATGCCCGAGACTCCATTCCGAAATTATGCACGCGTTCAACAGCTAAAACTGTCCGATTGCTTGTATCTACTACGTTGCGAGCTTTGGAGCGAGAAGATTATACTACTCCTTTCACGTATCTGAGAGATGAGCGAAGGGGAAAGGAAGACCGTGAAGCAGGGTCCTAAGGATCCACCGCCGCCGCCACCGCCGCCGCCACCGCCTTTGCCGAAGCTGCCGACTTACTCACATCAGAAGCTTTTCAAGAAGTGCAAGAGCGCCACGTTTCAGCTGGACGGCGCGACGTACACCATAGGTAATTGTCGAGCGCAATGCGAGTTTCTTTTGCGTTCTGAAAGGCGGAGAAGATTTGCCAGACTCAAACTGTCAATTGGCAGTTGCTTGAAACCGCATGAATGACCGAAAGACTGCAGTGTTTCCAATTGCTCGTGAGAGGTTCCTTGGCTGTCGCGCGATAACAGCGACTTCTGTTCTAAAGTAGAACAAAACGGAATGAAGTCAAGATAAGGTTGGTTATACTTGACTTTTAGCGAGCTGCTGGTCTGTAATTCATGCATATCAGCTGCCGTGTTACCTTCTGCGTACATCCAGCAATTACGTTGCCGTTCTTATACCGCTTCATGAATACCATCAAATGTGCATTGCATATTTTATTACTCGAGCGCGTAAAGAGCATTCTCGGATGCACGTTGCGGAAAGGGATGGCGATATAACAATGGGAACGTCGTTCGTCACCTATCGAACGGGCGCGGAATCCTTGATGGGAAATCAAATCCAACGTTATGCATCGATACGAATGTGTGGGATGTGGGGGATTCAGCGGATCCATTGATCGGCGAACAATAGATGCCAAGTCGTGAAATTTTAATTTATAGCACGTATTGTACGTATCACTGCAGCTCCGAGTTCATTGCGATTTGAACAAGATATTAATATATGCTTATCTTATTGGACGCGTAACGATAAGCTATGAAATTAATTCTGTTTCATCATTAATTATGTTTAAATGTTTAGCTTGATGAATATTTTATAATGATCATCGTACGTTTTATAATCATCGTACGTTGCAATTCAATATCTTCTACGAAAATGAGAGATTAATAGAGGAATGTATTATTCCTGATTTATTTTCATCGTATTGACTTTGACAATGAACGAGTTAAGGAGTTTCGTATCTTGTTGTCAATCTAAGACGAATCTTGTCGATGCAGTGTATCACGCAATGCTTCTCGTTTCTGTTGTTTGAAAAATGCGTTTACGTTATTTCCTAAGATGCATAAACCGAGTAATAATAAACTTTAATAAACATACTTCGAAATGTCGTTAAATTTTTAGCATTACAAGATGCTTTCTTAAATCTGCGCTGAATACTTAGCTTTCGAATTTTTCGTAATGAATGAATGAATATTCGGCGTTATGTATATCATCAAATCGAAGAACTTCTACAGATCTCGTGTCTACAGATCGTGTATTTTGTTATAGGAAATATTGCGGATTAAAAACGAGCGCACGAGTGCAGATAATACTCTGATTTTAACATTAGAGAAACTTGCAGTATTTACCGAGCGACGCCTGTTCTATCGGAAAGTAATTACGCGAAAAAAGGGTCGCATGAAAACTGGATGCAAGATGAATAAAACGAGACAAAGTCGATGTCAAGTATCACGGATCACGTCTTTCGACGGAGTTTTCGCAAGGCGCGAAGCCACAGCCCGAATGCAAAAGCAGAATTTAAAGAGTCCTATCACCGATCCCGTCAATATTTGCCACAGCATAAAATAATATGCTTATTAGTTCTCTGTCGATCGTACATCGAGCGAAACAGGGAAACGCATCATTCGGTCGCGCGTTTAGCGATAGCGATAGAGCGGAAATGCATGCGTTTTCGCGATAAATCATCGGCATCGCTCACTATCGCGATGTCCGTGTCTTTTTACCGCTCGCGTAACTAACTATGGTTATTCGCTTAGGGGATAATCGGACTTGCTCGATTCATTCGCATATCGGAAATCTCCTTTGGAGAATATGCAGGAAAAAAAAAGAAAAAGAGAAATCCTGTTTTATGGATAAGCGCCTCTACTGGGAATGATATTACAAAATGCGCTTACGAGTTGCGAATGAAATTATTTCCTTAGCATCCCGGGCGCAAATACCAGCGGTCAAGCGCACGGCGAATGCGAAATGTTAAATGCACAATGTGTGAAGTATAAACTAATTAATCTCGTAAAGTCGTTGCGCCAACACTTTAACTTCGGGTCATCCCGCATCGTGTACGCGCTGCGGTTTTACGCCATTTTACAAGAGAACAGATAAAAGTCACCTCTTGATGTTAAAAACCTCATTATCGCGCTCCTCATTATATCTAAATTTTATTTTCACGGGGAAAGGACGGTAGAGGGGAAGGAGGCTTACACGTGATTGATCGTATCAAGTCGCACCAATTCCATTTTATTAACTATTAACTCGATTATCGTGATTTTCCTCTCTCCCTTTCTTCCTCTCCCTCTCTCTCTCTTTCTCTCTCTCTCTCTCTCGTTCTATAACAATACGCTTCGTTTTTCTTTAACATTATTTTCCGCTGGAGGAGACTGCGAGACGGCATGCAACGATTAGGAGAAATTAAAATGACATTCGGTATATTGCAAGAAAAGTTGTGGACACTTTTCATAGTGAATTTTCTATAATTAACGCACTGACTTCGATCGTGAAGGAATATAATCGACGAGACGTGTTTGTTATATGGAGCACAATGGTAGAATTCACTATATGTTCCCGCTCGATAAGGATGCACGATTTGGCATATATAACATTGCCTAGAAGGTATCCTATCCTTATCTATTCGGCAGTGCACGCAAATCCAGCCTGGTCACGACATCTTAAGAATGGACTTAAATATTGATTTCCAATTTCTGTGTTACTGTAGTAGAGAACGCGCTATTCTTATCATTTGGACGAATATACTGGCGTCTCGTGCTTTTCCGGTTCGCGTCGTTTTGCACGGTCCGTCCTTCTTCAGAAGGACACGATAATAGCAATGTTTCCCTCGAATATTTCCCGTCTCTTGTTTTTTGCAATGCTCGTTTTCTTTTTCTCATTAGTTCAGATATCCGCGTGTGACCCGTATCACCTGCGAGATCTCGGAAGCATTCGGGAAGATTCGTATCAACGGAAATAAGTTTGATAAGCGATCGAACGTTGCAGAACGTCGTTTCAGTCTTTGAACGCTGTAGGATCTTCGCGGAGATACAGAAATCTGATAAAAAGAATTTTTCGATTGTTCCCTCCTCGCGGCATTTCCTCGAGATGTTCGCGCAATATCCGCAATAGCGGTCTTCTACCGAGAAGAACGCTAAGGCTTTTATTGTATGCGACTGATATAGAAAATGATCCATGCTTTTGATAAGTACAAGCAAATAATGATATTATTGTCCTTGGACTTGAAAATTGCGTGATGAGACGAAAAGCTGCCTGCTTATAATTCTAGAAGAATCTACGGAATAGATTATATATCTCATTTTCAGTTTGAAAGTAATTAGCAATTAGAACTAATATAATAATGATAAAATATTTGTGTAGGAATACGTGTCCGGCATTTCTTACATTCAAAATAGCCAGTTTAATTTTATGTTCGTATGATTTCTAATACTTTATATCTCTCTTCTGTACGAAAGATAATGCTTGCGATATTAATTACAAGTGGAAATCCAAATCGAAAGTAAATCGTAAACGGATCTAATCGCTCTCGATCCCGAGGCAAGATCCGTATGCTTTTTGCGCTTTATTATTGCATAAAGATTACACTCATGTTTACCATAATGAGCATCGAATCTGTCTTGGGCGTTGTAGCGATACTTTCGATGAGATCTCATTGATCTTCCCGATGAAAATCGGCAGTCCATTAATGAAGTTGAAAATAAGTTACTCAACGAATAACTCGTAATTAGCGCACCATTATTTCCAGCGAACCGCGTTGCTGATTATTTCATTCGATACGATCAGCACTGATCAGCACTAGATCGCTATCGATTACGTAGTCGCAATATAATATATTGAGGTGCGCAGCTCCGTGACAGTCAAGTAATAAAATGGAATGGAATGGAATGGAAAGGGGTTGCGTGCGTAGAGTTGCTCCACCGTCAATGTGTCCAGCCACGACGGGGGCGACCGAAGCAGGTATCGACAGGAATTTAGAGACTTGCTGACGAGATGAATGGGATTACGTGGCAGCAGCGACGTCATTTGACGACGCTGGGAGCCATCGGCCACACACGAAAGCGATACGTACATTTGCACGATCTCGCTGCACGTCGCTCTCGTGCTATTATTGTATCGACGTTTTTCCATTTCGCGTATTAGCCGCGTGTCGATACAATACCGTTTAACGGAGAGAAACGCCATGGATTTTCTATCCGCCTTTGCGCATCCGCGCGTGTTACATCGCTCGTAAACCGCGGCGAGCACGTATAATGGAAATGGAGCATCTCAGAGTGAGCTTTAGCAAATGAACATGATCATCGGACGTAAGTAAACGAAAAGTAAACGGCGAGTTAGGCGAGCGGTCTTGACATCGGTCTTGAATAATAATGGAGATGATAATGGAGACATATATCGTGCCGAACGGCCTGATAACGATCGTACGCTTGCAATTATGCAATTTGTCGACAGGATTTGTTGGTCGAATGGCGAGGCGGTTCGATTAATGATATAACGTGATTATCTCGTAGATATCTCCCGCTTTTTTCTTAATTATGTCTTTACGTGTGTTTACGATATCTAAGAAATAACGCTTAACGGCTAATGAATAACAATAAAAGCGATCTCTCCGCAATTTAATATAGTTTCCAATTATCTTCCCCAATAAACACGATGTTGAAAGACATAAACTCAAGGAAGCGTGTAAATTATGCAGCGCACACGCGCCGAATGCTGGAAATTACTATCATCGACCGTTAATCCTCCGTGTCGCTTTCTACTGTCAAGATAAGGGTGCCCATTAGAGCCTCGAAACAATGTTTGGCCTTGTATTTCTCGTGAGAATGGCACGTTTTGTCATTTTACCTCAAGAGGTCATTTCTATTGATCATGTTTCTCTCGATTTATTTTTAAGGATGAAAAGACGTGAAAGGAATTTCGAATAATGCTCTATCTACATTCCTCTCGGTTATATTCCACTTATTTCAAATATTTACAATGATTCCTTTCATTTATTAAATGATAATTCTTATCTCTGATGTTGAAAGTATGTTTCTCGCGATAGATAAAGGCGCGAAGAAGCTCGCGTCATTTTGGCCCTTCACGATTCATCATCCCTCATTTTGAACAAGCCACGCTCAATCGTTCCGTGAAATCCGCACTCATGTTATCCCGAAATACTAGAATTATCCTTTCGTAGAAGGTTTCCTTTTTTCCTCTTTTTTTCTATTTTTGTTTTTTGTTTCTTGTTTTTTTTCTTCTGAGTACTTGCCATCGTTAAAGATCCTGCGAAATGTGCCCCGGGGGATCTCGTAATTTAAGAACTCAAGAACGACGGGGTCAAAGGGGGATCCTAATTAGTAGCTCGCTCCATGGCGAAGGCTCATCAGGTTCAACAACATCGGCTGCGATGCACATAGGAACTTAACGAACTCCATAATTAACTATTAACTGTTCTGCGACGCGGGATTGCATCGTGTGATAACAATATATTTGCTATCTCTAGGCATGCTGCAGTGATAATTCGAAAATAATGAGACACGCATACGTGCACACATGTATACGGATATGCATCGCGATACTATCGCGATGGTCAAGATCGTTCATGTTGCATAAATCCGCCGTAACGACTTTAGTTTGATGGGACGATACGTAATTACGTTAGGGAATTAAGTGGAATTAAGATAAGCTATCGTCTGGCGAACTGATATACAAACTGATATTACGTGTCGTTATAAATGATATTATAAATAGGATGTGCATAGATAGGCATAATACTTGAATTTTTTATTTTGCGCGTTTAGCTGATATTCGGGCGATTACGTTTTTTTGCGCTGCATACCGATTCTGTCTGAATTACCTTTATAATTATGAGGAACGATTTGGTTTCGTAATTACAATCTCTTCAAACACAGAATTTACTCGTTATTACACGCTTTATCATCTTTTTCGTTCTCTAAACGCACCAGATAGTCGATCTGCGCGCCAAGTATTTTCGAAGCTTGAATTCTCCGCGCTAATTACAACTGTACTAACATGAATGCTACAATTAGCGGCGAGAGAAAGAAAGAGAGGGAAAGAGAGAGGCAATTTAGACATTAACGAGTACGCGTCTGCTCAGATTAATAAGTGATCTATATTAACATCGATTCGGGAGGATGCGACGGCGATGTACGAGTATGGAAATCTTATCCAAAACTGGTGATTAATAAATTTCAAGCTTTTTAGAAATATTCGGCAGAAATTATCGCCTTTCAAGATGTGATTGCTTGATTATTTTTTATGTAAAAGCGATGCTCTTCATAAGTTATTCAGCTTCTCGATTTCTCCGAATCATCATAATCGTTAGGATCGGTAAATCTTCCGGTAAATATATGCTAAAACTCTGTAATAAATCAGGGCGAGGAGCTAATTTGTATAACATTAGGATATTTCCATCTTCAATGATGATTTAAAAGAAATCGATGAAGGTGTCGTATCGTTGAGAGAAAAATAAATGCGTCAATAGCGCATTTGTGTTGCGTTGCGATGATAAACTATCTGAGGCAATGTTGCCGAATCGGCAATAATGTTGTACGTGCATTTTATTGTACGTTCTCCCTACATAAGCGGCAATTTTTCGAGCATGTATGTATACGTTCTTCGGAGCGAAAGGATTAATGGACGCGATATACATTAATGCATGATGCGTTCGAATTTTAGGCATCATGTTTAATTTTCCGTTATGATGCTGATGCAAATGAACGATTTGGAGAGTCTACATGATACTTTGCAATATTTCGCAGTTATCGTTATGATATTTTATGAAAGAGTCTGTCATTCAATGGCCTTTATAACAGAGCGTTCAGAAATAACCATCCGTCTCAGATAGCTTGTGTGTGTTGCGCTTGCATTGTTATTTATTGGAGCACGCAGCGAAGTGTTCTCTTGATAAAATTTCGATCGAGAAGTCTCCGATCGTCGCATGAAAGATGACGAACTTTGACTTCGCTCTTATATTCTCGTGAATGCATCATTATTTCTGGTCGCAAAATGCGCAGATTGGCTGTTCGCCAGTTAAAACAGGCAAAGTTTCCTCCGACTCTGTCCTTCTCGATCGATAGCAAACGACGATCCGTTTATAACGATATCACGCGTTTTATATTTTGGCGCGATACGTATGTCGTCTCCTTTTTTAATTAATTGGCGTTTCCGCCAATTTGATTAATGCATCGGACACGTTTATGAGAAACGTATCATCATTAAACGCTGTCGTCTCGTAAAGGATTCCAAGATACTTGTATTCTTGGCAAGTACGATTATACCGTTTGCTGAAAATCCAAAGGTTTTTTGAAGGTCAGAAGACAAACAATTTTGAAGATATAAGAAAGGAACGAAAGTAGAAATAAGATTTGTGACGTTAAAATTTTAAGGATGGTTTTAATATCTTATTTTGTTGAAGAAAAAATTCTAATTCGATCTACCAAGAGCATGGTCATCTTTTGAATGCGTTTAGTGTTTTGCAGAAGCTTTCTGGGAAATTGTTGGAAAAGAGTAAACTCGATCAATCTTGACGTAAGAGAACTCGCTTCGGAAGGAGGTCGTTTTCGGATGTTTGTCTCACTGTTCACACAATGTACACATATCTGCTTATTATCGGACATCGGACAACCGCACAGCACACACGCGCGCGCGCGCGCGCATGGGCATACCTGAAGCAATAAAATATCCACGCTTGCGACGAATGTCCGCTTGCGAAGTATCCTCCAATGCAAGCATGCGGGCGTCATTAAAGTGTCCAATTGGCAATGAAAAAGTATGCCCAGTGCGGGACGGAATTCTCGGCTACAAATATGACTGTCTTTAAAACTCGAGTGGCAAGCACGGCAATAAACGTCGGCAATGAACGATGAATTATCTGTACGCGCGTATTTGCACGCGACGCGCGCGTTATTACGTTGATACGTTTGTTCGCAGAGACATTGATGTATCTTTCGTTGTGTTTAAAAGGTGAAGGCCGTATTCTTGCATGCTCGGGCGAGTGAAGTCATCGTATCGTCATACGCCGATTTCGCGAGCAGGAACATTTGGGTGCTCTGAAATCGCCCGTATCGAACTCAGCTCGATAAAATCGGCCTTCCGGGCATTCACCGGTGGAATATCCGGTTATTTTAATTGTTTAATGATACCGTCAACGCGAGCAATATGGCCATCGCATTGGAGAGTTGATGGTAAATAGAATTTGTTGACAAGTTTGACGTTTCGTTGCGCGTGTTCAATGAACATCGAATCAACGATCAAGTTGCTCGACATTTCTGTACACTACGGGAATGCCGGTCGTAGAAGTATTAAGGGATGATGGAATTTCTTCGGTCTCGATGATGAAAATCTCGATGAACGTTTCTCCTCGGTTGTACCGATTCCAGACTGTCCTTTTTCTGACTGGCGCGATGCCGCGTACAGCTGACATTTACACTGTCGGACGATTGAATTTTATTTTTATTTTGGGCAAATATAAAATTGATTTAGAATCCAGATACTCCGAGGGAGTTTCGTCATCGCAGTAACGTGGATCGTAGTGCAGACACATAGCGAAGAGCAGAATAAACGAGGGTAACGCGTGCTTTTAATTCGGTCGAATGTTAATATCCCGATTGTTAATATCCGTGGAATTAACCGGAAATAGCTTGCTGCAATTTCCGATGGTGGTCGGTAAAGCAGAGCTTCAGCCGGGATCGATCGTATTGTCTGGCGGTCTTTGCTTTCAGAATGGACGGTGCACACCGGAAGCTCTTAGCAGGGATACGCAACGCCGGGATACTGCAGGAAACTGCACTCGGTTGCGAGTATATTTCGCGTCCGCTTTTGTTTCGTTTCCCAATTAAGCGTCCAATTTAATCCCGCGCATCCGCGAAACGAGCGAGTCCCCGAGGAGACCGTTTGCGGAATCAGCCCCCGCGAGTTAACGGCTATGCATTCTGAATATACATCCGTATGCGCTGTAGAATTCCTTTAATTCTCTCGCGTCACCCTTAGCCGCGCTTTATTACGCTATACACGCAATATGCATCGCGGGCTCGAGATGCACGCGTCACTCAGTGTGATGAGATCCCACCGATATGGGGATGGAGAAAAATGCGATCGCGAAAACGTCGTTCGCATCTCAAGCGGCGCCTAACTCGTTGGGTTTTATCAATGGTGCACGCTCCCGATAAGAACGAAAAACCGCAATGAACCGGGTGCTATTCCCAACGCGTTTTCCAATATTCTACAGCAATGGAAGTGGCAGAGGCGGCATACCGTGAAATCGCGTGATCGATTTCAGTTCGTCGCTCGTAATGCCGTAACGCTTCTGATTACGGACAGCCTCGAAGAACATGATGTTAATCACTCAGATGATTATTGTCGGCGGTTATTGTCAATCATTCTAGATTTAAACTCGAGCATCGAGCAGCAGCTCTCTCGAATGCACCGTGTCTTTCTCAGTTATATCGCCGTCAACGCGGTATTTGCTCGCGAGAGATAAGCAGATAGTCGAGAAGACTTTTCATTTGATAACTCGATGATTAAACCTCGCTCGAGAAATCGAACGAGATTCTAGCTCTTACGTACTGAATTCTCATGATAAGCTTTTTTCTATCGATGCGAAGTCCTCTGTTTTTCACGCGCATTCTCGAGCATCAATTTGAGTCGGTTAATCTCTCCGAATACTCTCTGCAGATCACTCTGTAGCCCTTTCACGATGGATTGCAGCACCGGATTACAACACTGATCTTAAATTGGAAACGGTTAGCGAGGAACTTGTAAATCTTGATTGAATTCATCTTGCGTTAAATTAGGAGTTTATCGCCCTTGCAATGCAGTTCCAGACGAGACGAGACAGCAATGAAATAATAAACTCATCTTTGTGAGCGTCCGCGTAGCTTGAAAAATTCATCAAGCAAGAATTCATTCTTATATCGCGATTGTGTCAAGAAGCAAACGCAAGAAAATGTGAATATACCTGTATAATCACGCCTAGCACAAATCGAATAAGAAATAGAGATATTAAAAATATTACAACTTTGCCTGCGTTGAATCGCGATTCCCCAACATAAACGCGCGCTTTAGAACGAATATTGCGACGAGAATGCGTTCGTTCTGATACGATTGCGATTGTCGTGAAACGCGTGCGCGGAATCAGTTTAATGGATCTCTTTGCTTGGATACTGAATGATGCAGCGAAACGAGAATCAAGATTTGCACGTGGCGAGTCACATGATATAATGGTAAATTATATTTTATACGCGATAACACGATTGCCATGTACAATTTTATCTAATTATTATAACTGTATCTAATTGCACGATCGCGCTTATCCTTTTCGTTAGAAATCAACGCGAATATTGATCGTTCCTTTAACGAATGATTGAATCGCGTTCTTGTTCAAATCCGAATTGTACGCGGCGGTGATTCCTTGCGGCATGATGATCTCCCGCTTTAATCTCGATAATCTAATTAATCGCGAAGCATTTTCGCGAAGCGAAAAAGTTGTGACGTCATTAGACAGTTTTTCCGCGTTAATTCCACATTTTCGCGAGCGCAGAATTCGATCAAATTAATACGCGGCGTAATTAATTTGCGGACGGGCAATTTATACCGCGGCTTGCCGCTGCTTTAGTTGTATTAATTGATTTAATTTAGCGATTTAGCGAGAGATCGCATGCTAGAAAGAAATTATATTCGCGCGATACGCTCAAAGAGTACACTAACTTGCCGCATGTTAACATTGATCAGGGTGTAATAATTATACAGCAGAAAATCGATGCGCGTTCGTGTTATCCTTGAAATGCCGCTGTAAATGCACTCACGACAGTGACATTATCGGATCGAGCTTTTATTAATCAAACAACCGTGCGACGCAATTTATCGCCAATTTATTCGCTCGAGTTTTTCTCGAGCGAGCGATTCAACTTAAAGCGCGTTCTCAGTTTCCTGAGTTTTCAGAATATATCTCGGGATCATTCGATCACGCATCGACTTGTATCGATAGACTCTCGCAGTCGCTAAGCAGTACGCGATTGCAGCTGAACTGTACAATCTTTGAACGGCAGAGTCTTAGTCTAAACAAAAGTTCACTTTTACGAAAAATTAAGCCTCGGCCGACGAAGTTAATCTTATATGCCCAGATGTTAGTAGCAAAGGTCAACGTGCGAGGTCAGAGAGATTCGATTTAAGAGGTACGCCAATGGTTTAGATAAAAGTGCTACCGCATCTCGCGGGGATTGTAACATGTCGACTCGGAGCGATGTATCGATCACATCGGTGTGCTGCGAAGGGCATCGTCGTCAATATTATCGACGAATCGGGCCATTATGTAACGTCCGTTATCGAGACCAATGATGGCGCTCGATAATTGACGCGACATTAAGTCGGCAAAGGCCATACGCGCGTTTGTGGACGGCGATATACAGTCTGGCGCATAATTGACTGATTTCCTCGGCTTAGCTCGCTGATTCGCCACCGCGTCTCCCTTCTAGCTGTTTGACGGGTACGCAGGGTGTTAATTGATGGGTACATAGACGTCGCCATTAAGTGCATCGCGCGATAAATAGAGACGAACCTCGCATTATTGCTGGTCGTGGCCTTTTTATCACGGGAATATCGGCGTATCCGTTGCGGCTTCTCGGATGGATTATGCGCGTCGATGCCGCAGCATCAGGCGTGCGTCTTTATGTTGTCGCGGGATTTAAAGCCTCCCTCGGATTGATTTAATCGTCCGTGAGCGACTTTACGATTACTCGCGGCGACGATCAGTCGCCGCTACCTCGTTTGATATTGCCTTGTAAAGGGTTTCATTGTTTCCGGGAATTAAAAGCCTCGCCGATGCGGCATCGACGGATGAAATAGGACGCGGCTATCTTCACTCGAAAGGCCGTGGCCTTTTATCAGAAAAATTATCAAGATAATAATAATTATCAGGGTCCCCAAGTTTAGAAACTCGTTAAAGCTTTGGGATATGAAAAGGAGCAGTAGATTTAATCCGATTTGCATATCCCTGATAACTGAAGCGAATATGTTGCATTACATCAGGTACGGATTAATTATCGAGACCGTATTAGAGCTATCAGCGTAGAGAGTTTGTTTGAGAATCGCTCGCTCGCTCGAGAGAGAAAAATAGAGAGAGAGAGAATGGTACAACGTTACGTTGTATCGAACAAAACAGGGTCAAAGGAAATTGTTGCAACGAGCGTGGAATAAATTTCACACACTGCCTCGTGCTGTTCGCACGCTGTGCGGCTCGGCCAGAAAATCAATCAATCGTCGAATGCATGTGTCGAAGACACATTCTCCACTGTCACTTTTCTTTCCTTTATCGTACTATACATCATTGTTACTGTTACGAATGTCGCTTATATTGTACATGCGAGCTTCGTTGTATCTCTGTTGTATCTGAGGACGAATTGCGGTTATTATCAGCAAGTGCAGATAAGCGCGTCAATTCGTCGCACGCCAATACGTTCGGCGAGTTGTCCATCAATTCGATCGCGTTCCCTCGAATTTATATAATTGATACAAGTGATCGCGTTTGCGCGACATGCAGATGAACCCTTCCGTGCAGAATAGCAGAAAAGAAAAGGAAAAGCAGAGACGATCGGTCAAAAACGGATTCGTAACGAGAAAGACAAACCAGATCAGAAATCAGGGAAGCAGAACGAGAAAAAGAAATGACGAGTGAGATTCATGGCGATTTCACCTGCGGGGAAGACGATGAAGGGTTTCTTCGGGCAGGGTTTCGTGTTGAAGAGGGTCGGTACGACCCGGCACTCGACAGCGGGATTATCTTCCCGCCAAATTGACGTCCCTCTTGCAGACACGCGCGACCAGCCGTAATCGAAATTGCCTCCTCTTTCGCTTCCCTTCCCCTGTCTTCCTTCCTTCGCTTCTTTCCGGCGTCCTTTCTTGTCAGGACAAGAGTATCGCGAGCGGAATGCATTTGCATTTATAATAAGTTGGTTACTGCGCAACCTGTCTAACCCGCTATTACAACGTTTCGCTTATAATTCTCTGTTATCCCCCTCTCCCCCTCTCCCCCTTCAGATCCTTCAACCCCTTAGGGTTGTAAACCCTGCAACAAAAGGCGAGGAGGTTGGCTGCTTGCGTTGTAAGACTCCGCGGAATCGTAAATCCAACGTGGTGAGACGTCCGCCTCGGAGAATCCGTTATCTCGGAGGACTGTTGAGAACTTGCGTCGCCACTTGTGTGTACTTCTTGGTAGTATGTTATCTTCAGCATAAAGTTATCCCGCGTGTAATGAATCCTCGCGCATGAAGCTCTAATATCTCACGCGAATGTGCGTGATGATTATTTAATATCGTGAAACGCCATTTGGCGTTCGAGATGATGCGATTAGATAATGGCCGACAATTTCAGCATGATTCCCTCGATTCTTCTGTGCCTCTGTTATTCCGGAACGGTTCTCGCCTTGTTTTAATCTACCTAATTTGCCGTTTATTTATTTGGCATATTATCCTCACGCTTGGACTCAGCGAATTGCGAGATATACGAGGATCACTCTCCGAGGTGGGCTATCCTTCGCAGAGGAAGAAAAATTTCCTTTCCGCAGAATAAAGTTTTCAGTGGCTCTTCTGTCTTCGCGTTCTCCCTAGAGGCAATACCCCGATATTTGACGGTTGATTAGGCGCTTGATCTTCGGCGTAAGAAGGGATGGTGTGCGGATGACGTGGTAGTATCGTGGAAGAGCTAATCGCGCGAAACTCTCGCATTTCTGGATACTTTGATCAAGGTGCGAGCGAGACAGACAGAGTGAGAGAGAGAGAGAGAGAGAGAGAGAGAGAGAGAGAGAGAGAGAGCTATCGCATTGAAAGGAGAGCGCCGGTAACGAGTGCACGAGCGAACGATGCATCACAAAAGAAGAGCGATAGTCGGAAAGACATCTCGCGAAAACTCCAGGGAGATCTGACGATGCGGTAGTTGCCGCAGTTCCGCGGATCCTCGAAGTCTTCTTCTAGTGTGCGATATTGATGGCGGTTGTAAAGAATTCGGGCGATTCGTTACGCTCGACGCCGAAGGAGTAAATAAAAATCTCCTTCGCTCGATCTTTTCTTCAAGCTATCTGAATTGACTCGTTTGCGACTCGTAAGGAGAAATGTCGGTTAAAATGAAATTGTTAAATATTAAGAAGAACATGTTTGACGAACGTCATCTCGTATCCCCTTTAGGCTTTGAAGGAAGGCTTGAAGAGAGACAAGGAAAACCTCAGTTAATTTCTGAACGTTCTTCAAATAAACATTTTTCGATAATGTTCGCATGAATGCATCGTATTCTTTCCGGTTTGTAAAAAATCCGTACAAAGTAGCAGATTAAGAATTAAAAAGCCCGCAAACTTTCGATCACACATATGTCAATTCTTTGAATATCAAGTTATTGCATGTGGATTTTTCTGTTAAAGAATCAATCATTGTGGATGATAACCACACATGTTTGAGCGCATGGGTTTCCATCCCTTACGGTGATCTCTTGTTCACGTTGTATTTTGTTTGCAGCTAACAGTGTCTTGCAATGAAATTGATAATCTTCATCGGAATATTTCTCCGTCATTGAATTTCTTCTACATGTGCGTAAGAGATTTTCAAATATCTCATGATATGTAACGTTAACATTTTTTTCTACGAAAAGTAGGAAAAAGGAGTTTAACAATATATTATTATATATTAAGTCAATTTCGGCAAGATCGAGGCTTACATACTGCATGGCATTCCCTTAATACTCTAGACGTCTAGATTGCGGTTGCTTCGGCTACCCTCTGGACCACGCCAGTGGCAGTTGGATAAATGAAGGTAGGAAAAAAACGAAGAAGGAATGTAGCGAATGGGATCAGTGGCCCGTTACTTTCGGGCAGGTCGTTACGCAGGACCGATGGTGAAGTAAACGTCGGAGAAAGTGTCGGGAGACACGTAGACACGTGCGCCTACCTCAGGGCATACAGATCAGACATCACGACAAGCGCGATGAAGAAATAAATGAGGAAGAGAGGATTTCGATCATGAGAAATGAGGCAGAGATGCGAAAGATATATATATATATATATATATATATATTAAGATATGTATTTTATATTTATTGTATTGTATTGTAATTGTATATATATATAAAGAGAGAGAGAGAGAGAAAGAGAAAGGAAGAAAGAGAGGGAAGAGAAACGAATGTGAAAGATAGCAGAGAAGGCACGAGAGAATGAAAACGAGAGATGAAGATGGATAGGTGGATGAGAGAAAGAGAAAGAGAGAGAGAGAGAGAGAGAGAGAGAGAGAGAGAGAGAGAGAGAGAGAGAGAGAGAGAGAGAGAGAGGTCGAAGAGCCGTCGGGGTGTTGGGAGCGGGATACGGCAGAGAGAAGGGAGGACGCCGACGACGACGAGAGGTGGAGGTTTCGAGTGGTTCAGTTGTAGCGGCACCGTGGTTGAGGTCGGATCTTTGTTTCGCCGGTAAATCGCGTGTCGCGGTCACGCGCGCGTGACTTCCGCCGTTCCGTTCGCGTTTCTCGCACGTCGCACCGGAACCCGCCGTTCTCGGGCCGACCAAGCGCGCGCTTCCTCCACTGAGGAGGTCGAGCGGCACGCTCGCGCCCGCCTCCACTGCGGTTCACATGTGGAACCGTCGACTGGTCGCAATCACTGCGATTGCAATCATCCGCCATGTCGAGGAACCTTGGTAGCAATCAGAGTATTACTCTCAATGCTGTTCTCGTGATATCAGTGATAGCTAGTAGATCGTTAGATCCTGATCGTCTCGCTTATTGTCTGTGCGCTAGATTTAGTCAACCATTTCGACCATACCGAAGCTATACTGTTGAAAAAGACGTACACACGCTCACGCGTGCACATTGCCTCCCTCTTGGCCACGATAACGAGGGTAGCGTTTCGATGTAATCCGGGTTCAACGAACGAAGCCGCGAACGAAACTTGGAGAGTTACCTCGCCTTGGCTGCGGGAGAACTTTACCCGCGCGCGATTTAAGCGTGAGAGATTACTGGAAATGACAGGAGGGGAAGAGCACAGTGCGGTCGCGAGGACGCGATGATTTTGACCATTGTGCGTTCTTGCCCCCGCGAGAATCGCGAGGACTCGCGCGTGCCGCGCGGCCGAAAGCGAGTCAGCCTAGACACGTTGATGCACCGGTACGGATAACCAACCGACGAGGATTAACATTATGGTAACGCAAATTGGTCGATGTTCGTTCTTCCTCCGTATCATCTGTCACGACAAAAGCAACCGTGGCTGCGGACTTGCATGCAAACGCGTGCCGGTGAATCCATCGCTCGAGGTGAATCCGCGTGGGGTAGATCCGCGTGGGGTAGTCCGTTCTCATGAATTTCTTAGCACGTTTCTGCCGAGTGAAACACCATTTCTCCGAAGGCTCCCGAAAGATCCTCGAACGTGTCTCAAGGGTACACGTGGGAAGCGTCGACTGCGTTTGTTGTCTCGTGAAGACATCGCGGGACAAATCTCCAGCCGGCAATTACGCGCCATCGACCGCCACAGAAAGATACGCTGATTAGAGAGCACGTCCCTCGATCGAAACACTCGGGACTTACGTTAAATACTCGTTTCTGCTACTGGCGTCCCGTGGAACTTAAGTCGGGAAGTAAGATCAATCGCCAAAACCTTGTCGCGAGCGAAAGAAGAAAGGAGAATGCGCATCTATTCCCGAAGAATAATAATAAATATGTCGGTGTAAACGAACAATGGTATCGCGAAACGCAAAGAAAGACGAGAACATGTTATGGATGGACGCATGTTATTTGTATGATACAATTTGTATGTCTTGAAGACAAAGTCGTGCTTTCCATTCACGAGCGTGATAAAAAGCGAGCGTTACCACCGCTTGCTTCTACAAAGACGATTCACAGTTTAGACTCTGAATGCGCTTCGAATCCAATGCTGGCATAACGATAAGAGCACGAAGGTGTCCAGATCATCCATTTTCCGATTCTTTCTGCATCACGAAGGGCATGAAGATGAACGAAAGTTCAGCCTCCGCTCGCGATGCTCTGTCGAGGAGAAGAGCCTGAAATTTGGTGCGCGAGACCATCGCGTTGCGTTCGCCACGCCGGCAGCGGCCGGATGGCCTATACGCGAACTGAGCTACTCTAAATGTAAATTTCGCGACGGATCATTGCGGGGAGGAGGACTTTGCGCCGGAATCCGCCAAAGAAACACTTACACTTACGGGGGTGCATTTATTATGGCGGCAGTGAAGAGGGATAAAATATGTAAACCGGCAAAGTGCCACACGCGCGTCTGTCGTGCGCTCTTATGCAAATGGGAGAATCGATGGGGATGGTGTTGAGGAAATAAGACACTCGGACAATGTCCAGGCCAGGCAAGGATCCAGTGCAGAAGTGCCACTCGGATCCGGGGGCGGTCAGCGCCTCCTGCAGCTCCGTCAAGCGAATTTCACGTAGACAAGTGCCTTGCATTCCGTCCTCGCCAAACACACGCAAGTGTGTCTTAACATTGGACGGATATAGCTACGTGATCGGTGAGTAGAGATCACAAATATATATACGAATAACATCTCGAATATACATAACACATGATTAAGTGCATTAAACGAATGACGCAAAATGTTAAGGGAGAATAAATCGAAAGGGATGATTCGATATGAAATAGCAAGTAGTATAAATAAGGATAATTACGATATGATGAGATACTTTTTTTGTGGCATATTTTCGTCTTACGAAATGCGGAAGAATTGATTGCTCTCATAACGAGGAATCTCGCATCGAATTTTATGAATGAAACATATCTGTAATAAACATATTTCTCTCTCTCTCTCTCTCTCTCTCTCTCTTCCTCCTTTAACTTAAGCTTAACGGACGAATAAAATAAGGAAGAGAATCACGAGGAAGAATTTAATCTTATCTTCTGGGTATCGACAAAAGTCGGGACGTTATTACATTCGGCAGCGATGAGCCGGGTACGAATTTGCGCAATGTTTGAAATTTGAATTCGTAACACTCCAGCTACTAATTTAATGAAAAGCGTAAGTGAATAAAACAAGCGGAACATTTTGTAGATACGCTGGCGATAAAGTCGACATAATTGTCGCAAATGGCGAGATAATCTAATGAAAAATCTATCTTTTTCAAAGGTATTATATTGGATGTCTTATATTTCTCTCTCTCTCTCTCTCTCTCTCTCTCTCTCTCTCTCTCTCTCTCTCTCGCTAAGTTACTATTATTTTATCATTTAGGCGCATTTAATTCGTAGTAACGCATTTAATTCGTAGAACACACTGATGCGACTCTGAAGTACAGGATATGCGGCACATCGTTTTGTTATTCTAAGGATAATTAGCGTCCTAGAGTTTGCCTAAGAGATGTAGCGCATGTACTATGGTTACATTATCGTTACACGTGTTTACAATGCTGTACTTGTATATTAATGATTCGTGTCTAGCTATGTTTAAGATTATGCGTGCTTGGGCTCGCATTTTATTATTATTTATAAATATAAAGTGCTAATGATAGTGATTTAATATAGATCATGGATCATAAATTATTATTCGAATAATAAATTTAAGAATCGATTCGACCTATTCTTGAACACAGCTTCGGAGATGATACTTTATTTAGTAAAATAATTTAGTAGCGAAACAATTTCCAAACGCGCAAAAGGCGAATTAACATGTTATCAACGCTCCGGGAAATGAATTTTTGCTCTCTTTTCTCGGATCAATGATTCGTATTTATATTTCAATAGAATTTGTTATTTCAATTATATCATGAAAATGGAATTATATTATGAAAATGGAAGAAACGCGCTGCTTGGCCACTTTCTTGTGAACGAACACAAGTTTAGACAAGAACACAATGAACGATAAACTATTTTAATTGAAACAGTAGCGTTAATTGGACATAGACATATGCATATGTATGTGTATTTCTTCAGTCTCTGATATTAATTATGGCCTACGTAGATATGAAGAACTCGTTTGTGCGCAAGAAGTTTTATATTATAACTTTAATTAATTCAGTCATGTACAAAGCGAACGAAAAATATCGGGCCTTACTCATAAATTTATGAAATTTATGTCAAGTCTCTCAAACAAAATTCAATGTTAATATTATTGCACCATAATGCGTTTTCCATGCAATGTTATAATATGATTTTCCCGACAAGGATTTCCCTCGGTGTCATCAGAAATCCGAAAATTGATACGCGAGATTTATGGGAAAATAATATATCTGACTTTAAATTACACTTTTTATATTATCTTTATATTACATTATCGTTAAATGATGCAACACGATGCACGAATTTCATAGAATTACAATTACGATTTTGAATCATGTTTCTAGTCGAAAAAGCGCGTGGGAAATATCGGATGTCTCTTCAAACGAATAAAAATTTGACTGCAAGAGGGTTAAGCCAGTTAAAACTCTGTCTGAGCGCAACGACTATCGATCTTTGTGTACTCTCGTGGAAGTTTTATACTTTGGTGACCACTGCAAAAAAAGCTATCGGTCTTCCAGGTCCAATTATAGGTTTCCTATGTGCTAAACCCGAAATATCGGGAAGCTCGCGCCTAGATACTCCTGACAAGATCAATATTTCGACACGTTTTACTTTGAAAGAATCAAGTCATTGTCACGGCTTGTTTTCGGAAGCTTAACGATATATTTTACAAGATATTCCAACGATATCTTATACACACGGAACTCTAATAGCCTCTTTATCAGACTTTGTCGTTAATTTGTTTAAACTTACACGCTTGAACTTTCTGCTTTTCCAAATTTCTCAAATTTAACGATAATATAGTCCCATCTACATACATATTACGCGTACATGTCAGAAAGAGGATTCTGTTTTATTACGATTTATGTCGCGGACAGAGAAATCATGTTTTGTGTCTTTTTGATATGCTGCGATATGCGCACAAAAGACGTTTTACTTTTCGAAAGTTCGAGTCCATTGTTATTTCGTTTCATTGTAAGCGATAAGATTAAGCGCCATGCTAATGCGCAATAAAATCCTTTCAAGTAATCTATGGTGGTTCATCATAATATACTTGCGAAATAGAACGCTTGGAAATCCCCGAAAGAAACAAAAAATCTCGCGTTGCTTTGATTCATCGCACTTTCCCTCTTCCTGCGCAGATGATTATCCTCGTTGATCTTATTTTCTTTATAATATAATCCCTTAGCGATTGTACCTTAATACGCATTTGTACTGGCAACACTTTTTGCGTTGTCTCCATATGCTTGCGACAATGCTTTCAACGTTTGCGCCGGAATGAAATTTATGAGATCGTTCAATGATTATTGACGACATTTCGATATCGCGTCTCTTTGTACGTTGTTTTATTATGTCTTAGTTGCAACGTAAATCCCGGATAATCGCCAAATGCATAACATCAAATTCTCACCTTCAATTGCTTGAGGATACAACAGCAAAGTTCATTAGAACATTTTGCGAATGTTATCTCGCGATATTTCTGTCAAGCTTACCTTGTAATGTTCGTATCGAGATGCAGAAGTGAACATAAGAAATTGAATCAAATGAACGATCCATCTGCGATTTCTATTTCCACGATTCAAATTTTCGAGGATTCGCTAGGGATCCGCTATGATGATTTTCCGGGCATCCGAGCGGCCGTGATAAGAATTTCTGATTTCGAGATTAAACCTAAAAGTTCGTTTGCGAAAAGAAAGAAAACAAATCATTCTTGCGCCAAGATCAAGCACATGCCGTAATGAATGCTGAGACAAAGCGATTTTTCACCGGCAAAATCGACGGAGCTGCCGATGTGGTGTACCAATGCAAAAATCGAGCTTTCGCAGCGGTACTTCTCGCTATTCGTATTTCCAGACAACGTTGTCTTACTTTTCGCTTCTGCTTTTCCGATGCTTTTCGCGAACAGTTATTGAGCAGTGAAAAATATCGCTTCTTTTATGTCTTGGGCGAGCGTGAGACTCACCAGTAGATCGCAGGAAATGTAGCGATAAGAAACGATATGAATAATGTTTTCTTTCTTTTCCTCTTCTTTTTTCGTATTTCGCTGAGCGATTCGAGTCTTCGAGTAGCATCGAGACGGCTCGACGATTCGAGTTGAAACAGTGTCAATTCCATTGTTTTACGTTGGCGGGCACTTAAACGCATACGCTATGCGTATGCGTTTGCTTTCAGCCAACGTGACATTTTACGCGCGGAAATCCGCTCCTCCCTCTGTTTCTCCGCTCCGCGCGGAGACAACAGTCCTCTAAAACAGAAATTCTCTACGCAGCGATACATTATTCATGAAAGGAAATCGTCTCAATGCTTTTCCTTCCGCCACGTAAAGCGCTACATATAAAACGAACGCGGTTATATCCGCGCTTAATCCATCTCGATTTCGTTGCCTCCCCAGCGTAATTAATATCCGCTAGTGACTCTTAGAATTTAGAATTAATCTCCATCTTCGCGACTCACTCGCTAGGCTCATTCTAATTATAATCTCGCTATATTAATCATTAACGACGCATGCTCCGTCTGCGGCATCTCGTTGCGTCTCTTTGCAGCGGATATCGCGTGTCCGAGATTGTAACGTGTTGGCTGCTGCATAACCGAAAAATCGCATGCGAATGTACGAAGGCAGTTATTAAGAATTATGTAAATCCGTCGCCAGACCGCTGCGCCGCGCGGAACGCTTTGCATGCATTAATGCGCCGGAAAACAACAGCGAAACATGTTTGCGTCCCTTCCCGGTTAACTTCATTTTGCTCTGAGAATGCAAGAGAGACGCGACGAGAGAGAGAGAGAGAAAGAGAGAGAGGTGGGGGGAAGGAAGAGAGAGGCTGAAGGGAAGAGAGATAGAACGCTTATAGGGCCGCTGCTGCTGTGACTCGACGTAACTCGAAAACCACTGTTATTAAAGCGAATCTAAAAGGTCATTCATAAAAATCGCCCGCGATTGATGAAAGGAACGCGTCCCCTTCTCTGTCTTTAAAAGCTTACTTTTCTGGAATCTACTTATCCTTCCTGTTCCATTTTCCACGTGCTAATCAGATCTTTGCGACGCGCGAAATGTCAACAGATTTACATATAATCTGTCTGCCTGTCTGTCTCTCTCTCTCTCTCTCTCTCTCTCTCTCTCTCTCTCTCTCTCTCTCTCTCTCTCTCTCTCTCTCTCTCTCTCTCTCTCTCTCTCTCTCGTTCATTTTCTTCATCTAGCTATTTTTCTCTCCTCTATCTTTGTCTATTCTTCTCATTCTCATGCGTTACGTACACAGTAATATATATATATATATATATATATATATATAAATTCATTCTTGTTTTGGAGGTTGCACGGAAAGAATACGGACGTTTGCTGAAATATATCTTGATCCATCTGTTCTTCAATTATAAAGTTCGAGGTCAGCGGCGAGAAGCACTTAATGAGATTAACACCTCTAATCGGCGTCGATCTTTGCATTGTTCCTTGTACGTTCGGCTTAACTCGGGACATCCCCACTGACTTATTTCACGTGCTCGGGAAATTAGTCGGACTGCTATTTACGAGGAAATTTGCGCGATTAAATTTCTTCGTGTCTCCATTCGTCCGGCCTGATATGGGGCCGAGGATATAATAGAATTACCACACGGCGTCTCCAATTTGCGGCCTTAATTAATCCAGTGACATTTGGCAGAAGAGAAAGCCAGCGTTCTATTCCGATCTATGCGCGATCCCTGTTATCAGGCAGGAATCAGCTGCATCATCCATTAATTTCCCGTGACATTAGTCGACGCGTGTAGTTGCGGGTGTGTAACGCGTGAATCAGTTGATTAAATTATGCCGAGGAGAAGAGCAAAAAGAGCTTTGCGTTCTTGGCTTATGCGTGCAACCGGTTCTGCGCACCAATAACATAGAAACCTCTTTAATTATTTAACGATATATTTGATCATGTAAACAGAAAATGCGGAGCAGAACGTACGCGAATTTGTCCTTTTGCACTGGGCGTGTAGAATGATGTCATTTATTCCCGTTCTATGTATTATTATAATGGTGATGCTTGTGCGTGTCTGCTAACGTCCACTTGTTCGATCGATTTTATATAAACGTCGCGTTTTGTTCGATCACTTAATTGTCTGCATGTTGCGCGATTCCTGCATGATTTATATACGCGATATGTAATGAATTACGTGCCGTCATTCTGAAAATGCGTAGCAGCGAGCTTCGTAATGCGGCACGTTTATTATCCTCCGCGAAAGTATCGCGTCTTTATGTCGGATCGTTAACGGGCACATGGTCGAAAATGATTTAGCTGATTTTTATAATATATTTATAAAGCTAAATAGCCCCGCTGATTGGCGAATTAAGATCATCAAGCCCCGTCGTGACGCGTCTACTTGATTGCTTTCATAGTTCGATTAATGAAAAGTACATCAAGTACATTCGCTGCAAATGCATTTCGTTCATCTGCATGTCAGTCATCGCTGATGAATCGTTGCGTCATTACGGAGAGGTCATTGCTGGTGATGGTCATGTTACGTGATGGTGAACCTGTTCAGATCATGGAGAAATAATCACAGCCGATTTTGACTTCGCCGAAAGAAAGAGACAAGACAGATGGACGTTATTAGCATGACAGTCAAGTTATTGAATTTTATTGATGGAAAGAAAATCAAGACTCGTACCGGCTCTATAATTAAGCCTGCTCTATTTGCAACGTAACACTTCCAACACTCACTTTGTATCCCGTCGATTAACTTTCCACTCGCTTCTCTATTTCTTTTTCTCTTTTTTCTTTTTTTTTTGCGCGTGCGCGTCAAGTAAAGGCATGATTGTGAATCGCACGCTCGATCAAAGAAGCCGTCGTTGTTGCGTTTGCACTCGAGATACCGTTCCCTCCCTCCCCAATGATGTGTGTAACCAATCGAAATCCGTGCGCGAGTACGAGTCGGCAAGAAAGGGGCAAGGGAATATTGATTTTAACTTTACCGGCTTCGTTAAATTGTCCCGGGGCAACGTCTAGTGAAGGAAACGCGAAAACGGCGGACAAGGACCATTGATCCCCCTTGAGCTAGTTTATTTGTCATTTCCTTTGAGAAGAAGAGCCCTCGAGCATTCCTTCCGTCGTCCTGTGGACGTTTTCCGCTATTTTCCTCATCTCTAATACGTTTCCGCTCGCGCGGATGAAACACGTCATATTTAAATCAGTGTGATACGGCTGAAAGAAATAATAATATCCTGAAGCGAAGTTTTAGTTGTTGAAGCTAATCATCATTTTAGATTTAACAACTTATTCCACATACGAGAGAGCGAATTACGGAAATTGTTTCCCTGTGTGCGTCCAATTCTCCCTAATGTATAATGTATATTCGTGAATTAATGACTAATAGCATCGCCACTCTCGTCAACTTGACGTGAAACGGCCGGCATGGACTCATGGCTCCGGCATGGTTTGCATCCCGATATAGAATTTCGACGTTTGGTAATAGCGATTTCCCTCTAAAAAGAGAAGGACCCTAATCGTCCGATCTCTCGTAGGAGATTTAGTTTTCGTTTCTGTTTCGAGGGACGCGACCGTAATTACGGGTCTGCGCACATGTTGGCACGGTTCGACGGTTCTTTCTATTATTTCAGAAATAAAACTCCCATCAATTCGGCGATATATCCATTGTACAAGATAGCATTGACGCCACCGTGCTTATATACTCGTCATTTAACTGTTAATTGGACGATATTGGACGATACTCGTCCATTAGAGATGGACTGCAGCGGGTTTGAATAACGATTCGGTGACGAATGTTTGAAAAATCTCTCCTTTGTGTCGCTACGTGTTGTTTGTTTCGAGCGAATTAATACGAAGATATGGGAAATAGCTCGCAAAAAGGTGCTTCAGATATGAATCAGTTGAATTTATCGTGTATCGAACGCTCCGTGATTAATGATTCCGCAGATTTTTGAGTCCTCTAAACACAAAAGCATAGTTACTCTTTTTTGTCAATTTCGTAAACACGCAAGAAAAGCGAGCGTGATTTTAATATATCTGAATAAATATCGCTATTGCATTTCGGAAGTTTATTATCGCTGCATTTCACCAAAGCGGCGACGTATCAAGGCAAATTGTCGAATAAGCAGAAAAGATGCTTCGACAATTGATCAAATACCGGTAAGAGCTTCAAATTCCCATCGGACTGCAAAACGACTATGCAGAATGCGACTAAACTTGGAGGACAATTCCGTTCGTGTCGGTCGCACCATTGGGATTTGTTTCGTTGGAAATCTTACAGAGCCTTTAAATCGTCCGCCTTGCTTTAGCGCTGAAAACCTCGAAACCTTTTTCTTTCCTTTTGTTGCAACGGATCGCAGAATTTCGCACTTTTGTGAAATATTTTCACTAATCTTGAATAATGTTTTCGAATATCTGTTAATTATATATGACAACGCATCATAATGTTGCTAATAATATTTGCGATACTGATATAATATTAATTTAAAATAAATTATGAGATTGTGTTCCGGCATTGTAAGAAAGAATTATGCTTCGCTATAATCTGCTGTACAAAAGAAAACTCCTACGTATAGATGTAGGAAATATAAGTGATCCCGGACGAATGCCCAGATTTGTAGGGAATAGAGCGGAGTTTATATATTCCTTACGTGATGTTGAATGTTAAATGAATGGGTTTTCGACGCCAGGTTGATGGAACAAGAAATAACAAGATTCTTTATTCTGCTTCACCGATACAACTCTTATCGATAGGCCGATTGACTCTGTAGCTTCTATTCGTCTATTCGTCGTTCGTCTGTCTGTCTCTGCCATGTCTCTCGTCCTTTATATACTAAAAAGCGGCGTCCTACTTCAGGGTATCGGCCAATCGTCACATATGATTATTCGGTCCGAATGAATCACATCAACGCGAGTGTCAACGGTTTCTTTCGCGGTTGCCTTTGTTCTCATCCAAATACGCACACGTGCGTGTCGGCTTCTCCGATTACAAAAGCTTTTGATACATGCCACTATCGATAATCGGTTCTTTTCCGTTTATACATAGATATATGAGAGAGAAGGAGAAACAGAGATGAATTTTATAATTTATTAAAAATATATAAAAAAGTGGATATTTGCATTTTATCTACATTTTCTTAATACGATACCATAATACAGATATCGTCAACGCAACTAAACTAATTGACAATCGATCTATGGGATAAAAAATATTGCAGAATTTTTGCAGAATTATTCGAGAGCTGAAGTTTGAATTTCGTCAGAGCTTGCGCGGGCACTGCAAGTTTTTAAATTAGGTAACAAACAAGATAATAAAGAGCAATAAGAATGGCAGAGTATGGCAAGATATGTTTGTGTAAGCCAAACTTGCAGACTCGATTTATGTCTTTCGATTTATGATAGTTATCCAGTTTTACGTCAAGATGTGAAATTAATATCGCTACAGCGATCGGATATATGAAATTTTCGTTCGATTCGTCTCGCGGGAAAAACAGAATTTTTAACAGAAACTCATTTAACTTTCGCCGATATTACATACTGAGAAAACAAACTGGCATCGCACTGGAACTTTATTTTAATAGTTATAATGTTGTTCTTTTTCCTTTTTCATTTTGGATCCATCTGTACTCGAATAATTCCGCCATTTCAATGCAACGCGTTCTGTATTATTCGTGAAATTTGCGGGACACGCGTAAGGATGCGTATTATTCAAGTAATACGTATAAACGTATTTTGCTTGATGAAAATAAATCGCTATTGTCGCGAACACTTGTTGAATTTTGCGCCAAATATCGCGTTGTGTTTTCGCGCTAAGACGGAAAATCTCTGAAACGCGATATTCGAACTGACCGAGTTGTCGCTCTCGCATGATTTATGCGACTGTTATTCGTCATATTACACGAGTACATGTTGCATCCTCCTCGAGCTCTGTGCAAGTTTAGATGAGAGGGACGGATTGAAAGGTCTATGTATTCGAATTCACGTCATGGTTTTTTCGAAGCACTCGTCGTTGTCAGCAGACTTGATCGACTTTCAGAGACGGGTGATTAAACAAGCGGAAGTCCCTCGGCGGACGATTTATTGCCAATAACAGCCAGGTGACGCTTTGATACAGAAATTTGCCTTTCGAGATAATATCTTGTGAAAATGTGAAGAAATGCGGAAAGACTTCCGAGAGTGAGTTCAGTTGAATTCTTGGAGGCAATATTGTTCAACGTTTCTTCATTGACTTAGAGAGAATTCCCATATCGAGGGAATTGTTCTTCTGTCTCCGTTTATTACGTAAACCATATGTGCCATATCCTCGGCAATTTTGAAACGATTTTCTTTTTCAAAGTTACGGTCGGCATCATTATGGAGTTCCAGTTAGAAACGCGCGGAGACCCGCGTGATACTATTTTATACCACGTGTTTGGGTCGAGGGAGTCGTCTCTTAAATATACTCCGTTTTCCGTCCACGTTCGCGCGCTAAATTCCATGAGAATTATGATATAACTGATATAACTCTTCCCGGAATTATTCGTTTCATTCGCAGCGACCGTTTATGACGAAAATTGTGTTTCGTAAGCGTAGCAAGCCGGTCTTACAAGTAAAAGTGAAGAAGATATAGACGTGCACCGAGGTAGAATAAGTAGGAAATTATCTTAAAAGTATACTTGGTGTTTACTTGGTATGCAGTGAGCTTCGATTGCAGTGAAAGTTTGTAAGCTTACGCTGGAGAGATCGGCAACAATAAATCATTTTCCGCTGTGATGATGCGCTTCGTTTTCTGTTTGCGAGTGATATCGACGTTTCTAGCAAAATGCATAATTCATGCTTCGGAAGCATGTCCAGAACCGATGGAAGACGACTCCATCCGATGAAACGGATTCCGCTTATTGTCTGTACCCATGCCAATCGCGATTATGTGCCGGCTTGTTGCGGAATTTTGCGAGCTTATCCGCGCGCGCGCGTATCACGGGGCAATGCCCGTTTCAGGTATACTGGAATAATCGATTTCTTTCTATTTTTACGTAACACGCGTCGTGATCGCGCCTGGTGTATGCATGTGTGTGGAGAGACTTTATAAATAATCCAAGAAGGAAGAGAAGTGCATAAAGAGGAGAGTATAATATACGTGCGATGAAAATATACAAATAAATACGTGAATAAAGATAACATAGTATATCATGATATGCATTGAATATACAGCGCGTATGTATCATTTTTCAAGCATGCATTTCAGCATATTTGATGGCTACGTGTCACTCGAGTTTTGTAAAATTTTTTCGAATTTGAATATTATTCGACGTGAACATTTAGCAGTTTCCGAATATTATTTTTCATGGTGTTTTTAATGGACAGTGTGTGTCATTGACGCTTGTTTACTGACGCGCAGAAAAGTAGTCACGAGTATTTTTATGTCAATGCAGACAGTCGATATATCAGTTGGAAATAACGTTATGCTGCGATTGACAGCTTCATCTCTGCCTTTTTTATGCCAGCTGTAAAATAATATTAATGTAGATATTCGAAGATGGATTTGTAGAGAAATTTTCAGTCTTCGTAAGCACTGTATTAAAGAGCATGTCATTTATTTATGGCATGAATTATTATTGTATGATATGAGATTTATAATTATATTCATATATTGCCGTAGATGGTCGCCTTTCGCACATGCCAATGATTTATAATATTCTCCCAGATAATTTAATTATTTATTCATTCACGCGTATCAAGATTTAACTGATAAATTCCATTATCGCAGCATGCATTTTTAAAAAATTGCGGATTGTTTCTCCGCCGTTCAATCGGGTTCAATCACATATCGCGGATAAGAAGGAGGGAATTTAAAATTAAAAGCATAAAACGTGATCTCGTTGAAGGAAGTACGTCTTAGCAGATTATTTCGTCGAACTTCATCCGCTGCTTTATCCCGTTGCCAATCTTTCACGAAAATTCCCGCGCACGCAGATATTTTTCCATCAGGCGGGATTAGATGTGAAAATTGGTTCTCCATTGGGTTTACCATTCGTATAACGAATTATAGATTTGCTCGCGAGATAAACTTGATGTCGCGCGAAATGTTTTTTTCGGTATATAAAACAGAAGTAAAGATCGCGATCGCGCGATCAAAAGTATCTAAATTTAAAGGAACATGTCGGATAGACTTTTCATGTTGATGCGTACATTGGAAATATAATTATCGCGGCCACATTATGCAATCAACCGTGTTCCTGTATTCTACATTTTCTAGAGAAGATTTTATATAAAAGACAGATTTAACAGCAACACCGTTAATTATGATACCATTAATAATTATAATTAATAATTATATAAATTCGTGCGATACTTTCACGGTACAGCTGATAGATTTTCATTAAATTATCATTGCGATAATGTTATATTTATATCATTATTCATATTATAACATAAATAATTGTAATATCATCTTGATGACGAGTGAGTCTCCCATTAATCGTAATTATCTTTTTATCAACTTCCTATTTGTACAACATTGCGATCAAGAATATTGGTAGTAAGATTGTTTGCGGAGAGGCAACGCATTGCATTACCGAAGAATCGCCATTGGTAGATTTGATATTAGTTAGAAAAACTATCGAAGCTCTCGCTGGTAGATCAATATTCTTCAACTCGATGGGTTGTCTGAAAAAACACACAGATAAGAGATTCGGTCAAATCCAATCATAGACGCTAAATATAAATTTCTCTTTTTCTCTGCGAAATAGAAAGATGAAACATGCAAAACATCAGCGAAATTTGAATTGCAAATACAACGTTATGCAGTGGAACAAAGCACTCTGATCTAAATTTCAATACGACCGTTCAATTATCCACATAAACGTATATTAGTCGCTCATTTTAACATCTTATTAATTTGCAATCCGCTAATCCGAATTATCAGATATCATTTCTTACTGCTGTTGTATTCCAGAGCCGACGCTTGCTGCTTTAACAATACCATTCCCAAATCCAGCTAAGGCTTTCACTAAATTAATCTGTTTTTCGTCTTTGTCTGAGAAATTTATCAGTAACGTCACGGCTTCGGTGCTCGTTTTTCGTAGGATGCATAGAACGGTGTTATTAATAACATCAGTAATCAACGATCCGAATTTGAGCGCTTCCGATGTAGCACGTAACATTGTTAGAGCGCGATAAACATGATAATGAGATTCATCGTGAGATTTTTGTAGCAATAAATTTATAGTTTGATAATTTTCGTGGATGGGTAACCAAAGTTTTGTGGCATTACTAAAACCTGTCAACAGCATTAATTATTCTCGTTAAATAGTTTTCTTAAATAATTAAGTAATTTAGAATATTTATCATCATGTGAATTTACTTTTGCAAATTAATTCAATTATCAATTAATTATTCAATTGTCTTTTCGAACAAGATATTTAGCAGCGCATCTTTTAAATAATATGCACGATCTTAATCTATTAAATAACACGTTTGCTTCTTTCCTTCTTTATTTTAATATCTTTTTGAAATATTTCTTCGTATAACGAATATTCTGTTGTAAAATAAAAATATGAACGACTCTTTTGCGTGCGTGCATATTTCTTAAATAATGGAAAACTGTTAATTCTAAAACAAGGACAGTTCTCTGGTTTGTCTGGACGTGCACCTGCATTCTTATTCTCATTATGCCACTGAAATGGTGTGCGAACGGGATCGCGGGATCGACTTTTGTACTTTTCTTTGCCCGCATTACACGCTTGAGGATCCTGTGTATCTTCCCAGCTTATGTCCGTCTTATCAAGCATCCCGATTTCCTCGCCATAGTATGTTACTGCTATGCCCGGCAGTATCATAGCTAACATCGTCATTTGATCCGCTCTTCCGGGGAAACGCGAAGCGGTGCGATTGCGATCATGATTTCCCATCTGTGGATACGTTGTTCCGCTTGTAGATTACGCGTCATCTCGTACAATCGCATTGCATCTGGCATTTACATTTGGATATCACGTTAATTGATACGCGACTGTACAAATGTTTCGCGAGTTATTTAATGACGACTTTTCAAAATTCAAGATAGGAATACGATCTTTATGGTCATGCGATTATCCGTTTTTGAGCTTTAAAGAGAGATAATCATGTCTGGCTTGAATGTTCTCTTACCACCCAGTTAGCGACACCATTCGCAGGCATTGCTTTTATCCATTCGTCTATCGTCTTCTTAAACGTAGCAGCATCTGAATCTTTATTCACATTCGTGATGAAATTAAAATTGAAAGGAATGTGTGAACCGTAACTGTAATATTTAATGGTATTTGCTAACGACGCGTATGCTTCAGTCATCATCACCTTTGGATATAATTAATGAATATCATTAGCTTGCATAACTCTAATATGCTAGAATAATGTAACGTTATTATGTTAAATTATTTCCAACATTTTGAAGATGACATATGTAACATTTTGATGTATCATATGATTTTATATATTTTATATATTTTAAACTATTTAAAAATATTAAAGACACGTGTACCTTTTCGTTTGTATTATGTCGACGGGCATAATCGTCCAGAATTTTCCTCCAGCTTTGCACTAATTCGTACGTTTCCCGCATATCCTTCGTCAACGTGTGAATTAGATAATCATAATCGTCCGGCATTGCTCCTGGTTTACCGCTTTTAGCTTCGTCCGATGTATAATTCATCTCGAATAGATGCGGCACCGCGTCCACGCGAAATCCGTCCACTCCTTTTTCCAACCAAAATTCGATGACGTCCTACACATTTGCACCAATATGTACGTGCATTTATAAATTTCCATTCCTATTTGGACAAGCACCGAGAATCCAATAAAATCTCGCAAGATATAAATATACCTTCATTTCCTCTTGCACCTTGGGATTACTGTAATTCAGATCCGGTTGTTTCTCATGGAACTGATGAAAATACCATTGCTCACGGATTTTATTGAATGTCCAGGCTGAGCCACTGAACACACTCCTCCAGTTGTTCGGTGGCTTCCTGTTGTTTTCTGTTCCATTCGCCCATATGTAATAATCTTCGTATTTCGAGCTGCGTTTTATACTCTCTTGAAACCAGTAATGTTCGTCCGATGTGTGATTGGGCACGAGATCAAGAATGATCTGGGAAAAAAATGAATGTTATTAGGCAAGAGAATTATTATTATGAGTGAAGATTGATATGAAAGTACGACCCTTCTTCATTTGTTACTATTATTACCCTCACTCCAAGTTCTTTGGCGCGTTTTACAAGCTCTTCAAAGTCCCGCGATGTACCGAATATTTTGTCGATATTCCTGAAATCCGAGATGTCGTAGCCGAAATCGATCATAGGGCTTTGGTTGATAGGCGATAGCCATATCGCTCCTATTCCAGAGTCCACAAAGTGTTGTAGCTTGCTCGTTATACCTGCAATAAATAAAGGTCGAGACACGCAATCCATCTGCAATAATATTTCTTACGACGTAAGAAAATCATTATCTATAATTGACGGGATAATTAAGGGAAGGAAGATTTAGAGATGTATAAATTGATGATAAATTTTTCCGGTAATGATGAAGAGAGATATGAAATAATTGGTGTAGATAATATATAAACATTGTTATGTTAGAACGCTTTTATGGAACGTCACATCAGCTTAATAACTTGCACTTTGAGATAATTTTGAAATATCAAAACGAAAATAGAAGCATGCAGCGCATGCGAATGCGATTGCATTATATGCAATTGTATATGTGTCATAAATCTTCATATTTTACATGTCTTACAATGTTATAGCGTTGTGTTACGTTTCTCGCATGTGCGAGAATATTATATAACACGTAACATTTAATAATATTTAATAACTTCAATACTATTTAATACCTATTTAATAGTTTTAGTACTATTTATCTAAACTGATTTTCTCTCAGATCGAATGACGAAACACAAGGCAACGTAACGTAGGTTGGCAACGTAACGTTAGCGGCACAACTGAATAGAATAATTCAAATATACGAAGACTACGGTCGAAAATGCAAAAGAACCTTGAAACTTATAATTACGCTGAGATCAATTTTTCCTCCAATTAAACGCGCGACATGTTGCACACAATGGAACCAGAATAATATCTGAGAATGATGCAACGATCGAGGCTATGTTACGAAATCGTTCTACCTTCTTATAATTACGCGCAAACGATTTATGTCGCAACGTAATTCTTCGTGATCGCGAGAATTATCACATGTAGAAAGATGACTGGAAAGAAGCACAAATATAACTTGATGCCCGTTGAATCGCCGATCCTTTCGGCTCTCTCTCTCTCTCTCTCTCTCTCTCTCTCTCTCTCTCTCTCTCTCTCTCTCTCTTTCTCTCTTTCTCTCTCTTTCTCTTACCTTTGAGATCACCCACACCGTCGTTATCGGCGTCCATAAAACTGCGAGGGTAAATTTGATAGAAAACCGTATGGTTCCACCACCCTCGGTTCAGGATATCTGCCAAAGTCGGGGCGGCCGTCAGCACCAGACCGAAGAGGATAACGCGTTGTTGCGACTCGAACATCTTCACGATTACGTAGCGTGTTTTTGCAACGTCGCGGTTTATATGCGAAGCGGACATTGGAAGAAGTAATTTGCGCTTGAGGCTGACTTATCGAGCTTTCTGGAAAGATCTCATGGACTCGCGATAGTTGTCGGATCCTTCAGAGAAGAAGAAGAGACGGGATTGGCCGCCAAGTGCATAAATGACGTTCCAGATGAAATTTCGTATGATTTTTTCCGAAATCGAGACAAAATCACGAAGTAATAATCGCCAGGACACGGATTTCCGTCGATTACCATCTGTGATTGAAAAAATGTCAAAGAGAAGATGAATCACTTGAGCCCTCAAAGTTGTATTTCTTGATTGCAAATACACGATCTTTCATATAACTCGCGTGTAACAAAGAGATTACTCGAGGTCATCGGGTAGAGATAATCGGTAAAGGTAATCTTTTAAATTTACAGCGCAGCCAATTTCAGCGGTTGTACCAGAGAAATTTATTCTATGCGCGCGAATAATGCGAGTTCATTTTATTTTTGCCCGATCGCTTTTCTATGCCCAACAGTCATTTCTTCAATTTCTTCTTTCTTACGAGAAAGTCTAATTATAGGTCGCATCACCGGTCTGTGCATTGGAAATTGAAGGATCTAATTTTTAATTAAATCGAGGAGATCGTTCCTTCAAGGAAAATTTCAAATTGAATTATTGTCTTTCTTGATGATTCTAATTACGATACATAATCTTGGAAATCCCATGTTACGCTCTTATCGTTTGTTTATACTGTTTATCTTTTATTTATAGTGATACATAGATAATCGCTACATAGATATCGGGCGATGTTTAGATCGATTTGATTTTATAATTGCGAAATGCATAGTATATTTCTACGTGTTTTTCCATTTTGGATTAATTTCGTGCGATGATAATTCTGTAATTTGAGAAAATTTCAAAGATAATCGCGAATGATAAAGTTTCACGTTAATTCATGTGTTGCGTGATTCATGCGTACTTTTTGTGAATTATATATACAAAATGCTTGTTTAGATTGACTGTTTCAATGAGCTATCTAATATTTATCAAACGATTTTTTAAAACGTGTATTATTAAGTATTCCGTTTGAACGCACATGAATAGTATTCGTGTATATTTAACGAGTTATGCAAATGATAATTCTGATGCAATGATAATTCTGTAACAAACTTTTGAATTTCACGGAAGACACAAGCGACGCGATCGAAATATCGCATTAGTCAAGCGACTAATTTAAATATACGTTGATGTTTATTTCAAGAACGGTTTTTACGTAGAAAATTAGATAAACGAATGGAAGATAGATAAATGAAAACAAATATGAGAGAATCGATACGATATCATCTTGTCCAATGCTACGTCCTGTCATTCTCATTTTTATTTCCGCGAAAACAGTCGTTCTACTATCTTGAATTCGTGGATTTCGCTCGTTTGGATTGGATTTGCATCTTTCGCGTAAACCATCCGGTACTTGTTACCAAAAGCGATTCTTCTACTTGGCGAAGAAAACCGCTCGTATTCTTTCCATCTTCTTCCGCTAGATCTCATCTTCATTTTCATTGAATAATTGCAACAGTTGTAATCCGTTTTCATTCAACTAAAGGAACTAAAGGGAACTTGCGACTATAGCGCGGACGCGCGAAACTTTGAGATACGATACATGCATCTCGACGAACTATGACTAGTCGCAAATTCCATTAATTCTTGAATACCATTGTCAGACTAGAAACAAATAAGGAATACGAAGATTCGCGTTTTTCGCGATATTTAAACACGATCAGGAAAAGATGGAGTTAAACAGGTAACACAAAGGTGTTTGATTAGGCACGTTGGAATTTATTTATCGAAGATAGCTGGCGGGGAGAGATACTCGCTGATTATTCATCCCAGCAGACAATCGACAACCGGTATCACTGCATTGTTCTCGCAACGAGAACTTGGGCAAGCAGTCGGGGCGATAGCACGATGCGGAAAACGATATTAATATGCAAAAATTTGAATACCGCAGGATGAATTCCGGAAAAGTTCATTAATTATCCATAACTGCTTGTAAATTTAGCTCGCCTTATTCCCCGGCGGATCGTTTTAAATCTACGATTAACAGCCAAAAAGCTCTCCGTCGAGAAGGGATCGCGCATGCACGCGGAATGGAAAAACGCGGGACGGAATTAGATTCGCGACACAATGCGCGTTCCCTTTGAGTTGGCTTCTGCTCGCGCTAATTATGCGGACATCGCGAATCTACGTTTCGGTTTGACGCGTCCTCACTTTGAAACGCGCGGCTGCGGATGCCACTCGCGATCGCTGCGAGCGTCAGGTACATTTAGCACGGATTTGATGGTTCTGAATCAAAATGAGAGATATCGCATTTTATTCGATTTACTCCTTCATATTAATGGCCAAGTGCAATTTGATTCCTCGCTTATCCGCGTGAATCGCAGATTCACGATCAACGCGATCATCACGATTAACGCGAGTCATCTGAACGCATTAATTGCGCGAGAATCTATTCAAAGTATAGAAGACAATCCAATGAGCATAGGAATTAAATGGAACATGGATCCGTAAGAAGGGAACTATAACTCTTTGCGCGAGTTTCATAGGGATTAATTGTAACAAAGTACATCGTACATGAAACGGATACAGAGTACATTTCAGAAATTCTGTCATTCGCGTGTTGACGTGAATAAATTCTCTATCACTCTCTTTGCATGGGCATTAACACGCATATTTTTGGATGTCGCAACTGGTTGCTACTTTTAATCCGGAATCCGAAAGCGGTTGACCTATATGCTCCCGTAGGAATTCGTGGAATTCTTTTCACGAAATAATGAATACTTCAGAAACGCTCCAGGAGGAGCGTTACATACCCGCAGAGACTGCATGGATGAGTTTATATAAACCAGCCATCAAGCGTGGGTATCGATAAATGTTGAGGAAAGTGGGATGGGGAATTAAATTCTCAATTTACATCCTTTGGGACGTTGAATGCTTAGAACGCCGATAAAATCGGCCACGAGATATTAGCCCGGCATCTTCACGCGAGCATTCATGTGCAAAGCCGAAGTGAGACGATACGGGTATTAGAATGTCTTCAATGATATAAAGTACAACGTGGTTTTAAAAATGTTCAAAGCCTCAGAAATGTTCAATCTGGATTTATTCAAATCTTGCATGATTTAACAGAAAAGATTCAACAAACATAAATATGAGAGTCGCAAATCCGTAGTTTATAAAGATAAGTCTGTCGTTGCGTCTATTATTTTCTCTTTAACATCGTCTCTATCCAAGAGCGCTTTTGAAATGTTAATAAATAAAATGGCAATATTATGTGAATATAAAAATAGGTAAAATATAAACATTAAAGTCATCTATAATATTTAAATAATCTCCTTTTCTCATAATTACGACAGAATCAAGTCTGGAGCAGACTATTCCGTGTATTCGACATATTCGTTTCCACAATTTTTTATTTCGAGGTGGTGTATATCACGGCTCCTGATGCAGGGATCTTCAACGTTTTAACATCTTCGATGATGCTTCTAAACGTTTTAAAAGAAATGTTTTAAAAGATGAGATTAGCTATGCGTTTAGACAAAAGCGTTGTCCTTGTAAAAGTCGTCAAACAAAGACTAATTAAATTTTTTTATTCTTGTATGCTTTACTAACGCGTTTAGCGTATGTAACATATTATATTTAAAGAAAACGTATGCTTACCCGATGAGATCGTGAGCATTTGTAGTGGCGTAATAAACACGTAATCGATTAGATGCGAGCGTGGACAAATCAACGGTTTCTTCTTTATCCGCAAAGTTCACCACTATGAAAACCGATTGCTCTCCAGCGGTTGCCCTGTAAAGCGATTCTTCTTATTTATCATTATCGTTTAACTTTAGAGTTTAGATACAATATCAATCAAGGCGGGATAAAGTGTACCGAAATGGAAAATATATCCATTTCTTTTCTTTTTGTAAATTTTTATAACATGGACGAATATCATGTTAGCTAAAGATGTGTCTTTTTATTATCGCTAAGGATGTGTCTTTTTATTATCGCTATACTTTAGCGTTTTACCTGGCGAAGGCAAACACATTATCGCCCAATAATTTCGTGACGAGATTTCCTTGTTTAACCGCCGGCCATTTTCGCAGAACGGAAACCGCCTTGTATAGAGCGTAATAGGAATCTTCCTGTTGCTTTTGTGCCGCTAAATTAAGCGTCAAATAGTTTTCGTTGATGGGCAGCCATGTTTTCGGGTTTGCGGAGAATCCTGGAATTATATACGTTAAACGTTCCTTTTAGCGGACAAGTTTTCATATAATTCCACGTCAAGCTTAAATAAATGATATCTCGATGTTGTATGGAATAGTATGACATGCTGATCTTCCTCGAGAATTCGAGATATAAAATTTCCTTGAGATTACAAGTGATAAATCCGGAATGACAGGTGATCGTGGGCAAGCTGTTTCGTCACGAATTTTTCACCCACTTTCTTTTCGAAATCTTGATATGTGACGTGCGTGACCTGACAAACACGTCACGTTGATCCTTAATACGATCGTGACACTGCAATGACGTTGAAGCGACGCGCTTCGTTTAGTATAAACTGGTTTTAATCGGTTATATAATGAAATCTCTCGCTATTTGTTGACAGATCGGCCTAATCGATCTTTCCGAGGAAGAGAACACGTGGAATTTACTCGCTTAGATATCACTATCTTCAAACAGTATCTAATCTCATCGTGATTTCAGAATTAATATGATGATGCCTAACGTTCTCGTGTCTCGAAGCCGTTACTCAAAGGTTACTCGAAGTGACGCAAAATTGTGTCAGCCAATGATTCAGATAAATCGGATGTTTCCGGCTTAGGATCTCCGAAATTCGAAATTTTCAAATCTACCATTTATCTTGTAAATTGTATTCTGCGGATGATGATTTAATTTGTATCCCGCTGAGTGTAAAAACTGGATTGACACAGTGATCTTAGAAGTTACTTGACCTACCGGCTGAAGTGGTATTGTCCCATTGGAACGGTGTTCTGGCGGGATCCCGGGACGCTCTTTCGTAAGCGTCTTTACCAGCGTTGCAACCTTGCGGATCCTTGGTGTCTTCCCAGGAGATCCACGTGTTTTCCATACCAATTTCTTCGCCGTTGTAAGTCACACCCACACCCGGAAGCAGTAAGGTTATCATAGTTACAGCTTGCGCTCGGAGCTGTCCGTAACGGGTCACTAATCTGGCTTTGTCATGATTGCCAGCCTGCAGAGAGACGCGTGATTTCATGGAATCCGCCGTAACGATCATTCTTAGAAATTAAAATTAAAACGATCATTCTTACATTAAAGTTGTATATCAGTAACCGTTGAAGCATGTTGAAGAAAACAAAAGAGAAAAAGAATAGAAACATGTGCAATAAAATGATCGAACGTCATTAAGAGTACAACCGTTTGATGGGAGATGAGCTAATATAGATTTCTTGCAGTTGATAACATTCGCTCGAAAGTGATTCATGATTTTAGTCTCATGTCACTATTTAAATATCTGAGCCGGGGGCAACGATCGCTCGGTGATAAATCGCGCGCATTTTAGGCATAAAATGTCACACCTCTCTTGCGATGATAAACGATCAGGGCCTCGATTAAAGCTCCGAAGAGCATGTCGGGACTCTAATCAGGCGATATCTGGAAATAGACCTCAGGACGTTTCCCTCGCTCGACTTACCACCCAGTTAGCAGTTCCGTCCACGATAGGCATGTTCAGCATCCATCTATCGATCAGTCTCTTGAAATCGGCCGGTTTCGAGTCCTTGTTCGTGTCGGTGATCAGGCCGAAATTGAAGGGGAAGTGCGCCCCGTACAGGTAGTACTTTATCGTCATCGTCATATTTGCATAAGCCTCGATCATCATGATCCTGTCCGAATATTCGTCCAGCACTTTTCGCCATCCCTTGACTACCTCGTATGTGCGCGGCTGATCCTTTGTATGTATTTTGTCCGTGTAGCCGTAATCGTTAGGATTCGGGTTACCCGTAAGCGGCTCGTCCAAGAAGCCGGTATTCTCACACAAATGCGGCACTGCGTCTATGCGGAATCCGTCCACCCCCTTGTCGAGCCAGAATCTCAGGACGTCCTGAGGGCAGAAGCAGAGAGTACAATGTCAGAGCGTCGTGTACATTGCCGAGTGGATTGAAGCATTATTCCGTGCGTCACGTCGGTTCGTTTGCAGCACGAAAAAATTGTATTCCCTTCTGTTTTGCTTCGCTAGAGCCTTCTCGTAGTTCCTCGCGGCAGATGTTGAAATTCACTGAAGATTTGTGGATACAATTCACAAATTACAGATGCGATATTAATTGAACGGTAGTGGTTGAAGGGAAACGCGCGTATACGATTCAGATTTGCGAAGCGAAATGATACGAAGTTACAGAAACGGCGAGCATCGATATTCGTCGATCGAAGGAAGATGTGTATTCTCTATCATGCTTTGCGTGTTTAACAAATGACGGGTAATGAGATGCCATATAGCGATTACACGATTATCTCTGGAATTCTAAGTGTATTAAACGATACTTGCTGAATACGTGAAGCGGCTTGAAACGTTTAGACGAGTTGTACGAATCGACGATGAAGGGAAGCATATATTATAACTGGAAGCTCCGTTGCGCGATGTGAATGTCCTCGTTTATACTCATAGATGCGATATAGTTTTTGCGCGAGAGCCTATTGTCCTATATTCCTTTTCCTGTTTCGTTCGGAATTACGCATCGTGTGTTACACGAATTACACGAGTGTATCCTACCATAAACCGCGCGACTGTTATTGCGAATGTTATTTCCGTTCGAATCTATGAGGAAAGGATTTAACGGTCGCGGTTGCAGCGATCGGACTTGAAACGCAATTTGTGTTCAGCTAATACGCGATCTACGCAGGGATGAATCATACTTAAGACGCGTTCTTCGTTGATAATACGGTGACTTTCAGAGGGGAAGAATGCCGCAATTCTTTTCCAGCTCCATCAGGCTTTATGTTACGAGTGCGACGTGTAGTGAGAAAATTTTGCGACATAAGGGATTTGAGGGAATTGAGGCTGCGGTAAGGAGAAGCTGTGCATGTTCTCGTCGTGGAGCAATCTCGTGCGGAATGGGGAGGAATTGAATAAGATCTTGACATCTTAGCGGAGTATATGTGGCTATATGGCGGTAACGGAAATAATGATATAATTTCTAATTATCGCCATAATGCACCCAAAAAGAATATGGCGGGTCATGCTGTTCTCGCGATGTTCGAATAAATTACATGCGCGCGCGCTTCCCTGCACGACTTGAAATCTCACAAAGTTTTAGAGGGCAGCGCCAAAATGATTGTACTTTGCATCACGCGAGCATGCTGCGCTATCCGTTGCACGAGATAGTTTGTCCAATTCAAGTTTTATTGCGTGCACTGACGTACTTTACGACTTTCGGTATTACGGTTGAATATTCCGTCATTTCTCAAATTACACGCGCGGGATTTCGTCGTGGGCTATGAATGTCCGTGAAGCTATCGCGCGTTGAAATTTTATCAGTTCCATAACGCGAGGAGAAGTTAAGCGACAACGCTCATCGAAAAATCTGACCTTTCGCCTTCGATCAACATGCAAATAATCCGTCCGACAGTTGCTACTGCCGGTTTCCATTTTATTAAACCATTTTATTAAATTGCAATTATCGCGCTTCACTCCTGCTGGATATTTCTCCGTACTGGCGGACGGTCATTACTGATCATCTTCCGCCGGTAAATCGCATTAGCGTCGCGCCTTTAAAGAATTGCCGAATTGAGCATCCCGATTCGTTCCATGCGAGCATGATTTCACGCTCATCGCGGCCGCGCAGCGCGGCCGACTAATTGCGTCCGCTTTCCGTGATGACGATCATCATCGTGAAAACCGTTCCGTTGATTTCGCACTGGTTTATTACACAAGTTGATAACTCGTGCGCCGTTGCGCGATGATCGATTCATCGATCATCATTTCGATTGCGACCGTGCGCACGATTCTTTCCGAAGTTTCGTTCATTCAACGATCATTTACGAACGGATCGCTGAAGCGCGGCAAGAAAACGAGAGAAAAATGACGGACAGATGTTTTCCTTTCACTCATCACGAGAATCCACTGGCAACGATAACGAAAAAAGTGATGCCCCTGTGCACACAGGGCGGATTTATTTTCACCCTTGGTAACATCGACGACACTATAATCCGCCACCTCTACTTTATCGCCGACTATCCGAGATAACAAGATAATCCAATATCGCCACTTCGATCGTTTAATTAGCGTCGTTTTTCTAATCTCTGTGACCGGATTTTTCTCAAACGCGCCAGAGACTGACGATACCTCACGATCGATTTACGACAATCAATCGAGAATTCTGCGCTAGTCAAAGTGAACTTACTAGAAATACCGAAGCTACGAGTTACGATAGCTCGATGAATTGCACGCTCGATAGATCCGCTCGATCGCTTGCCCGAATAATCCGGAATGCTGGTTGTCGACGCAGTCTTAATTACGACTGTTTCACGTATAGCACGTACCTGCATGGCCTTGACTACTTTCTTGTTCTCGAAGTTGAGATCAGGCTGCTCCGGTGCGAACTGATGGAGATAATACGCTCGTCGTTCCTCGCTCCAAGTCCATGCCGGCCCGCCGAACACACTCACCTGCGAATTAATGATTAAGTTAATGATCGTTCGGTCATTCTGGGTATCCGATTGTGCCTTTAAGGCTGCGTACCGATCAATAGAACCTCGAGTATACCGGAACGTTCCAAAGAATGTTGTTGAGAATTCGCGCATTTACCGTGCTCGGAATGTTGCCGTAATATTGTTCGCTTCACTATGCCGACTTTGCAGGCAAACGAGCGGCTGGTTCGGAAATTTTGCCGGCGAGATGTCTCGCATACCGTAATCCATAACCGCGCTTGACAGATTGTCAGCTGATTTGCATGTCGGCTATGCAACCGGGACTATTTTTCGGCTATTAGAATCCCGCAATCTCGCGATGGAGAAGAATCGCCTCGCTGAAACTTCATTGGGATTCTTTTCGATTGATCGCGGACATTGAACCAGAATTCCGATGTTGGCCGTTCGTCGGATGTTAGTTCAGATGATTAATCTCTCTCTAGATCATCTCTGCTTAATGAGAGATAACTTAGGTGATTTACCTTCCTCACGTTTCCTCAGTAAATGCATTGTGCACACTTGAGAACTTTCGATGCTGGATTGCATTTTTTATCTATCATCATGACTTTGCTTTACATTATGACTTGCTTTGATGTTTAGTCTTTGTATTTCTCGTAGCAAGAGAATAATAAAATCACATTATGTATTATCAGCAGGAAACTATTCGCGAATGATGAAAAGGATAACAGAGACTTGAGAAGAGAGAGACTCGAATCTCCGAAGGGAACATCGCGACCGACTTTTGCATTATATCGACTCGCGTTCCTCATCGATATCATATGATCTCGCAGAACTCCGTCTAATCAATTGCTGACTTTATATTACGTCATGTCCCGATTTTGACATTTCGTATCTCATTTTACGATACATATCGAATTTGCACTTGAAGCGAGACAAAAGAAATTTTTTTAGAATGTTATTTGTATTTAAATAAATTTCACTGAGCAAATGCCGCGAGATCATTTATGCACTCTCCTCTTAACTAATGCACATTATTTAATAAGCGCATTGTGTGAGGAAAGCAAGATCGCTAGAAGCTTAACTGTAACATTCCGTAAGGTTAGTTGCGGTTCACATTGCATATCCGGATATGCGAGATAAAGGATAATAATAAAATTCGGCTTCAATTCAGCTTGGGAAGCTCGAAGGGAGAGCAGAAATGCGAATAACGAGGCGACAGCTCGCGTGCTCGCGCTCAGATTAATGGCTTTTAGCGATGGTCATTCGCTCGCGACTCGCATCATTAAAGTTTCCGAGCGAGTGTTTTTGTTCGCAGCTCCGGATTACTCGATTTCGGATTTACTTACCCAATTATTCGGCTTTGTCACTGTCCCGTTAGCCAAAACCTTCCCTTTATGCCACACGTAGTAATCGGTGTAGGGTTCGACTCTCTGCAGACTCTTTTGGAACCATTCGTGCTTGTTCGACGAGTGATTAGGTACGAAATCCATGATGACTTTGATAGACGCGTTGTGTGCGGCTTTCAGGAGCTTCTGGAAGTCCTCCATGGTGCCATACGTTTTATCGATACTGACAAAATCGGAAATATCGTAGCCAAAATCGACCATCGGGCTGGGATAGATCGGAGAGAGCCAGAAGGCGTCAACGTTTATGTCGCTGAGATGCTCCAGCTTGCTCGTGACACCTATGCGCAGAAATTGTGTTTCTTCCACATTTCGTATTTTCATGCGGTATTCCCTCGCGGACTTTCAAGATTAAATAATCAGCTGGTTATTATTGAATTCTGTTATTATCGAATATAGGTTTCATGAATAAACGAGCGCTGTCTCGCTAGATTTTCTATTTCGAACTTACGATGATTAAGCATAAATTAATGACTTCGAAATATCGCTTATTATATTGCGCTGTTATTTCATTTCTGAGATTGTGCGTTATCTTGTTGTTTAGAAAGATACACTTTTATTATCGTCAACTTTATACTGCCGTTTTCGTTGTTGTAAATTTACGGATAATCGTGTATTAATTGCCAGCGTTACATACCATTAAGATCTCCAATGCCATTGCCATCGCTGTCTTTGAAGCTTCTGGGATAAATCTGGTAAAGGGACATTGATTTCCACCATTCTGGTTCATCGTGTCCGAAACCGGACGACAGAAATGCGCACACTGCGCAAAGCATTACTATCCACTTCATCCTTGCTAGAATCTGGAAACCAATAATGAAATATGAATATAATAAATTATTTATCCGAATAAATGTGTATTAATGCACGGAATAATTCCCTAAGTGATAACATAAGCCATATTTTATTCGTAAACGCTGATAGATGATAAAAGCTTCATATACGTTTATTATTAAGATCATTATTATCAAAGCGATCAAGATTTCATATGGATAATTCCAGACGATAAATCTCGAAAGCAACTAGTTTCTAATATAACAATCGAAATTATTATATATTCAAGTAGCAAAATTTAAACTAATTTTTCAATAATAATGCGAAAACATCAATTTATCAATTAGTCATATTTTTCGTATCGAATAACTTTCAAGATAACGGATTTTTTCTGTTAATAGAAAATAATTACTATAACTCCGTAAATTATCGCAATAATGCACAAATGTGTTGTTATGTAAACCGCTGAATGATCTTAGTGATTTTGAAAATAAGCGAAAATCAAGAGCGAAGATCTTGATTGAATTATTCTTCAGTTCTCTTTCGCAGACGCGTCCAATCTGCTGTGAAGTTGCGATACATTTTATATATATATATATTGGATATGCATGTAATGTTCAACACCATGATCTCGTGAGACATCTGCTGCTACAACATATCTGTATTTGCTCATATCTTGTCAATTAGCTCAAGATTATATTTAAAATTTGCACAGTATTGCGTCGGCCAAGTAATCAATAGGCGCAAGAAATTGAACGTTTAAAAAAATATTTCTCAATTTTTCTTTCGAATAGTTACAAGCAATGAACAAGGAGAAGGGATTTCGTTGCCACTGCAGAGAAATCTGCAAGAAGTTGCGTTCTTCAGCGCAAAGCCAAACTATTTCTATGCGCACTCACTCACAACAATCCGTTGACGCGAGTGACTATCTTCGAAGTGATGGAAACTGCTACGTTTACTACTACGCCTAAGCTACTGTAAGATATGCTTAAGGGGACTGCTTTAGGAGGAAACTAATCTTTCCTCTTTTATAGGCGCATTGTGTAATCTCAAGCTGGGGTAGGGCTTCCATATGTCTGTAATGGATGTATTTTTGCGCGAAGTGCACGATGACGCATTTCCTGTAATCGATTCATCAGATGCGTATCTTTGGCAAAATTGCTTTATTATCTAATCCCTTCGAGATAGAGTTATCGATGGAGCGTGGAGAAATACAAAATAATACTCTCGAATGCTTTCCGATGGCTGGAAGTAAGCAAACGGTTTACCACTGTACATAAATACGGGGCTCTCTGCTTTAAACAGTGAGAGATTTTCATGAGAGATTTTTTGGTCCGCCATATGAAGGCGATCTCCTTAATCAAGTTTATTGTTTTTCAAACATGTCGAGTTCTCCAAACGTATCGAGGAATCCATGATAATTTTTAATATATTTTTATCAGCCCTTATTTATAAATGTAACAAATTATTCTGTGTACAATTATTCAAGGAAAAAGTAAAATTATTATTCTATATTAAACGTGGACATAAATGTGGTATCTAAATAGTATTTAGTAATATCGTTGAAATATATAATTTTGGTAAAACTTTTTCTTGAGAAATCCTGCCGGAGAAACACTGATATGCAAATATAAAATAATATAAAATATTTATATAACATATAAAATAATATATAATAATAATTTTATATTAATATATATTAATAATAATAATTTTTCAAAATTAGATTGTTTTCTATATCGGATGATATCATACCGATATCAATTTAACATCAAATTTAATTAATGATACTAATACTGTGTAATATCGTATATAGTATTAGATCAATAAGATAAAGCGTATTTGGAATTTCTCCTGAAAGGAAAATTATTATTTTAATATACAGATGGAGAAATATTTCCATATTAATTGCAGTGTATGAATTAAATTATATATATGGCGCGTATTTATACAAAAATTAAACTGATTTATTTGTATAAATGGATTTGTTATTGATGTCATAAATTACACTTGATTTTATACAATTAAATCTGTTTATTTGTTAGGTGACATTGAATGTGCGCGATAGAGAATGAAATTAGCGCATTGTACGATATTATGTTAAACTGTACGGCGAGAATAGCGATTGTTGACAGCTTTTGTCATTATACGTTTCGAAACAATCGCTTTACATTTTTCGCTTGAGAAATAATGGTATCTCGATCGATACTGATAATGTAATATATAAAAAAAGAATGATTTTTGGCGATATCAGTTCTGCTTCATAAAATGAAATATTTATCAGCGATAAAATATTTAAAGAGCGATAGCGCGTTATATAAGCAATTATTTAACAGAATGCTATAACATATGACATACAAGAATACAAGAATATCTGAAAACAAGTTCATAATTAATGAACTTATTCGTAAGTTGATATTTAATTCTAGAATTTATTGTTCAAATCCGTTTCGTAATAATATTCATTCTTCTGTTTCGTTTGTGCACATGGCCGACGTGCTAGCTATTTATCGCGCAAGAAAAATAATATTGCAATTAATATTTAGCATTTATATTTTCCTTTCGAAATAACATTAACAAACTTGAAATATAAGTCAAAGCCGCTTATTATCCACCGCATTTATCTAGTTCTCTCCGTTTTTATTCCACTGAATATCCTTTCATCTATCTATCAAAGAACGCCGATGGTTTATACGCACCAAACGTTCTATATAAAAATTATTTAACTTGCGTCGGAGAGCTCGAAAATTCCGATACATTTTTACCATTGTGATTTGTTACAAGTTTTACCGATGAAATCGATCATTACTGCAGCTCTCGTAAATTTAATTCGCTAAAGGCTACAAACATTTTTGCGCACATGCGTGAAGGACTAAAGAAAATTTCTTCTTTCCTCCCACTACCACAGGCACGGCGGTGGAGTTTTAAACAAAAATTTAAATTTTCGACCTGAAAATATTATTTCATAATGCTTCATATCGGAACGCGAGAATGTTTGATGAAATATTAAAAGTAAATTAAAAATATGCCGTATCCTATATATTAATCAAACATCGAATGAGGAAGATTATGGATTTATCGAAAAGAGAAACCGTGAATTACGTATGTGCTTTTTAAAAACCATATAGGCTCAGAAATGATTATGATTCGAATTAGCATTCGTTTACGAAAGAAGAAATCAACGTTTCTTTGCTGAACAGAATTCTAAATTCTTAATAATTTACTGTAGGTAAATTATTATTTTAAGGAAAATCCCTTGAAACGCTTTGCATTTTATTTTGGAGGCGAGATTAGCGTTTCATGCGCGTTCTCTCTTTTGTGTTCATCCGCAAATAATAATATATAAAAAAATATCCTTTTTGATGTTACTCAAAAATAAATACTCGTCCGGCCGAGATTATATTAAACTGTGATCCACCACAGAGCGCGCGCACGAAATCCGCAATTAATAACTCATTCGACATTTGCTCCGGCACATCTAACGAAAAAGGACGCGCATTAATTACTTTTATTATTCAAAACTGCAAATACGCAAATATACGATGGGTATCGGTCCATTCTCAGAGGAATCGAACGTCGAGTCGCGCCGCGCGTGTGGAAGCGGACTGCGCATCTGCTTTAGCATATAGCGACCGCTTGAAAATCTGGGCTTTTCTGAACATCGTGAGATTCAGAAATCATTTCGAATCACATCACGAGTTACGTCGCTAGATTCGCGGCGCGATTATGATTCCCGCGAGTGCAACCCCCGCGCCGCGTTTCGCGTAGCACAGTGGCCGATAGCAAAGCTGAAGTCTTTGTTCAGAGATGAGCCTTTTCCGTCAGCGAGCTCTCCGCGGTGCGACAATCAATAATCCAGGTATACAGTCCAGATGCACGCGTTACGCGAATGTGTACGCGCGTCATTTCCTGAAAAAAATGCGATTTCCATTCTTCATCTCTTGTTTCACAGCACGAACGCGCGATGAAGAATCAGGTTTTTCTGAGTTTTGGCGCTCCGCGAGATCGATTCCGATCACGAATTCCGGCGAATTCGCCGAGCTAAAACCGGCGAGCTTTGAGTCTTATTCGATGTACGGATGCGCAAACTTACGAAACGGAAGATTCTCCAGTAAAGTTTACGGTAACGAGAAGTTGCACGTTCGAAATTCTTCTTGATCGCGAAGAAGCATTCGGAGCGAATGTTGAAACGGATTCGCTGTTTTGTCTTTTACCACGTTAAAGCCAGTCCGAGGCATTATCGAATTTATCGTTCATTGAATCTAAGACTGTTCGATCTAGTGATGCTTTTAGGAGCCCGCGTACACCGATTCCCATCCATTATCAGCGTGCGAATTGGCACAAGTGTTGACTAGTAATAATTACAAGTGCTTAGTACTAATTATAAAAACTTACAAGTGCTAAACTTATTAATAGCGATCGATACTGAGTACGCTGCGCTCTCTCTCGAGAGATTCGAGATACCTTTTTCGCGGACAACGGAGATAAGGAAGAATTTCATGCCTTATCTTGTTCTCTTGCCAATCGAATTGAATTAGATTTCTGCATCCGGCAGTGGACAAGCACCTTATCACACGGTACATCCATCATTATCAATTTTTCAATCGAGTGACGTGTAGTTTGTAGTTCAGATAGTATCAAAAGCAACTCTTGGCTTCGCGCGATCAATTCTAGTTGGATAAAGCTCGTAAGAAACTCTGGATGTACAAATTTCACGCTTTCGGGAGAGTCTCCTGTGCAAAAGAAAGACGATGTTAAGCTGATGGCATGACCCCGTTGTTCTCGTCAACCTATGAAAATCGGATGATAGACGCAAGACCCTTTTCACCTTTCGCGTCACGCAAGAAAATTATGTCGGAACGAGACAAGCTTTTCCTCAGAGTTTCGTGTTCTCTATTTTTGACGCAATGCTATATCTTCCGTGCCAAAAATATTTGATTTTAATTTTGCTCGTGATTTAATGTGATTAGTTGTAGAACAACAGCATCGTGGCGGATGTTTATTTTGAATTGACGTCGAAAAATTTCACATGGACTATGGTTGCGTGATTACTGCGTCTTGCAATTTAATTTACGCATAATTAATATAGTCACTTAAATTGCCACTTTTATTATACGCACCGTATTTATTTCCTAATAACTGTCATAGTTATTTATTATATAATTACATTTATTAAATAATAGCACAGAACATTATTTTGTAGATTGTTAACATTTTCATTACAGATTGTACATATAATTCATTTTCATAAGATAAATTGCAATGCGTGGAATATCACAATAGCAGTCATCCATTAAGTTAATGAAAAACACTTTTTAAAGGAAAAAATTTATATGGCGTGTGGAGATAAATTACTGCATTATATGTGTCACACAGTTAGTATAATATATTCATTAAATATATATATTTTATGAGAATTAATAATTTAATATAGATATATACGCCTATAAGTTAAATGTTTTCTTTTATCACGAAAAGAAGAGATGGTATTCATTTCGTAATTTCAACATCTTACAATGATTCTGTGCGCAAAGTTATATACGGCAATATCTAATTTGTTGTATTTATTGATAAAAATTAATAATACGTATCAACTCTTGAAGAGAACATTCAATTTGTGAGCTTCTTTGAATAAAACTACGCGCCGAAAAATCGATCAAGAATTTATATTTATAGAAGCCTACTTATACGATGCATATGCGGTGTGATCATCGTATAACATTAAAATATAATGCATTGTTCCAATTGATAAGCAGGAGTGTTTTAAATCTTAGGAGATTCATCGGGCAATGTGATTTCGTGTTCGAGTTTGCGGTCCCCAGTGTGCGAGAAGATTATGCAGCGACGATATATCCCATTATTGAAATATGGGAGTAAAGGAAATGCGCTGAAGCGAAACCAGAGAGGAAACCTCTCGGTCGACTACTTGCAAAACATGTACGATTCTTTCGTGAGAAATCATTTTCCGTGCGTTTATGTCGATATCATTATCTCCGCAAAAGAAGAATACGTCAAGAAATGAACGCTTCAGCGTGAGATAAAACGAAAATGTATTATGAATCTACATGCAACAGTCTAATTGTAAGTTTATAATTCATAAAAATTCATGAGCTCGTAATTTATTATTTAATCATAAATTTATAATGTGAGCAGGTTTCACGGTCGCTTATATCGAGGAAGCTGTAATTGCGCACCGTAGCTGTCAAAGGTACAGCTATGTAGCTGTTAAAAATAGTTGACATATCCATATGAAGGTAATTACGCGAACGCCAAGATCATTCACTGCGAATTGACATTAACGAAATATAGAGTTTTTCTTGTCATTAGCAAGACGCTTCTTAGACGCCAACGAGATGTATTTGTCACTCTGGACTAATAAGAGAATGACGGTTGCCGAAGCTAATCTTCGATTATTCTGCTATTTTCTTCAGTTGCTTCTATCCAGTCGCAACGTAATTATTCTATCATCAATTATGTGTGATGCAATAATTAAGCTGAAGAGACCGAAACGAATCCTATGCGAGAACTGAATATTGAGCAACATTTAATTATCATGAAATCTGATCATAATTTTCGGAATATATGTGTAATCGTGCATAATATGCATTTATGTATAAGTTATAAATATATCGATTCTATCTGTTTTCGTATCTCGTTTATCGTATATGATACAGAATGTGAATATTAGAAGATGTTATCTTTAGAACGCAGACAAACACGGAATTAATTTCTTATCCGTAATAATATCCCGTTATCGGAAGAGAGATTCAGATAAGAATTTTGACAGACCTGCTCCTCTGATTGCTTCTACATAAACATCTTCGTGATCATGAAGTATGTCACTTTGTTTTTCATCGAAGGCGGTTCCGATTCGAACCAATCAAACTCGTTCTATCGACTTTTGTTTTATCGATTCCGATGAGCATTAATCGCTTGATTGGATCCCGTTGCGTAAGCGCACCGATCAAAAATAAGATAATCTAAAAGAAGCAAAAAAGTGAGAGATAAGAAGACAGAGAGAGATAGAGAGAATGAGAGAAAAAGAGAAGAAGGAAGGCTCTTGGCCGCGTAATTCGCGAGATTCTGGTTTGTTGGTTGGAGAACGACGAAGCAACTCCGCGTCTTTAATCACATTTATACCGACGTTTTTAATAAAAAAGTAATTTATCGAGACTCATTACGATATTAAACTAACTATAACTTAAGAGCGAAACCGATACAGGCATCTCTTTTATTAAAATAATAAAGTTCCATATCGTAGCTTCTTTCTGACACTTATCATACGTTGCAATAGAAATATCCGATACCATCAATATACCGAATCGATCTGATAAAATGTATCATGTTTCCTTTGTTATGGTTGATAATTATTACAAATGTTCCCGTTATATTCCCGTATCTAAAGTATCTAAAGTATCTAGAGTTATACACGCGCTAAGGAAAACGTGAAATTGTTTGAGCGTCTTTAACGCACATATTTTCATGATCCACTTATCGAGTAACTGTTTTCATCATGCGATCTCCTTTCTTTCTGAAGTAAATTATCACAATTATTACATATTTTCTCATCAGTAATCGTTTTAAAATTATTCAAAATCTTTGCAAAATCTCATCTAATATAGCGTTAAGGAGACTTTTCACGTGGATCATCGATTTTTCTTAAAGTCGTTTTCTTGTATTCGGTGTATTCTTGTAGACAAGATACGCATTCCTTTGCCCTTTTCATTCTTGAAGATCGTCTTTATACCTCTAAATCCTAAATCCTTTTTAACCGAGTTTCGCCGCGTTGGGAATTCACTTTGCTTGTCGTGTGCTAGAAATTGAATAACGTTCGTCACTCTTGCGCGACCACGCGCGACACATTCGGCGAACATTTCGTTCTCTCCTCGAGTGCCTCAATGCGAGAAGAAGTCTCGAACAACAATCCCAAATTCTGCGATCTATGTCGCATATAATCCGCTGATTCCCTCGTGCACGCGCTATATAACTTCGTTTCGTAAATGTTGTTTGGCCAATAAACATTTTACGGAGTCGCGGCATTTGCATGAGATACCTCGCCAGCGGCATTTTTCGCGGCTGTAAAACGATTGACGCGGCGGTATCCATCAGCGTGATGCATTTTTCAAGCAAAGTAACGACCACGATGATGTATGATCGACGAGAGGCTCATATAATCGATGATATTAGCACGAATCATTGCCGATCGCGCCGAATATTCCTGAGTCTTCGCGCGACTCGCGCTCGTCTCGCGCTCGCTGCGAAGACACGACACGGGAAACCGATGCTGTTTAATGGATCGATTTAAGCATCTATCGCTTGTGCTCCATATCGCGCATTTCTTTGCTATACTCCGCCGACAGCTGAATTAATTGCTGCTGATTTTGCGACTGGTCAGCTGTCTTCTACATTCGCTGATATCGCGTTACTTGGTCAACTTGGATCGCTTTTGAGAATATTCCGCGAGATATTCCCATATGGATCGTCGAACACGAAAGCGCAGCCATGATTTTGTAAGTGTTTGTGAAACTAGATACGTGCTCCTTGAAATATAAATGTAAATTGAGGAAGATACGGATGCGAACACCGCGCTCTATACTTCCATCGAATGCATATATTTGTCTCTTCACAGCTTTCTTGTGTATTATTTAAGTGAAACACTATAATTCATGTATGTACCGTTATATCTACACATTTGCTTGGGCACTCTTATGACAGATGATTTCTCTGACAAATCTCGCCGGGTGCCGAGATGCTCCTGCGTCTGTGAAGATTTGAAGATTTTTCAAACGCGATGGAACTTTGCAAAATTAATACTTGAAAATATGCGTATTTACGTGCATACCAAAGCGCGTCGTGATAACGGGAATGGAAATAAGATTCTCGAGTGAATTTTAACGAAATTCCATCTGAACATAATTCGAGCGCACCTTCCACGTTCCGTGCCTTCTGTAAATTTACTCAAATAAAATTACCTTCGCACCTTTGCGCTTGCGGTCGGATTTTACGAAAATATTCTCGATGAATTTATAAAAGTAAATATAAAATCCTGAAAACTGAAAGGAAACTGAAAACTGTCCTTTCTAATATCAAGATTAGACGATCGAAGATCGTATCGTGGCCTTCTGCAGCGTCGATTAACTCGGGAATTATTTTATGTCGTGCAGCTGGTAGCGTTTGATATTCTTATCGAGGGAAAAGTCATAAAATATTAACCATTGGATATAACATAGAGACATAAAACAAAAATAATGAGCCATACGCTTTAAATATGAAATACATAATTGCTTGAACATAAAATTTCATATTTTTCTCTCATTTTTCCACGAAGAAACACCATAAACGGAGAAGCGATGATTTTCTGAAATTATTTTTTCATCAGATAAGAAACATATGATGATGAAAGTAATCGTAATTAATATCGTCTTATTAAATCTTTAATTTGCTTGAAGAAATCCTTACATATCTATGATTCGATAGATATAGCGGTTCGTATAATGACTATTTCACGAGATCGTATCTTGCGCTGTTCGCGTGAGCGTTTGTTTTTGGCAGAAATGTTCCGTGATGCGTCGCCGCGTGTGTCGTTGAATACCGAGGATAAAAGAATTTTTCCAGAATCAAAATTCGATCCGGACATTACATTCACGCGGTGGCATACTCCGATTGGAAATCGATCCCGGTACATTTTTTCATAAAACGCCAGAGTTTCGTATGTGTACGATATAGCGTGTAATAATCACGTTACCGTAATGAGAAAGTAATTCTTCACATCGTCCGTTGAAAGAAATTCGCTGAAACAATTCGCGACAGTCAGCGGATACGGTTTACTTTAAATCAACGATTTGATGGCACTGATGAGCACTGTGTGAACAATGCACGCTTGATTAATTACAAATCATGCGGTATATGCGTGATTATGTTTGGATGCAGATTCGGCAAACGTGTGATAGGAATGGGAAGGTATAGTAGCATAGCATAATAATCCTGATTCAAACGAATTATATTAGTTCCTGAGCCAGATCAAAGCGCGGAGCATCGTCCGAGGAAATCCCTAATTTTACAGAAGGGATTGAAAGTAGTTTAATTCAGATAAAATCCACCGTTTCGCTTTAATCTTGCTTGAACAACGCTGGCCTTCTTCTACGCTATCCTCTTTCGCCGATCGCGTTTCGCCGATAAGCCACGCTTATCATGTGATTACGTGACTTATAATTATCATCGAAACACTCTGCGATGTCAAAGCAGCAGGACAGCCGATGAATTCACCGATGATGATTGCTTGCGCGATTGTATCTATTCTGCATTCCGTTAGATCTTGTAAACGCGATACTCGCGCTTAGAAACATTTCAAGCCGCAATTAGCATAATAGGACGGTAACTCTCGCGTGCGATCGATCGGCTATGAGACTAATTCGCAGACTATAGACAAGCTACCAATCGATAGCCGCTGCACCACCGCGGTTTCACCGCGATAGCCTGCCATCGGCCTTATGCTTTGTAGCAGTGCTCTCGATAAATTCTCTGTGATTACGATGACGATTCGCGTTCGAGGATGTAGCATTCGTGATGTTGCATCATTACTCATTGGAGTAGGATGATCATTATGCATGTGAAAGCCAATCACTGTTGAAATCACGCCACGTATGCGTGAAAACGTCTGGCTTATCGGAGGACTTCAATTTACAGATCTCATCGAATGTATCAGGCTTAAGCGCGATTTCATGCACGCGTTCATTGTGCAGCGAATCACATTTGTTATTTGTGTTGCACGTATACGCTCTGTATGATAAAAGCAGGGGAAAAAAAATATCCGCATATTAAAAATAATGTACGTATATGTATGTGATAAAACTAAAAGAGTTTCTGCCTAATAGAGATAGAAATGAAAAAAACGAGAAAAGATCTGCAATAAAGGATGCATAAAATATACAGAGGATATCTCTGTTGTTCCTAGAAGGTGTCTCGCGATATCTAGATTTTTCACGCAATCTTTTTACGGTTGGCTATTCGTGCCCAGATAAGGTTCCCAGTAAGAACGGTTCTTAAGTCGATTATAACTGTGCACTTTCCTGGTGCAAGATGATGAAGCATAAAATTTTTCTGTGGCATAGAAATTGCTCTAAAAGAACTGCCGTTTTAAGTAAAATCTTAAACTTGCAAAGGAAAACTATCAGCATTTGATTTATGATTGTTACACACATCAGTTTTAGGCAAACGAGACTTGCGGAGGGACCGTTCGATTCGTCGGAGTTTTCGTTTAATGTAGTTCCGTTTAACCGCCAGATATCTCAAAATATTTCTTTCTCTTATTTGATATTAATATGGCACTTAGCATCAATAAACTAAACTTTTCATATATAGATATAATGAAAACAAATTGCTGTCATGAATGTGTGTTATATATATATATATGTAACGCGTGACATCGTACGCGTTAACGTGTCGCAGAGAACCAACGAGCTGTGGAACACGAAGATAGCGCGATCAAATTATTCATTCAAACAAGGAGAAGCTCCATTGATTAAAAAACGAACGCTACGTGCCACGTGCACAACAATTTTCCATCTCTCTCGTACCGATTGGCGGATGCGCATGCGAGCACGTTTTCGCGCGCGCTCTCACACATATGCGTGCGTGATTGCAGAATCGCTGTTAACCGATTGACGAACTGTATGCTATGTTGAGTTTCTCTCGTTTTTTTTAAATTGCAGTTGCGTCCCCGCCCGATAGACGAGTCACAAGGGATGATATCGGGGTGGCCTCGGCCGGTGTAGCGGCAAGTGCGAACAACGCGACGGCTACCAGCTGCATCAGCGGCGCGAGCGGCGGAACGCCGTCCGTGAGACCGCGCAATTCCTCCACCTCCCCCGGTCGGAACGGTCAAGTCCCCAGTAAGTTTTCGAGATATTACCCTCCGAGGTACGTTTCAACGAGCATCCATGTCGAAGTGTTTTACCAGATGTCCACATATCTGCTGATGCAACGATCACAAGTTTTTCTGTTTAATTCGGGATTGCAATCCCAAAACTCTTACTGATATAAACGTGGCCGTTGTACTTAAAACATCACACGCATCAAACTGTTTCATTAGTTATTAATGCTTGTGCGAATCCGTGAAGGAAAGCTCGATGCGTTCCAAATTCGGATGCAGAATTATGCTATAGAATGGAGCTACTATGAAAACCGCATTGCGAGGAGTAATGAAAGTAATTAATAAAATATGCATGGATTTCTCATTAGTTTTCCGTTCGTTAAAAACAATTTATATGACCGCCTTTTCATTACTGTTCCTCTAACCGTGGGAAAAGTCCCGGGTTTTAACAGTCTCCTCGTTTAATCGCATCAATTGAAACGATAACATTTATTTTATTTCAGAGCAAGGCACTTTGACGATAGTACGCCGTACCTCTGGCAGAAGCAGAATCGTCGGCGATGGCAGTTTCGAAGTTTCCCCGCCATCGCCCAATCCCGACACCCCGTATTTATCGAGCCAATCCGTTGACCTCGAAGAGATCCTCGATAACGTCGATCTCACGACGGATTCGCTTCCTGCCGTTGACACCCCGGACGCGTGCGACAAAGCTGCCCTCAGGTATCACATTTATCGTGAATTGGCAATGACATTCCTCGCGGATTTTAACTTTGGTTGATTACAGGCAGTCATCGGTAGCGCGATCTACTTTTCATGTATCTTCTCGTGAGAGAGAAGATCAAAGGCATCATTCGTTCCATTTGTTTTTTCCATCAAGTTATTTGGCTGTTGATAACTGATTATATCAATATTGCTTCGAATCTCAAATATATACATATTTCTTGTATATTTCTTGTGAATTGTACATTTCATTTACGCGATGTTATATTATTACATTATGTTAGGGATTGTATACATTATTGCTGAAAATGCAATTAGCGTATATCAAATTGTTATTCCTGAGAATTATTCATTAGCGAGTATTTATTTATATTTCATATGCTCTGTCCATATACTATAATTTATTATCGAATGTTGATCTCTGCGATTCGTAATATTTTATCTATCTTTATGTATGGCACACCGTGCCAGAAATGAATATATATGTATATATATAGTTGTTCTTTCAAAAGCACGAAGAGTTAAAAATTGTGTTATCGATCTCCATTTATCGCGCAATTATCGGAAAACGATTGGATAAAAAGATTTAGTTTACAAGGCACGTTATTGATACCCAGCGATCGACTATGAGACTCTTTCTTTTCAGATTGAGATGTTTATTGAGGCAGTTACAACATGGAGAGATATCTGCCGAACTGCTGCAACGAAATTTGCATTACGCAGCTCGCGTACTCGAAGCTGTTTTCATCGACGAGACCAAGTAAGTTCTTCCCCGAGATTTCTCTCTTGTGAACAAACCAATGAACGAACAAACGAACAGTGGAATGGTTCGTTGCACTTAATCGTTGTCTGAAATGATTTCAAAATTGTTGCTGCTGTTTTTCTCTCGGCTGAAATTTGCAGGCACAGTCGACGGACTCACCTCCATATAAGTATGTCGCGATTATAATAACGGCTCTCTTTTATATTTTTCGATCGTCGTGTACGACGGTATGAAATTAATTCAGAAATCCAATTACCGTTTATAATTTGTTAATAGTTAATCGGTGTTGGTTCGATCCAGATGTGTACGGACAGACGTATGCATAGCCAACCGTGTTCCGATTTGCACGGTAATGGATAACAATTAATTCGATTGTTCGATGAGGCGTGACTCTCCCGAGGTTTTCACTATTAATTCCAGATTAGCTATTAATTCTAGATACGTTTCGGTCAGCGCGGAACCGTGGCATGACCTTTGACGCGCAATCCCACTTCGATCGCTGCGGGCGACTCGGATTCAAGTGCGTCTCCAATTGCGTAATAAGGACCTTTTGTTCTCGTGGCGCGACCGGATAAAACTCACGACCCCTGTTCAATCACTCAGCTCGGATCGGACTCAGCCTCAGCTAAAAGGGACGAAAAGGTCATCATTCCCACATACGCATACGCATGACGTTCAATTGGTTACATGAATGATAAACGCTCTTCGCGCGCTGCGCAAGAGTTTTGATGTTTCTGCTTTCGATAAATCGGACTTAGTTACAACGGAACCAACTTTGTTGCTTCTAGGAGTATTCCTGTGAGTTGGCTTGAGAGGATTTTACACTGAAGCCTCTTTAGCTCAGTGGTAGAGCACTGGTCTCGTAAACCAGGGGTCGTGAGTTCAATCCTCACAGGAGGCAGATTAATTTTTCTTTTTACCTTCATTCGTCAAATTGTTGGAAAGTCAAGTTGTTCTGAGCAAGAATGTGGAAAACGAATCGAAACGAGCTACATTTCAGCAATCGTTTATTAATCACGTGACAGTACCTGCTGATTTATTCGTGAATCGAGGCTCGGTTACCGTTGTCTCTTTATATATACGTTTTTTTTCACATGCTGAAAGCTATGAAATGGTCTTACGATCTTGCAATCTTTCTTTCGTTTCTTTACGCAAAATTGCAATTCGGTTTATTGCTTTAACTATATGTCTCTTGCACTCCTCTATGCGAATCGCGAGCGAAACAGTGCAATGAGCCGGTTCAGTGTTTCCCCGTTTCTCTCCTTTATTTTATTTCTCTCGTTATACTATCAAGATATCTTTATTTTCCATAGTATTGCCATTCGAGCAACGCACGTACAGAATGCACCGCGCATCGAGTGCCTAAGGATCGCACGCGGCCGGCCACCTGCACTTTGTATACGTTTTCGTTTCGAGGATCATTAAGAGATTTTCGCTTCCAGCTGAACGCTTAATCTTTTTTCTAACGTCTCGCTCACGCATCTGCGACCATATGCATCGCAATACAGAAAATACAGATAGTCCGCTTACGTGTTTCGCAGTTCTCTTTAGTTTCAGCCATGACAGCCACCCAGATTATTAAGCAGCCGTGAAAACACGAAAGCAACGAGTATATATTCTTATCTTATGTTCCATACTTTTTATGTATTATATTCATATATATATATAAGAGCTTTTTTGTATATAATATATATATATATATATATATATATATATATATATATAGGCGATTATCAGTGAGGGCGCAGTGATGATGCAGCGACGTCACGAGATACCGAAAGACGAGAGAAATAGAGAGAAAGAGAGAAACAAAGAGAGGGAGAGAGAGAGAGAGAGAGAGAGAGAGAGAGAGAGAGAGAGAGAGAGAGAGAGAGARCGAGAGAGAGAACGAGAGAGAGAAAGAGAGAAACAAACTGTAATCTTATGCAATTATCCTGATCTTTTTTTACACATGAACTAACAAGCACTACCGCAGGGTGAGTTCAGGCGGGAATGAGTGCGCTCGGTCATCACGTAGGGGGGCAAGCCTGGCGTCTTCATCTCTAGGGGGCACCTTGGACTCGGATGGACCACAGAGCCACGCGGTGGTAACCCAGAAACGGAAGCTTCGCACCCCCGTATGGGCAAGGTTGCGAAACATTCACATTTCCGACCCCCATTTGCAAATTCGCTACCGCATTCGTTCCCGTCGCACATGGGACCTCATCCTCCCTCTTTCCGTTAGCCCTGTCGCGCATCCCTTGAACCCTATCCATTATCCATATGCCGACAATACTCTTTGACGTGTCTCTCTGTCGAATGATAGGTTCGCGTTTGCGCATCTCGAGAGGCAAAACATTTTTTTATGAGGACGAGCGACAAACTCGGACATTTTCTGTTCGCGTGTAGAATTCCCCAAAATATTTCAGAAACAAGAAGTGTACAGATTGCATGATTTGTCAGTTAAATATTTACGTAATTAATATAACTCGTATAATCGAATAAATTATTAATAATACTTGGTTGTCATTTTCATGTGAATAAGTTCATATTGTTCCTTTAATGATTACTATCGAGGGTATAAAATTATGTCTGTCGCTATTATTTAATCGATATTAAATAATTAGAGATATGGACGTCGTCAAATGTCAAAATGCTGTAGTAATGCTGAATGACGGGTAAAGGTTGCTTAACACAGAGGGATGGAAAATTTACCGTAATTTTATACTTGGGGGACTTCCGAGCCAATTATAATAATGATACTAGCTATAATTTAAATCTTTTGTTGTGCACGCTGATTTGTAAACAAATTGAAAAATCTACCGAGTACATCGAAAAAGGGAAGCTGATCTTGTACTCAGAAGTTCGATCTAATTTTATTACATAAGCGAGTATATCTTACTTTATGATATTCTGTTTTTATGTTTTTTATTCTATGTTTGCTCGCAACATTTACGTACAGTATTTCAAGTAACATCATTATATGCTTGTCATTTGCAAATTGCCGGTATTTATTTTCCATAATGTCAATTAATGTCAATCTGCCATATAATACTCATTAAACTTCAATTTCGCGCATAGGAATCATAAATAAAAATTAATAAAGAATTAGCATTGTGGAGAAATGACAACGGTTAATTTTCTATTTTGATAAATCTCTATTGCTTTCATAAATAAAGTGAGGGCAGTTATTTTAATAAATTCGAAGCTTGATTTAATTCGCAACTACCTCATAATAAATGGATCGCTTACGTAAGAATCGTTGCGTTTCTCAATTTTGCATCTCGACTTCCCCTATTTAAATCGCATTTTTCGTCGAAGCAAAGTTACTTTCCAAGTTGTCGCTCTTCTTTGTAAAATATCCAACTCTACATTATGTGATAAAAATGGAACGAGCTATGCAGCGTTATTTCTAATCGATAGTTCTTATGTTATCTATCTAGCGTAGTTTGCACAAAACTCAAAACGTACTTATTACGCGTAATTACACGCTCTTTTTTTAATAAGCTTTCAATAGTTTAACTACGTTAACTCTGTTTAACGCCTCGATATTGAGAATATAATAGAAAGAACAATTGTAGCATATTTCTACAAATGCGAATTAGAGCTATAGATGATTTTATTAGCATATCACTGACTTATTATCGATTAGTTTATCGACTATAAATCGATATCGTCCGTATACGAATTTACGGACTATCAGCACATTACTTATAGCGTGTAACGACGCGCAACTCGAACTCTTTGCGCTTCTTATCACATACGAATGAACGCAAACGAATCACACAATTGTGTTTGACCTCTTCGGTTTCATCTCGTTCATTCAGATGCCTCACTTAGCGCAGATTGGCGCGAATAACCAAACACGAGATGCACTATATATGCATATACATGTAGCTTTCACATCTCGTACATGTGCGTGTGTGTTGACGTCTGTGTTTTTTTCGTTTCTTTTGCATCTTGTGCACGAGCCGCGAGTCGAATCCGGTCGAGAGGATAAATCGACCAAGGAAACAATCGGAACATTCGCGGAACACGAAACATTAGCGGATACAGCATGAGATCGTTACTATTTGCTTGTCTGTCTCTCATTCCGTGTCTCTGTTTAGTCTATATATCTCTCTTCTAGACTTTCCAATCCGGATTTGTCGGATGTATCTGTCTGCTATGCATATGCATTGTCCTTGCGATAATCGACCATTTTCCATCGACTTGCACTGTTCTTGCCGCGAGAGGTGCATACGCGCGTATAGGAGGTCGTTTATCGCCGAAGGTCTGAGGATCATTCAGCATCCGTCCTAAAGCTGTCACAGCGCAAGCGTGCGTGAATGCGTTTACGCATGTGAGAGTAACTCGAAAAATATGCGGAGATGCTGTTAGTACAAGGATACCGATGACAGGCCACGGGAGCTGACCTGTAGCCGGAACGAACGAGGGAGAGGGTCGGAAGGGACTTTTGACGTCACCATGCGGCGTGGGCATGCGTTTGCTTGCGTAGCGAGACACCTAGATCAATGTGATATATGTCCCGTTCATGTGATATATGCCTTTCCTCCGTCTTTCTTTCACGTTATAGAGACGCCGAACGTGTGGAGCCAGCCGCTGCGAGCCGACCGGGTATACGCCGTAGGTTCGTTTTTCCCAAGACTTCCGCTTCTGAGTGCGTATCTCTGCTCGGGATCTCGCGCTCTCGCACTCTTGCACGCGCTTAAATCTTGCGCTGCCGTCAAGTTTTCTTGGCATGAAAAGTCGCTCGCACTTCATCGCTATTCGCGACGATGTTGCGTTTGGGTGTGGGAGCTGTGAATACTGTAGGACGATCGCTTCTGGACGATCGATAGTCGCGGAATCGAAATCATCAAAATCGAGCATCGAAATTTCAAAGACCCGTGGAACCGAGGATTCCGGAAGGTCTAAACGAATTATTTAATTGATACGTATACGAATATTCCGTTCGCTATCGCTATCAATGCAGATTTTATCCGAATTGATGGGAATTGTCTCTGCGAAAACGATTTAAGATTTAGATCCACATTTAATTCGAATCTAATTCGACGAACTTGCTGATACGCCGTGAATACGCCTCGAAGAGAGGCGTGTTTGGATACGTGCGTACGTATTTTGAGATCGAGCATTCCGTTGGGTATATGTTTCTGAGATAAACGTAAAGTTCGCGGTAAGTAAAGAGAAACCGATTAACAGAATTCGAGCAGAGCCCGTAATTGCAAAGTGCTTCTGAGACACTTCGCGCACAGTGCGATTTTTGACAACGCGCGCATGCATGCAGACGTGCAACGCTTCAAAGCATGACTGATAAATTCATGGAATTCAGATTTCAATCGCGATGTCGCGTTCCGTTCATATCATGATATGTCATGTACGATTGTGCATGAATTATCTATCGATGGACACGCATATTCCGCTTGCTCTACTCTTTTTCTAGTTGTTTCTTCTCTCTTTATGTTAAGTGTCATTGTTGTTGTTAGTCTACTGACTCGATTGATCGTACTTACTCATTAGCGACGTTTTCTAGCGGATTTTGTGTTGTGTCGAACACAATCGTGCAACCTGCATTCGCAAAATCGATGGATCAACAATGCATTCTCAAACAGAACTACAATACATTTTGCACTTTGTAGCGTCACTGCTTACGTTGCTGTTGTCCTCATCCCAATATTGGCACTGAGAAACATTCCCGACTGTCTTGGCAAGTCGACCTTATTGTCGCAGCTTCGCTCGAGCTATAGCAAATCTCATTAAATCATTTGTCCACCGGACTAGGTTTAAGATCAAGAACACGAAACACCGCTCGAGAGAAGTGCAACGGCGTTTATTTGAGCCGCTCAGTTCTTTTACGAATTCCTCCCACCTTCAATCTCCTTTTCGTGTTTTTCAAGCAACGTCTAATCCATTTAACTCGCACGAAATAGGGATTTGTTTTTATTTTCGGCTGGAAATTAATTATTACTTCAATTGCAGCGTGTGCTAACGAATGAGTTTAAATTATACGGACTAAAGTGATAGTGATTTTCATATACTCAGAGAGTTGCGTGTATGTCAGTTGCTTACGCTGAAAAATATTTCATGAACATCAGAAAGAGAGAAAGAGTGATTGAGAGAGAAAGAAAAGGGAGAGTATTCGTTCTCTATATTATTATTTTATCAGTAAAATGAAATATTTCGAAAATTTCAAACAACGAATAACGAGACTCTTTTAAAACACGTTTGAATATTTCATAATAGTTTCCATAAATATTTTTCGGTAAATTCTGAAGAAACTCTGCGTGCGAGACGTGTCGATCGTAATCCTTTCTGTTCTGGCGATACGCAATGAGAGATCATCTCATGCGCGCGGAATTCGTTCGCAATGTTCGGCATGATAACTAGACGAAATTAGCGGCACATTTTAGATGCGGACATATATGAGACCATTCGCTATGAACTTCGTGCGAGTAAAATTCGTAAAAACTAGATGGTACACATACATAAGCAATAGCATAAATCACAGAGTAGCATAGTGAGCGAATATCGGAAAGCGGTTCGTTCACGATGGTATTCGAGCCGCGTTCGATACGCGAGTTTTAGCGAGCTTCTAGCACTCGCTTTCGAGGACATCGAGCATCTCAATGCTCGATGCTCGATCAGGCGTGAGGAAGGTAGGCGTTGTGATCGTGCCGAAATATGTCAGCTCGTCAGCCCGATCTAACGCTGCGTCCCACACGATTTCCTCCTGTAGACGGCTGGCGGACGAGGACGACGAGCTGTCGGAAGTGCAGCCGGACGCGGTCCCGCCGGAAGTGCGCGAATGGCTGGCGTCGACTTTCACCAGGCAGCTCGCCACCACCAGGCGGAAAGCTGACGAGAAACCAAAATTCCGCTCTGTCGCGCACGCCATCAGAGCGGGCATATTTGTCGATCGGATCTATAGGAGGGTCACGAACACCGCTCTCATGCAATTTCCGTCGGAGGTCGTGAAAGTACTTAAGGTAATCCACGCCGCGGCTGCAGCGCATATTCGCGCCCCCACGCGATACACCGCTAGACTCCCAATAATATATCGCGAACAGCAGGAAACCTTCCCTTGCGAAGAACTCTAGAATAACGCGTACATCGTTCATCCATTTCCCAGAAGACACTCAGCTGTGCCCGCGGAAATTTGGGTCATTGCTCTTTACCCTCGACGAGAGATCACTAGACTCCAGCAATTAATTATGAAGAATGGATTAAGATGAATTAGGGATCAACTAGAAAAGATAGTCCGATGAATTTCTAAAACGAAAATTTTTTTCATCTATTATTGAGAGTCAGAACGAGGGGTCGCAAACGCAAACTCCCTTGCAGGGGAATCTTATGCTCAAGCTGCTCGCTTTTCAAAGACTTTAGACGACTGGTCGTTCGATGTGTTTTCCTTGAACGAGGCCGCCATGGGCACGCCGGTGAAATATCTGGGCTATGATCTTCTTAATCGCTACGGTATGATTCACAAGTTTAAAGTACCGCCCGCGGTTTTGGAGTGTTTTCTCGGAAGAGTCGAGGAGGGATATTGCAGGCACCAGAACCCGTACCACAACAACCTCCATGCCGCCGACGTTGCGCAAACGATGCATTACATTCTCTGTCAGACAGGCTTGATGGTGAGTGTCTATACAAGCTCGGTATCTTTAGTATAGTGGTATTTATAATTGTGCTCACTAAATGTTTAAAATATATGTAAAAGAAAAACAAAGCGTGTATTTTTGTATGTATGCGATAGATGTTGTCCTCATTTCTGAACGGTTTGCGCGCGGATAAATACTTATTATTTACTATTATTAGCTACTTACATCAATTAGCAAATCTTTGTGCGTCAATTTTCTCGATCTCATCTCTTATTCATTTTAATTTAAAGCCTATCTACCAGAGTTGATATTTGTATATAAATCGATAAATGCTGATTAATGCAAAATTGTTCCTTGAAAGCTCCATAGATACTTAAATGCAGTACAGTTCTGAATCATTTGAATTCGATTGATGCGCGCAAACAGCAACTTGGATATGAGCAAGCACATAACTTATGAAAAATCTATACATGTATATACTTTTTTTGATATGTACGTCAAGAAAATTCCGCAATTTCGCACCCCGTTTCCTCAACAAATATGACACAAGTAGTCGTGAAGAGTTGATTAGCTCAGCAGAAAGGAAGGATCCTTTCTGCAAGAACCTCCGCCTTATTCCCCGACGAGGCTTCATCCGGCTCGCATTGAATGCGCGGTAGTGCATCAGATTGTTACATTATTCATTGCAGAATTGGCTGACCGATCTCGAGATTTTCGCCACCCTTGTGGCAGCGATTATTCACGATTACGAGCACACTGGGACCACAAACAATTTCCATGTAATGTCCGGCAGCGATACGGCACTTCTGTACAACGACCGAGCAGTGTTGGAAAATCATCACATTTCGGCTAGCTTCCGGTACGTGCAGATCCCATTTCCGATCGGCATTGATTGCTTTATTCCAATTTAGATCGAACTTTAGGCGATAATCCTTTAAAAGTTATTGCGATGATGTTTCTATCAAAGCGAGGATATTCGTTCGACATATGCTACACACGTTTACATGTGCACACGCGAGCGCGTAATCGCGCGATTTTCCTTGTTAGTCAAATATATCACGCGCAAATTTGTTTCGAAAGTTCTCTCGCGACTCTTCAGATTACTATTGGATCTCAATGCTCTTCGATGTATTACATTTCAGGATACTTAAAGAGAACGATTGCAACATACTGCAGAATCTATCGAGAGAAGAATTTCGGGAATTCCGATCGCTCGTGATCGACATGGTCCTCGCCACTGACATGAGCTTTCATTTTCAACAGTTAAAGAATATGAAGAATTTGTTGACTCTGGCAGAGCCGAGTGTGGATAAAAGCAAAGCCGTCAGTTTAGTCCTCCATTGTTGCGATATCTCGCATCCTGCTAAAAGATGGGATCTTCATCATAGGTGAGACTGTCTTTCACGGGAAACGTTCTCAGAATTCCCTTTCTCGGTTCGAAGCTTCATTTACGCGAGACAAAGAAAATAGTTTCCGCAATTTTAGACATATCTTTTAGATGAAAGGACGTTTAAGAGAATTCAGACAAAGCTTTATGTTTATCTTCACTTTAAATCATGTTTCAATGAATGGAATATTTTATGAATCAACGTAAAATCATGGACATGCAACCGTCATGATTCGTGATCTTTAACGCGCAGATGGACGATGCAGCTTCTTGAGGAGTTCTTCAGGCAAGGTGACAAGGAGAGGGAGCTCGGATTGCCATTTTCTCCCCTGTGCGATCGCAATAACACATTGGTAGCCGAGTCTCAAATAGGATTCATAGAATTCATCGTTGAACCCAGCATGCAGGTCTGCAGCGATATGCTGGAAACCGTCCTCGCGCCGCTCAATGTTAAGGAGACCGCGGCCGATGAACCCAGCAACAGTAAGAACATATCATTCGCATATCGTTCTTGGTTTAATGATCCAGCAATTTAATCCCACAATAATGCCTCCGCCGTAGGCTCGGCTGAAGAGAACAGGAGATTCAAAATCGGCAAGCCCTGGATCTCGTGTCTCGCGGAAAACAAGAAGATCTGGAAGGAACAGGCGGTTCGAGGTGCGTTATTGCATAGCGCGAGGATGATATTACTCGATCATCAAGTTAGCTGTTCATCTTGATGGACTTCCCGGAATTCTCTCGAATACTTCAATCCGGGAATTCGATTTTTGCGTTTAGATACGGGCGATTTATTGATTCACCACGATACGTATCATCGTTCCTCTTGCTGCAGATGCGGAAGCCAAGGCGCAGAAAGAGCAAGAACAAAAAGCCAGCGAAAATCGCGAGGATGGCAGTGAGGCGCAGTCAACAGCCGAGGAATGAAAGATAGAACGGACGATCGTGCTTCTGAAGAGACTCTGTTAGTTTTAGAGTACGCGGAAGCTCGTGATCGGATGGCATTCATCATAAGTTTGCTAGATGGACTCTTTATTACGCTTACGAGAGTGTCATTCGATAGTACAAATAGACATATGTATGCCGTACACATATTTAGGACGCGAATTTTCGTAATACGTTATACGAAGAATAGTTGATTTAGATTCACATCAAGTCATCGTATTCACATCCCACCATTCTGCATAGAACTTTCCGTAGAGCTATCTCGACAAATTATTTTTTACGTCTCACGCGATGATGTCTAAAATCACCTCGTTTCAGTTACTGCGCTTTGCATGATAATCACGTCGACCTAACTGATTGAACGTTCTCCGTCAATCTGGGAGACTTTGATTCACGCTTACGTAAAATGTTGTCTTCATTAATAATATCTTACTGATACTCGGATAAAATATTTTCTTATATATATAATTCTTAATTTAAAACTCAGAATTCTGTTGAACCTTATAAATGTGAGAATTATACAATTATTAATTTGGCAAAAGACGAATCTTGAGTGAATATGACCTATGAAAACTGCGCATGTTGTAAAAAAGGAGAGCAGTCATTTAAAATATGAATAAGGGAAGAACGGAGATGACATTAACGCTCAACATATTTCCTATATCTTGAAAGACTATTTCAACATGTGCTTGCCTTCTTTCGATGTAATGTTATTTAATCTAAGTGAGCAAGGTCTGCTAGGTTGACTGCTAGGTATTGCGGAGTCAATCGTAATCAATCGGAATCAATCCTCGGAGAGCATCGGATATACATTTCCGAAGATTCAATTTGATTCTAGACAAGCAAAAGAAGCAATAATCAATAATGCGCGATGATTAAACCTTCCTATAAACTCGCTTTTCTAACTATAGTTATCGATGGTGATTACAGAATTTTATCAGGGAAACTTCATACAAATAGTTTTCTTTATTCCCTCATCGACAACTTTCGCACAAGGGCATAAGTATTGCACAAGGCTCTCGTTCTTACTGCGTAAGAAGTAAAGAGTAAGAATCTGCGAGATAATGGGGGACTTGATATCTTTGACGCGGTTTTTGCGAACGCAGCATGTTACGTTAGCATGATCGTTTGCAATGTGCCATTCAGGATTCAAAGCGCGGGTTTTCCTCCTTTATGTTTATTAATTAGCCTTGAGAGAACAGAACCGTGGACAGATCATTATGTACATGTGGATAGGTGTGTGTGTATATGTGTGTGTGTGTGTGTGTGGGTGTGAATGTAAATCATATATGATATTCGTTAAATGTGTATCCATATACACGTATACTGGTGCAATAGCTTTAATGTATGCATGTAATGTAAAAAGGAAGAACAATTAATTTTTATCGGCTACCGTTTAATTGATATATGCTACATGTATATATATATATGCATATGTGCATGTACGCATATGTATCCGGCCAAGAAGAAAGAACATTATTTTGTTGGACTTTTTACGATGTTGCGGCCGTAGATACACGCGTACCATAGTACACGCGTATCATGGTACACGCGTGCTTACATAAGCTTCTAATTAAACATATCTGTGAACGAGTGCGTGTTGCAAGCACATCATCTTGACACGACGGCGAGGTAATCGTATTATGTGTCAACGCATTGTGTCATCTCATGCGATACGATATAAGAGAATCGGAAACTTCGGTGCTGTCATACATCTCTGTTGATCTTTTCCAATTTTCGCTAATTGCGCTCGCGAAAGATGTTGCTATTTTTCTTGCAAATTACGCATTATGATTTATATATGCACATACATACATTTCCGCTTGATGTGTATATAGTAGGAAATGATGGAAATCAAGAATTTTGAACGATGATAAATATCTTTAGCTTTCTGAAATCACGGATAAATATTTTATTTATTTTACTTATTTATCAAATCCATATATGACAACCAACAAATGAAAGTATTTGCCGACAACAAATTGATTCCGAATCTATGTAAATGGTAATTTAAAATAAGATTCGATAAAGAGATCGCTATATCGTGTAAAGGCTTGAAATAAGGATTTTTCAAGCAAATTTTTTCGAATGAAGCATTTTATTGCCACAGAGATATTATATATATATATATATATATATATATATATATATATATATATATATATATATTGATATAGAAAATGTATAGAATAATCTCTCTAGTTTCAAAATTGAACATATCCGTCCTATATTTATTTCATTCCTTTCACTGAATTGACGTTTCGCTGCTAAATACTTTTTACCATTTTTTCAATTAATGTTACATCTTGGTCTGACTAATTGAAATAAATTAAAAATTTAGATACATAGTGTATAGTTTACCAGGAAAATCAGAGCCTGGACACTTGATAAAAAAATTAACGTGCTACACTCAAAGCGCTTGCACTTAATTTCTCCGAGACGAATTTCTCATTCGAGCTTAGTCGAATCATTCACAAAGACAAACAGGATTTTCGAGCTTATTATATATTTCTTATCGCGAGGACGCGAATATTGTGTGTGTATTATTGCAATAAGGCATCGCGTTATTAGCGTAATTCTTTCCTGAAGTGCAAATATTAAGTACTACCGGCTGTGTGCCGGTTGTAATATCATTGAATTCTTCTTCCTGCAGCGGACGAGGGGCCAAAACGTGTGATAGAATTAAAATAGAAGTTGAGAGATCACCGATCGATTGTATTAAAAAAATTGCTGCAGCCGCGTAAATGAAACTGCTCGTAATTAAGAGTGTTCATACATGCATTCGCGCGTTAATCGTTCGTTAATTGTTCGCGGATCTTCGTTCTTAATAACTGAGCAAATTGTTGATTTGCAGAAACAAGGATTAAGTTCGCCGTCAATCATTTATTCGCGTTTATTCGCGCAGTTCGGTCACCTGTATTTAGAATTCTCTCTAAATTCATATTGGTCTTTCCTTATACGATAATGCGAGACTACGATTCTAAAATCTAAAACCGGCAAACGAAGGGGCAGAGCGGCATTGGGATTTGACAGCGTTATATGTACGTTATTATGCTTGTTACGAAGTAGCTACTGAATATACTGATATAACTAAGCGATTTATCAATTGAGTGAAAATAGAGTCGAGACTGAATTACGTGAGATTGTCTAATCGCCTAGAAAGAGAGCTATTGTATAATACATAAAAATACTTGACCAATATTCCATTAATTATCAAAAGTATACAACTCAAGTATACAACTCAATGAATTTTCCTGTTTTCCTTTTACCGATTTCGATACGATACATCCGTATATCGGTATATCCGTTCGTATAATCTCATTAATCTTGATTATTGTTTAATCTCATTGGAAGTTGACGCGCATCCGCGCCATGTCATTGACATTATCTGTTTCAAAATATATGTCGTCACGAATCGCAGTAACTGTACATTGTCGATTTATATTTTCCAGCACAATTTCATACAGAGGTATGTACATAATCGGCACCATGTCCGTTCAATGTGATGTAATAAAATGTATCGAAAGATATATTAATATGTTACACACACAAGAACACATCGTGTGTATCATTAGTATCACTGTACTCTGCGAAAGAATAAAAGTGCACGATTATTTAAACGCTACCGATTTAATTTGTACAATGATGTCAAAATCTGCACAAAATGCTTTAATAATCGTCATGCTTATATCTGCAATTTGTTTAGCATTTTTTTCCAGATAATGGATCATATTATAATACGTTATTTATAGTAAGTGATTCGCAATTTTGTCTTTGATTGTTTTGAAAATATAATGATTGCTTTATATAATATATATATATATATACATATATATATATATATATATATATATATATATATATACACTTTTCATTGCCGTAGTTTTCAAGTGATTAGGATAAACTATAATTTGCAAATAAAAATTCTTGGGAAAAATACAATATGGTTGCAAATTTCGAATACAATTCTAATCGAAATTGAAATTATAATAATTAATATTCTTTTCAACAATATAACAATATATAACAATATATAATCGCATCGTCACAGAAAATAATTACAATCTGTGCAAAAAGAAATGTATAATGTGTATTATATATTATATAACAATTTTAGTTTTCCTATTTTGTCCTATTATTTGTTTTCTTGCATCGAGATCTTAATAAGACCTTCATACGCCTTTCATTGATTTTTTTTTCTTGCTAGAAAAATGCAACTATTAAGATGCAATACAGTTATTCATAAACGAAACGATATATGTGAATCACATGAAATCTCATAGTACCATGACTATAGTACCACATAGTATGATCAGTTCATATATTTAGAATATCGCAACATATGTATACAAATGGAAACAAATACGAGGCAACATCTGACTTAAAAATTTTTTAAAATTTATGGATATTTAAAATTATGTACATTCATTTCTAATAATTGTAGGATATATTCCTATCCTGATAGAATTATTAAATATGATGAGTTTTCGACGCCTCAGGTTGATGGAACAATAACTAAAGAAACTCTTTATTCGTCTTCACAAGGATACAACGCAAAGATATTTCGATAGACTAAGCTGACTCTACAGACTGTGTCGTTTGCGACTCTACAATTACTCGACTATTATCGTTCTGTTTTCACATTTTTTTTTACTCCATTTGTACTTCAGTTTCGCTACCTGTAGTTTTGCGAGGCATTTTTGAATCTTTTGTGTTTCTCTATGCAGGTTTGTCATGCTCGTTGTTGTTGTTCTGGATTGTTTGTGGAGTTGGTATTTGCCTTACAGGAAAACCCCTGCCGCTGGTTTCCCAGGAAGATTGCTGTGTTGCATTTCTGCCTTTAATCTTCCTTCAACATCTAAGATGTCCGGTGTAAGCACCCTATGCGCTGGCGTTCGCCTGCCAGGTGTCGATCGGCAGTTCAACTCGAGCGCCTTTGGGTAGTGTTGGCTTTCAACCAACTAAAAAGCTGCTTTTCATCGTGCGGATCTATTGCTCGCGTTTCTGGTTTTGGACTGATATTCTTCGTCCTTTAGTCTCTTTTCCATCTCCTTTATAAGAAGTTGGCATTCTTTGCGTTTGTCTTTGTCTTGTAGTATTTTTGTCAAGTTTGGTTCTGTACCTGTAACATCTGCAGATGTTTAGTTCACTCTTTGCGCATGATTCCCAAAGATGCTTTGTTTGTGCGCTGCCGCACGAATATTTATCGCTTTCTTTCAGGTTTATCTATGCTAGCTTTGCTGCGAATGGTCCATGTCCCGTTAGGAAGTGGACCATTTCAAGTGTTGGATCGTAGTCCACCTCTTTTCTGCTGCGAAGGTCTGGATATATTTCGTGTATTCATTGGCCTTTTTCTGTTTCGAGCCATTTGTCATTCCACGTGTCATTTAGGAACTCTTCTAGTTTTCTTCCCTGTAATATCTCGTCATATCTGTTAGGGTGTTTTCACACACTGTTACTCTTTTACTCTCCTTCTGCACCCTATGCCGTCGCCCTTTTTATACCCAAAAGTGATGCCACATCTCAGAGTTATGGGCCAATCGCTACATATTATTATTCGGTCTGGACGAATCATGTCAACGCGAGTGTCAATGGTTTCTTTCGCTTGTGTTGTCCTTTGTTCTGGACGTATACATCCACATATGCACATGTGCGTTGGTTTCTTCGATTACAAGTTTTTGATACATGCCGCTATCGATAATCCCTTTCTTCTATACTACATAATATATAATCAAATTGTCTTTATAATTTATTTATTTAGTTCGAAATTAATTAATTAAAGCTTTTCCTCAGTTATTTATCATTTTTACCTTTTAAACTCTATTACCATTCCAATTTCATGGACAATTTCTCAATATAGATTCTAACATTTTATATTGCGACGCATCAATATTTATGGAATATCTGTAACTGCACATTTAAAACATCCCGTCACATGTATAAAGATCTATCATATGACTTAAATATCATAAGGATTCTCAGGTTGCTCATGAACAATTGAATAGATAATTGAAGAAATTAATTCAATCTTCCGTCATACACGCGGAAAAACAAGATTATGTCTGCAATCCGATTTAAGTTGATATTCTTCCTGCTTAATTTAAATACATTCTGAAATTGTTTCGATAATATCTGTTATGATAATAAACTTTTGAACAAAAAAATTATTACTATTCTAGGTAATGTAATTCCTTATATTTGCCATCATATTATAATTGATTCAAGTTTACAATAAATATATTTGTTCCGCGAGTATAATTTCACTAAGATATCTGTCATCATTTGAATTATGCAAACAAACACACACATTCAAAACAAAATGCCATTGTCAAAATACATGAAGGCATAGCAGTTGAAATATGCGATACAGACGGAATGTACATGATATGTAATGGTCAGAAACATTTATAGATAACTGTAACACTTTTTGTTCGTTCCGTCCAATTTTATTCTATTACATAACGTTTTTTGAGATTTTAAGACTCATTCTTTTTTCACTTTTCCTATTTTCTCAGAGGAGCATGACTATTTGGGCTCATTTAATGAACCATCGATGATCAGTAAAAGGATTTGCCGCTCTTGCGTGAAGTTCAATTACCTGAAACATTATAAATGTTTATTATTATAATATGCTGAATGATATATAATTATAAAGTAGAACTCTCTGTCTGTATGATTCTTAAACTGTAAGTGATGTTTTGATAGCATCCAATTTCTATGTTCGCGATGGACAAAAAATATTCGCATTAGTGAAATTGGACCGCGTATCGATATATAGAATTTTCAGATATATAATTCGGTAATGTTAAGCATAAATTATATTATGCACATAGGAATGCGTTATCCAATGAACTTAAAATTGTTTTAAGTTCTTTTTGTTCTTTTATGAACGACGTTTTATAAATGTAGATTGCAAATTAACAAATCACAGCTACATTCTTTTCTTCATTGTACCTTCTTTCTTGTATAAGAATATCTTGTATTCTTTCCGGCATGGTAAGAACAGAAATCACTACTTCCGCGACATCCATGGGTTGTAGGCAAGATATAACTTCTTCTGGAAATACGAATTTGTAAAGGAAAGACGTTTATGTTGCTCCGGGATTGATCAGCTGGTTAAAAAGCATTTTACATTTTAATAATAATATAGTAATAATATAATAATAATTAATAATAACAAGAATAATTTAATAATTAATAATAGTTATTGCACATATTTTCATTACTACTGCAAAAAATGTAATTATTATAGAATATGTAATGAAACATTAATCAAAAGTAAAAGAAAATCATGAATCTGGTGTCGACAAATTAAATTATCAAACAAAACAGTTCATATCCCGAACATTTCTTGATATTTTTTAATATCTGCACTCTCCATTTAATTCTTCGCATATCGTTTAGTTTTCAGAAATAAAAATATAATAATACAGTAGTATATATATATATATATATATATATATATATATATATATATACACAGTATATATAATATATATACAGTAATACTTCCATGAGAGAATAATAATTTTCTGAAGATCTAATATCCGTCGTTTGCTTATATCATAAGCAAACAGCATACGTCAATTTTAAATAATGAAATAACATTTTGTGAAGAATTATTATACGAGACAATCTGACAATCTGACACATAGCGTATACTTACAGATTCATATAAGCGATAATATAGCAAAATTAGTAAAAGACCATGATAAATTGATGAGACATGATATAATTTAAATATATATGTACAGAAATTTTTATATCGAGGTTCTTCTCCATCAACTCATAACGCACACCTTCTATTAAACTTCTCAGACCAGATTTAGTCGCACAATAGATTTCCATCCGCAAATTTGATATTTCCGGACAATTTACGAGAGGACTGAAAATTGAAGAAGTATGTCAAGAACTACAATTAACAATGCTAATAACAAAATAAATTTCAATTTGAGATATATGAATTTGAGAATTAAAGAAAAGTAATAACGTTTTCTATTAAAATTAGAATTTTATGTATGCACGTAAAACAAATCACACATTTAATTTTATTTTATTAAAATAGTCGTTACGTCATATTTCATACCAATATCAATGGCGCAATTTATATTACATAAGACATAACAGAAGAAATTTTTTTAGATAATTATAATTTCATTATAGTTTTTTCATTCTCAAATCTAGTACCTGCCAATATTAATAATATGACGTTTTTCGACCTTCCATATATGTCACGAATTCCCGTAAACAAACTGTTGCCCCCATAATATTTATTTCCACAGTATCAGAATATATATCTGTTGATGACTCTATCAACAAGAAGTCGTAAATGTTAGAGAATTTGTAAAGCTAATGTATATTTGCACAAGCAGAAGGTATTATACTTAAACATGTTTAATTAAATCAAGTTACTTTAATAAATATTTCAGCTTTAGAAAGTGTTTTTACTTTAATAAATATTTTAGCTTTAGAAAGTGTTTTATAATTGCATATATTTTCCCATAATAAAAGAGTTTTCTAGAATATTTCGTGTATTATGTTATACTATATATTATACATTAACTCTTTTGTTATACGACAAAAATATACGATTTGTGGACGACTTTCTACAGTTGAACTTTATACTTCAAGAAATTATTGCGATAATAGATAAAATTACATTAGAATATTCAAGTCCCGAATTAGTGCTATTATTATTATAATTATTATATAATCAAATGAACAATTCCTACAACGAAACTTTGCATAATTATGGATAAAGATGTCATCTTAGCGAAATGGAAAGCAATCCAGAAGAAGAGGAAAGAAATAAAAGGATAAAGAAGGATAAAGGAAAAGAAAAAAAGAAGGAAAAATGACAATTCACCTGTAATTGGCAGATTATGAGCTACAGCGGCATTGTTGACCAACACATCAATACTATTAAATGTGTCGAACGTCCATTTAAAAACTTTTAAGATATCTTCTGTCTGACGAAGATCACATTTCATTGGATAAATATCAATGTCATATTCTTGCTTTATGTCCCGCGCCAATTGCTGTAGTCTGGGTAATGTCCTTGCAATRGCAACTACGCGCATATTATGCTTCGCTAWTTCTTTGAYGATTGCAYTACCAATTCCACCRCTCGCTCCAGTGATCAATGCGACTTTTCCTTTCCAACGATCCATCGCGATAAAAATTCTGAGACAGATTATTAAACGAAACACATTTTACTTAGATCTCGCAGTWTACTTTTAATATCCTGATTAGTGTCAGCAGTCACCTTAATTACTAATCCTACGTTAGAGATATTAATTAGTCTATCCTATTGTGCCAGGAAATATATTATTATTTGTGTTAAACCGCATAGCAGTTAATTTATATAACTAAGAGAAAAATTTCCATTTTACGTCAAAGCTATCGTATATGTATATTTAATTTTTTATCATAAATTGATTATAGTATCATAACAGCTTTGTTGTATTTGTACCCGTTTGTACAATTAATCTGCAATCTATATTGCGCGACATTAAAATTTCTTTGATGTAGTTTTATGCAAAAACCCCATATAATGTTACTTTAATTAAAATTACGTTTGCAAAACTAAATCCGTATACGCTTCAAGCTCCTTTCGTTAAAATAAAAATATAAATTGAAAAGGAGATATGCCTATTGTTTTAATGAAATATATATATATAGATTTGTCCCGCATAGTTTCCTTGTGTATTATTCAAAAGAAACGTAATGATGCATGTACCAATAGTTTCCTCGTATATTTATTCAGATGTTAGCGAATATTTTGCCGTCTAATTTCATCGACTGTTGTCGACAGATTCGAAGATTTGAAGATATGAATCAAATCTTGTCAAATCACTATTTGAATATATTGCATATACTTTTTTACACACGGAAGAGCTGATCGCGATGAGAATGGTAATGAGATTCACGAATGAATTTTAATAGAATTTCGTTTGACGTAATTCGAATATATCTTTATGCTTCCCGTTATTGGTGAAATCATTGAAATGAAATTACTTCCACAGCTAGATACTGGTTGGATTTTACGAAAATATATTGCATCTGTTTACAAAAAAAAATATAACATGCAAATTGAAAGCCATCTTTTCCAATATGAAGATCGGACGATGGAAAATTGTGTTATGACCAGCGTTGATTAACTATCGAGTATCATTATATGTCGAACAGCGTTTGGTTAGGAAAAAGGCGCTAAAGTATTAGGCGTTAGATGCAATGAAGAAACATAAAGAATAATGACCTATGTGTCTGAAAGATAAAGCATAATAGCTTTGATATAAAATTTTAACACTCTTCTTTTACTGTTCTTCTCTTGTTTCATTTTCCTACAATTGTAGGATAAAAAGAAAAAGACCTTAATGTTTGTAATGTCAGCACGTATTAAAATCCTATAAATTGATCTAAGTCTATGTGTGTGCGGATATGTCGCATTGAGAAAAGCTAAAAAGTCGTTGACACTCAAGGGCTTACAGGATCATGTAATTAATGCGGAATAAATAGAGGTATGCAACCATTGGCCGATAGAAGTGTACCGATAGGGTGTTTATTTTGCGCGATCAAATAAAATGTCTTAAAGTTAAGCACGTCACGTGTGGGAGAGTTGAGTTAAGAGGATTGAAGGGCACAAGAGTCGCTCCAAGTCGAACGTACCGTGAAGATTGCTAGCTGAGAACTGCGAGGAGCTAAGAGTTGAGTTGAACGCAGAGCATGACAGAGCTGAGTTGAGAGTTATCGAACAGACAGCGAGCGGAGCTAGTAGAGTCTAGCGAGTGAGTGATTGATTGTGCGTGAGTCCGAAAAGAGTATGAAGAATATGAAAGAATGAACCGCTCTTAACTCATCTTAGTTCCTTCTATATGTCCCATTTTATACAATAAATACGTATATCATATATTCGTATAAATATATATATATATATATATATATATATATATATATCATATATATGTATATATATATATATATATATATATATATATATATATATATCACATTTCTACATTATTTATCATTTTGAAGCTTTAACACCATTCAAATTTTATTCAAGTACAATTTCTCCAGATTTCTTCAGATTCTAACATTTTACATTGCGATGCATTAATATTTACAGAATATGTGTAACTGTGCATTTCATCAAGCATCTCGTCTAGTGTATAATGGTATATCATATAACTCAAATATGATGTAGATTCACAGGTTATGCATTACTGATGGGTAACTAAAGAGATCAATTCAATTTTTCATCATGCACGAGAAAGAACAAGATTATATCTGCAGTCGGATTCGGAAAGTTGATATATAATCATTTCTGCTTTATTTAAATATAAAGTTTTGAAATTATTTCGGTAACATCTGTTACGATAATAAACCTTTGAGGACAAGAATTATGACTATTCTATACAAAGTAATTCGTTATATTTGCTATCTTGTCATGCTTCATTCATGTTTACAATACATATTTGTTCCGTATAATTTCGTTACGATATCCGTCATCATTTGAATTATGCAAGCAAACACACAGATTCAAAACAAACTGCCCTCGTCGAAATGCATGAAGATATAACAAATGTAATATGTGATACAGCCAAATGTAATATGTGATACAGATACACATGATCTATAACGATCAGGAACATTTATAGATAATCGTAACACTTTTTGTTCGTTCCGTCTAATTTTATTCTATTACATTACGTTCTTTGAAATTTTAAGACTCATTCTTTTTCCACTTTTCCTATTTTCTCAGAGGAGCATGACTATTTGGGCTCATTTAATATACCATCGATGATCAGCAAAAGGTTTTGCCGCTCTTGCATGAAGTTCAATTACCTGAAACATTATAAATGCTTATTATTATAATATGCTGAATGATATATAATTATAAAGTAGAACTCTCTGTCTATATGATTCTTAAACTGTAAGTGATGTTTTGATAGCTGTCAATTCCTATGTCCCTGAGGGACAAAAAATATTCACATCAGTGAAATTGGGCCGCGTATCGATATATAGAATTTTCAGATATATAATTTAGTAATGTTAAGCATTAATTATGTTATGCACATAGGAATGCGTTATCTAAGGAACTTAAAATTGTTTGTCCTTTTATGAAAGATGTTTTATAAATGTAGATTGCAAATTAACAAATCACAGTTACATTCTTTTCTTATCATTGTACTTGTATTCTTTCCGGCATGGTAAGAACAGAAATCACTACTTCTGCAACATCCATGGGTTGTAGACAAGGTATAACTGTTTCTGGAGATACGAATTTGTAAAGGAAAGACGTTTGTGTTGCTCCAGGACTGATCAACTGGTTAAAAAGCATTTTACATTTTAATAATAATATAGTAACAATATAGTAATAATAACAAGAATAAATTAATAATTATATAATAGTCATTGCACATGTTTTTATTATTACTGCAAAACATATAATTATTATAGGATATGTAATGAAACACTAATGAAACATAATAAAGAAAGTCATGAATCTGGTGTCAACAAACTAAATTATCAAATAAAACAGTTCATATCCCGAATATTTCTTGATATTCATTAATATTTGCATCCTCCATTTAATTCTTTGCATATCGTTTAGTTTTCAGAAACACAAATATAATAATATATACAATAGTACTTCCATGAGAGAATAATAATTTTCTGAAGATCTAATATCCGTTGTTTGCTTATATCATAAGCAAACAGCGTACGTCAATTTTAAATAATGGAATAAYATTTTGTAAAGAATTACCGTATGAGACAATCTGACATATAATGTATACTTACAGATTCAACTATGTTATATTATCAAGTTATATCATCAAGCGATAATATAACAAAATTATAAAAGACCATGATAGATTAATGAAAAATGATAAGACAAAATGATGAATTCAAATATATATGTACAGAAATTTTTATATCGAGGTTCTTCTCCATCAACTCATAACGCATATTTTCTGTTAAGGTTCTCAGACYAGATTTAGTYGCACAATAGATTTCCATCCGCAAATTTGATATTTCCGGAMAATTTGCGAGAGGACTGAAAATTGAAGAAGTATGTCAAGAACTACAATTAAAAATGCTAATAACRAAATAAATTTGAATTTGAGATATATGAATTTGAGAATTAAAGAAAAGTAATAACGTTTTCTATTAAAATTAGAATATTATGTATGCACGTAAAACAAATCACACATTTAATTTTATAAAATAGTTATTACGTCATATCTCATAGCAATATCAATGGCGCAATTTATATTACATAAGACATAACAGGAGAAATTTTTTTAGATAATTATAATTTCATTATA
>JAHMML010000131.1:26231-42340 GCA_020341155.1 Eciton burchellii
CGCGAATTCATCGAAGGCGCTGTTACACCAGTATAGTACACGTGTGCAGGGGTATAAAAGTAGTACAGGGTTAAAATGGGTACAGGAGTTGTGCAGGGGTATAAGGGTACTACAGGGATAGTACAGGAGTACTACAGGGGTACAGGGGTCCAGGAGTAGTATAGGGGTACAGTGATGGAGGAGTAGTCGAGGGGTATAGTGCTACAGTTATATTACAGGGGTAGTACAGGGGTACGGGTGTAGTAGAGTSGCACTGGTGTAGTACAGGTGTACAGGAGTGCAGGAGTAGTACAGGGGTACACGGGTGCAGGAGTAGATCAGTTGTACAGCGGTACAGGATTTGTATAAGTGTACAGGTGTACAGGTTTAGWACARGTGTACAAGGATAAAGCAGTARTAYAGGGTTATAGGGATACATTAGTAATACATGAATACAATTTGTACAGAAGTCATAGAGGGGTACAGAAGTTTTATAGAGGTATAGATGCACAGGAGTACAACAGAAACACAGTAGTAGTACAGGGTGACAAGGGTAGAAGAGTTGTACAGTGGTACAGGAGTACCTCATTAGTACATTGGTACAGCATATTCTTAGGAGTTCAGGAGTAGTTCAGGACTACAGAGTTACAGGAGTAGTACAGGGTTACAGGCGTGCAGGAGTAGTACAGGTATACAGTAGTAAAGGAGTAATACAGGGGTACAGGAGTAGTACAGGTTTATAAGTGTTCAGGAATACTATATTGGTACCGGTGTAGTACAAGGATACAAATGTAGTATATGTGTACAATAGGTACAGGCGTAGTACAGGGTTACAGGTGTACAGGAGCAGTACAGTTGTAATGCAGGTGTACATGGGTAGCACAGCTTTACTGGGGTAGTACAGGGGTACTGGATATAGGATACAAGGATACAGGATAATAGGAGTAGCACAGGGGTACATGGTTACAATAATAGTACAAGAGTACACGGTTGCAGGGATAGTACAGGGCTACAATGGATACACCTCTAATAGAGTGATACAAGGGTACAGTAATATTACATTAGTAGTACATGGTAAGGGTATAGTACAAGGGTATAGTACTGGTGTTGTGCATTGCTTCACATCTAGTATAAAGGCACTGGAGTACTACAGGGGCACAGGAGTTGTATAGGAGTACAAAAGTAGTACAGGGCTACAGGGGTCCAGGAGTGGTACAGGGATACAAGAGTAGGACAACGATACAGAAGGAATACAGTTGTGTATGGGTTCATGAGTACTACATGGGTATAGGTGTTGTACAGGAGTACAGAATTCGTACAGTACTGCAGGGGTTCAGGAGATGTACAGGGATACAGGATTTCAGGATGTGTACAGGGGTACACAGATACGGGGCTAATACAGTTGTACTGGGGTAGTACAGGGGTATAGGAGCAAAGTTGCTCTACGGTGTACAGCAGTGATAGAGTTACATGAGAAGTACAAGGGTATAAGTGTACAGGAGTACGAGAGGGGTTCAGGAGTAGAACAGGTGGACAGGAGTAATCCAGGACTATATGGGTCCTGGTGTAGTGCAGGGGTATAGGGGTACAGGAATAGTACAGGTGCACAGGGTACGGGAGTGGTACATGTGTGCTGGGGTACAGTAGTAGTACAGGGGTACAGATGTACTACGGGAGTACAGGTGTAGAACAGGAGTAAAGGAGTAGCACAGTGCTACATAAAGTCCAGGAATAATACAGGCTGCAAGGTTGCAGGAGTAGTATTGGGTTACAGGAGATGTACAAGGGTACAGGTATAGTACATGGGTGCAGCAGTAGTACAGGTGTACAGTGTATAGGAGTAGTACAGGGGTACAGGTATGCAGCAGTAGAGCAGTTATGCAGTGGTATAAAAATTGTACGCGTGTGCATAGGTACAGGAGTAGTACAGAGGTATATTGTGTGCAGAAATACTACAGGTATACAGGAGTAGTACAGGGGTATATAGGTACAGCAGATGTATTTTGGTAGTACAGAGTTTCAGGGGTAGTACAGTGATACCTGCGTTGTGGAAGGGTACACGGAACTTACAGTGGTACACGGGTACAGGAGTAATACAGGGATACACGGGTACAGGATTAGTGCAGGGAAACAGGAGTACTGTAGGACTAGAGGGGTACAGGTGTAGTACAGTGGTACAAGATTAGTGCTGGACTACATGGTCCCATGTGTAGTGCAAGTGTACGTGGGTACAGGAATAGTACGGGAATACATATGTTCGGGAGTAGTACATGATACAGTAGTACGGGAGTAGTGCAGGGTTACAGGAGATGTAACTGGTACAGGTCCAGTACATAGGTGCAGGAGTAGTACAGAAAACAATGGTGCAGGAGTAGTACAGGTGTACTTTGGTGCAGGCGTAGTACAAGGTGTACAAGTGTATAGGTGTATTACGGGGGTACATATGTACTGGAGTAGTTGAACGTTACAGTTGTACAAGTATTGTACGCGTGTACAGAGGTACAGAAACAGTACAGAGGTACAATGTGCATAGGTATAGTACAGGTGTACAGGAGTAGTACAGGAGTATAAGGGTACAGGAGTACTACAGGTGTACTGGAGTGGTACAGGGGTACAGGAGTTGTATAGTCGTACAATGTTTGCAGAAGTAGTACTTTGGTACAGGAGTACTACAGGCGTATAGGGGTACAGGATTACTGCAGTGATGCAGCAGTACAGGAGATGTAAATTGGTACTACAGGGTTTCAGTGTTGTTTAGTGATACTGGGGTTGTGCAAGGTACACGGGTAGTAGAGTGGTACAAGGATATAGAAGCAGTACAGGTGTACACGGGTACAAGAGTAGTATAGGGGTATACGGGTACAGGGTTAGTGCAGTGGTACATGCAGTGGTACATGTGTGCAGTAGTACAGTACTACATAGTTCCAGGATTAGTACAGAGGTACAGGTGTGCAGGTGTAGTAGAGAGGTACACGGTTACAGGTGTGTTACGGGTGTACAGAAGTATTACAGGGATACAGGAGTAGTAGAGTGGTGTAGGAATACAGCAGTAGTACAGTGATACAGGGGTATAGGGGTATAGTTACTACAGGGATGCAGGAATAGTACAGAGGTACAGGAGTAGTACAGAGGTGTACATGAGTACTACTGGGGTGCAGGCTCTGTAGGAATACAGGAATAGGACAGGTATACAGGAAGAAGAATAATACAGGGTACAGAGACACAGGAGTAGTACAGGGTTACAGAAGTACAGGAATGGTACAGGAGTTCGTAGATACTGGAGAAGTACAGAGATATAAGGGTGCAGTGGAAATACTGGGGTACACATGTGCAGGAGTAGTACAGGTGTTAACCGGTGGTTGTGTATTACATGCGTGCACGGTTGCAGGAATAGAGAAGTGTTATACGGGTACAGGGGTAGTACAGGGTTTCACGGGTCCAGAAATAGTACTACAGTACAAGGGAACAGGAGTAATACAGGCGCTTACAGGTCTCGTACAGATGTACACGGGTGGAAGATGAGTACAGGTGAACACGGGTAGTACAGAAGTACATGGTTACATGAGTAGTTCATGGGTACAGGAATACAGAAGTAGTACAGGGCAACAGGAGAAGTACGGTGGTTTAAGGCTACAGGCGTAGAACAGGGATACAATGGATACAGGTGTAGTACAGGTGTACAAGTGTCCCGATGTTCTACAGTTTTACACGGGTAGAGGAATAATACAAGGGTACAGAAGTAGTATGGTCGTGTAGGGGTACAGACATAGTACATGGTACAATGGGTACAGGAGCTGCACGGGGGTATATGTGTCCAGGTATTGTTCAGATATACACGGGTACAGATGTAGTATAGGGCTACAGGTTTGGTACAAGGAAACAGTGGTACAGGACTACTAGAGGGGAACAGCATTAGTATAGGAGTAGTACAGGACTATATGTGGCCAGGTGTAGTACAGGTGTAATAGGGTACAAGGCTAGTACAGTGTACAGGTGTAATGGAATTGTATAGGTGTATATAGGTACAGAAGTTTTAAAGTGGTACAGGGGTGCAGAGGTAGTACAGGAGTACACGGGTGCAGGAGTAATCCAGGAATACCCGGGTCCAGTAGTAGTACGCCTGTACACGGGTGCAAGTTTAGTACACGCGTAAATGGTTGCAAGTGTAGTATGCCTGACAACAGTAACAGGGGTAGTGCAGGAATACAGGAGTACAGGTATGGTACAGGTGTAGTACAAGGGTGCAGGAGTAGTACAGCGGTACACGTATGCATCAGTAATATAGGGTTGCACGGGTGCAGAAGTAGAACTATGGTACACGGGTGCAGGAGTACTACATCCGTACACAGGTGCAGGTGTAATACAGGAGTACCCGATTGCAATACTAGTTCAAGTGTGCACGGGTACAGGTGTAACACAGTGGTACAGGAGTAGTACATGGTTACAGGAGAAGAAATATGGTACAAGTGTAGTATATAGGTGCAGGAGTAGAACAGAAGTATATTAGTGTAGGAGTACAGTGTACAAGAGTAGTACAGGGTTACATGTGAAGTACAGTGGTACAGGGGTACAAGAATAGTACAGTGATTCAAGTGGTACAAGAGAAGTACAGGGGTAAAGGGATCCAGGAGTAGTACAGTTGTACAATGATGCATGAGTGGTATAGAGGTACAGAGGTACAGGAGAATTAGAGGGGTACAGGAGTGGAACAGGGGTACAGGACTTGTTCAAGATTCTTATAGGTTTTATTCTTTGTTTGGAATTTTGGACACTCGGAAAAACCCAATGTAAGCAATGTGTCAAGCATGTGTCGATGATGAGTCTCAGAGTAAGGGACATAGGTCGTAAACCGTTGTTGAAACAAAGAGTATCGCCTCTTCCTCGACAGTTACCAGGCGCCTGTATCCTCAGTGTAGCGCGAGATATCCGAGGCAACGGTCACTTGTTCAGAGTAAGAATCGAAATACTGTAACTGCTAATTCGTTTGCCAATTAAAAGAAGGTAAAAAGGTAGTTAGTTATCTATATCTCTTATCTTTACTCGTCACACTATCCAGAATCGGCATAAATAAATATTTGAGCAGTGTGGAGCGAATTTATATCGAAGGCGCTCTAACAGGACTAGTACAGGACTACATACGTCCTGGACTAGTACTGGGGTAGTGGGTTACAGATATATTACAGGGTTGCAAGAGTACATGTATGGTACATGTGTAGTACAGGGGAGCAGGAGTAGTACATGTGTACTGGGCTACATGTACAGGAGTATTACAAGGGTACAGGTGTACAGGGGTAGTACAGTGTTAGAGCGGTATAAATAATGTATGCGCAGGGGTACAGGAGTTGTATAGAGGTACAATAGGTACAGGGGTAAAACAGCGGTACAAGTGTACAGGAGAAGTGCAAGTATTCTAGGATACAGGTGTAGTACAAGGTTACAGCGGTACAGGTATAGTTCAGTTGTTACTGATACTGGAGTAGTACAGTGAAACATTTGGTCCTGTAGTACAGGGATACAGCGGTAGTACAGGGGTATAAAGGTACAGGAGWRTTACAGGTATATAGTAGTAGCACAGTGTTACAAGATTGGTACAGTCGTAAAGGTGTACAGGAGTACTACAGGGCTTCAACTGATGTACAGGGGTACAATAGTAGTAGAGGATTAAAGAAGTACAGTTGTAGTACACGGGGAACATGGGTGCAGGAATAGTACGGGTGTACAAGAGTACTACAGTGGTACAGGAAACGTACACGGTTACAGGTTTACAGGAGAACTGGAATAGTTCAATTTTGCAGGGGTTTAAGTGTAGAACAGGACAACGGGAGTACAGGAGTAGTACAGGGGTGCAGAAGCAGTACAGGCGTACAGGGATACAGATATACAGTTGTTGTATAGTGTTACAGAGGTACAAGTTTTGTACAATTGTGCAGTTRTTCAGGATTAATACAGAAGTACATTGGGTACAGGCTTAGAGCASGRGTAAAGGAGAAGTACAGGAGTACAGGAGTTGTACAGGAGTGCAAGAGTAGTACAGGACTACAGAGTTACAGGAACAGTACAGGGGTACATGTATACAGGTGGTGAATTGCAGTACAGGAGTAGTACAGGGGTAGATAAATGGTTAGAAGGATATAACAGTAGTTCTGGTGCATATGGGTTCAGGAGAAGTACAGGATGACAGGAGTAGTACAGGGGTATATGTGTACAAGCATAGTACACAAGTACAGGAATACAGGAGAAGTACGGGGGTACATTGGTACAGGAGAAATACAGGTGTGCAGGTTTACAGGGGTAGTAGAGGAGTACTGGCGTACAGTTGTAGTAAAAAGGTACACTGTGTACACAGAAGTTATATAAGGGTACTCGGGTACAGGTGTAGTACAGGGTATAGAAATAGTACAGGGGTACAGCGGCGGCACAAATGTACTAGAATAGAGGAGTGCGAAAGGTGTACACGGGTACAGGAGCAGTACAAGTATACATGAGTAGTACAGGACTACAGGGGTCCAGGGCTAGTACAGGGTTACAGGAGTACAGGGGTATATGAGCAGTACAGTGCTACAGGAAGAGTTTTGGGGTACAGAGTTAAATGAATAGTATCGTGGTACAGGAGTACAGGAGGACTAGATGAGTACAGGAGTAGTACAGTGGTACAAGGATGCAGTGATTATACAGCGGCACACGTGTGCAGGTGTATTACCGGTGTACGTCGGTAAACAGGTGTAGTATATACGTGCCCCTGTGCAGAAGTAGTTCAGTGTTACACGTGTGCAGTTGTAGTACAGGGTTACACGGGTGCAGAAATAGTACATGGGAACAGGGATCGTACATGCGTAAAAGGTTACAGGACAAGTTCAGGTGTACACGGCTGGAAGAGAAGTTCAGGCGAACATGGGTGCAGAAGTAGTACAGGTTTACAAGATTAGTCTAGTAGATTATGGGTACAGGATTACTACAGGGGAATAGGAGATGTACAGATATTCATGAGTAGTAGAAGACTACAGGATTCCAGGAGTAGTATAGAGCTACAGGGGTGCAGGAGTAGTATAGTGGTATACGGGCATAGTCGTAATACCGGGGACAGGAGTAGGACAGTGGTATAGGTGCATAGGAGTATTACCGTAGTACAGGAATAGTACAGGGGTACAGCAGTAGTACACGGGTACACTGGTGCAGTTGTAGTACAGGTGTACAGGGAAACAGGTTTTGTACAGGTGTACAGGGGAACTGGAATAGTGCAGCTGTACAGGTGTACAGGAGTATTACAGGGTCACAGGTTTACATGTGTAGTAGTGTATGTGTAGGTTTACAGAGGTACAGTAGATGTTCAGGGGCACTGAGTACAACAGTAGTACAAGGATAATACCAGTTTACAGTTGTAATACAGTTGTACTGGGGTACAGTGTTACCGTATGGTACAGGTGTACATAGATATACGAGATGCACAGGGGTACACGGGTACAGGATAAGTACAAGGTTACAGTAGTGATGTGGTGCAGGAGTAGTGCAGTGTCACAACGATTCAAGAGTATCTCTGAGATATAGGGGTTCAGGATTAGTACATGTGTACAGGGGTACATATGTAGTATAGAGGTACATGTGTGCAGGAGTAGTGCAGGAATATTTGGATACATGAATAGTACAGAAGTAGAATGGGTACAGTAGTAGTAGATTGGTACAGGGGTACAGGAGTAGTACAGTGTTACTACGGGTACATGGTAGTACAGTGGTACTGGGCTAGTGCAGGGTTTCACGCGTAGGACAGGAGTACGCGAGAACAGAAGTAGTACAGTTGTACGGGAGAGGTACATGACTACAAGGGTCCAGGAGTAGTACAAGTGTACAGGGGTACAGGAGTAGTACAGGGATACACGAAAGGTACAGTGGTCCAGGGGTACTGTAGTAGTACAGATGCATAGGCTTACAGGGGTATAGGGGTAGAAGAATAGTACACGGATAGAGGTGTACAGGATTAGTACAGGGGTACTGGGGTACAGATGTAGTACAGGTGTCCTGGTGTCCTAAATGTGTAAGAAGGGAGTACAGGGCTAAATGTATAGTACAGTGTACAATTTTTACAGTATATGTACATTAGTTCAGGTTTACAGGAGTAGTACTGAGATATATGGGATCATGATTAGTACAGGGGAACATAGGTACAAGGGAAGTACAAGGATTCGCGGGTGCAGGAAGAATACAGGGGAACATGAATATTACAATTTTTGTCCAGGAGTGCAGGAGTTGTACAGGTGTACACGAATGCATCATCAGTATAGCGGTGCATGGGTGCAGGAGTAGTACAGTTTTACACGGGTGCAGTAGTACATTTGTACACGGTTGCCGAAGTTGTACATGGGTACTCGGTTGCAGAAGTAGTTCAGGTATAGACGGGTACAGATGTAATACAGTGTAACTGGAGTAGTACGCGGTTACAGTAGATGTACAGAGGTACAGGTGTAATACATAAGTGCTGGAGTAGTACAGGAATACATGGGTGCACGAGTAGTATAGACGTACAATGTGTATAGGAGTAGTACAAGTGTACAGGAGTTGCACAGGGGTATAAGTGTACAGGGTACTACAACGGTACCGGAGTATTACAGGCGTATAGGAGTAGTATCGGCGTACAGAAAAAGTAAAGCGGTACAAGGGTGCACGAGCGGTACAGGAAATAAGTGTACAGCAGTTATACAGGCGTATAGGAGTAGTACAGATGTGTCGGTGAACAAGAATACTACACGGTAATAATACAGGACTACAGAGGTCCAGGCATAGTATATGGTACAGGAGTAGTATAGGGATACAGAAATAGTACAGGCGTACAGGGATACTAGTGTAGTACCAGTGTATAGTGGTACAGAAATAGTACAGGAAATTCAGACGTGGTACAGTACTATAACAGACCAGGTGTAGTACAGGTATATAAGGTTACAGGGGTATTACAGGGATACAGGAGTCGTACAGTGATTTATGGATTCTTTTGACTACATGGTTACAGGAGTTGTACACGTTTACAGTAGTAGAACAGTACTACAGGGGTCCAGGAATAGCACAGCGGTACAGGTGTTCAAGAGTAGTACAGGGGTACACCGCTACAGGAATAACACTCTTGTTTAGGGGTAATACAGTGGTATAGGTGAATATGTATACTACAGTGTACCGGAGTAGTACTGGATTACATGAGAAGCACAATGGTACAGGGGTACAGGAGTAGTAGAGGAATAAAGAGTTCGAGGAGCAGTACAGATGTACAAGGGTACAGTAATGGGATAGGTGTACAGGATTAGTACAGGGGTACAGTGTTAAAAGAGTGCTAGATGGGTACAAGAGTAGTACAGGAGTACAGTGGTAGTAGAGGGTTACATGGACCATGGTGTAGTGCAAGGGTACAGGGGTACAGTAGTAGTACAGGGTTACATGGCTTAAGGTGTAGTACAAGTGTACAGGGTATTCGAGAAGATCAAGTATGCTGGGGTATAGTAACAATACAGGGGTACAGGAGTTTTACAGGGGTACAAGGGTACGGGGGAACTAGATAAGTAAAGGAGGAGAACAGGAGTACAGTAGTAATACAGGACTACATGCGTCCAGGAGAAATTCAGGCTACACTGGTACAGGAGTAGTATAGGGTTACAGAGGTACAGGTATAATACAAGTGTACATAAATACACGAGAAGTACAGTGGTACAAGTGTGCAGGTATGGTACAGGTTAAAGGGCTGCAGGAGTAGTACAGGGGTACAGTTGTCGTACAGTGGTACTAGTGTAGTACAGGGTTACAGGTGTTCACGAGTAGTACAGTGGTACACTGCTACTGGAGTAATACTGTCGTATTTGGGAAGTACAGGGGTATAGGTGTATATATATACTACAGCGTACAAGAGTAGTACAGGATTACATGAGAAGTAGAAGTGTACAGGCGTACGGGGATAGTACAGGGGTACAATGGATACAGGAGTAGTACAGGGATACAGGAGTTGTACACGAGTACAATGTGTACAGAAGTAGTATCGGAGTACAGGAGTACTACAGGGGTATATGGGTGCAGGAGTACTACATGGGTACAGGGATACAGGAGATATTTAGTGGTAGTACAGGATTTCAGGGGCAATACAGTGATACTGGGGTTATGCAAGGGCACACGGATAGTACACTGGTACACGGGTACAGTATTAGTACAGGGGTACAGGCGTGACACAAGGTATACGGGTACAGGATTAGTACTGATGTACAGGAGTAGTTTAGTGTTACAGGGTAATACAGGTCTACAGGAGTACAGGAGGGCTAGGGATGTACAGGGGTAGTAGAGTGCTAAAGGAGTAGTACAGTACAACTTAATTCCTGGAGTAGTGCAAGTATACAGGGGTACAGGCGTTGTACAGGTATACAGGGTACAGGAATGTAATTGGTGTACAGGGTACAGAAATAGTACATAACTACATGCGTCCAGGAGTAATACAGCGGGACAGGCGTACAGGAGTTGCACAGGTGCACAGGTGTTGTACAGTTACAGGGGAAAAAGAATATTACACGTCTGCTGGGGTACAGAATTATACAGGATTACTGGGGTACATGTTTAGTACAGGGTACAGGAATAGTAAAAGGGTACAGGATTATCACTGGGATTTAAAGGTACTATAGGTGTACCGGTGTACATGTGTACAGGAGTTGTAGTGGCGTACTTTGGGTACGGGACCATTTCAGGGTTACAAGGATACAGGAGTAGTACGGGGGTACAGGAGTATAGGAGGACTGGGTAGGTACAGGAGTAGTACAGTGCTACATGAGTTGTACGGTACTACTTGGTTTCTGGAGTAGTGCAAGTGTAAAGGTTTAGAGGCATTGTACAGGGATGCAGGGTACAGGAATGGAATTGGTGTGCAGGATACAGAAGTAGTACATGGTTACAGGCGTCCAGGAGTAGTATAACGGGACAGGTGTACAAGAGTTGCACAGATGCACAGATGTAGTAGAGTTATAGGGGAAAAAGAATATTACACAGGGTGGGGTACAGAAGTAGTACAGGGGTACTCGGGTACAGGTGTTGTAGAGGATACAGGAATAGTACAGTGTTACAGGATTATCACAGGGGTTTAGAGCTACTAGAGTACTACAGCGGAACCAGTGTACATGTGTACAGGAGTTGTATTGGTGTACATTGGATACAGGAGAATTTCAGGGGTACAGAGTTACAGCAGTAGTACAGGGCTACAGGGAAAATGAGCAGTACATTGGTACAGGAAGAGTTTTGGGATACAGGGCTACATGAATAGTACAGTGTTACAGCATTCCTGGAGGACTATAGTGGTACAGGAGAAGTACAGTGGTACAAAGGTGCAGTAGTTATACAGCGGTACACGTGTGCAGGAGTATTCCCAGTGTACGTCGGCACAGTAGTAGTATATGCGTGGACGGGTGTAGACATAGTAGAGTCTTACACGTGTGCATTTGTGTTACAGGGTTACACGAGTCCAGAAATAGTACTGTTGTACATGAGAACAGGGGTTGTACAGGCGTATAAGTTTACAGGACTAGTTCAGGTGTACACGGGTGCAAGAGAAACACAGGCGAACACGGGTACAGAAGTTGTACAGGTTTACAAGATTAGTATAGTAGATTATAGGTACAAGAGTACTACAGGTGAGTTGGAGATGTACAGTTGTTCATGAGTAGTACAGGACTACAGAGGTCCAGGTGTAGTATAGGTGTACAGTGGTGCAGGAGTAGTACAGTGGTATACGGGTGCAGTAGTAATACCAGGGTATGGAAATAGGACAGGTGTATAGGTGCGTAGGAGTATTACATTAGTATAGGAGTAGTACAGGGGTACACTGGTGCAGGTGTAGTACAGGTGTACAGAGTAGCAGGTATTGTACATGTGTAGAGGGGAACTGGAGTAGTGCAATTGTACAGGTGAACAGGAGTATTACAGGGTCACAGGTATACAGAATTAGTACAAGTTTACAGGGGTACAGAAGAAGTTCAGGGACACTGGGTACAAGAGTAGTACAGGGATAATACCAGGATACAGGGGTAATACAGTTGTACTGGTGTACAGTGTTACTGTGTGGTACAGGGGTACAGGGGTACAGGAGATATACAGGGGTACACGGATACAGGGTTAATACAGGGTTATAGAATTGATATGGTACAGAAGTAGTGCAGTGTCACAAAGTTACAAGAGTATTTCTGAGGTACAGGGGTTCAGGATTCAGACAGGTGTACTGGGGTACAGTTGTAGTACAGGGGTACAGATGTATAGGAGTAGTGCAGGAATACTTGGATGCATGTACAGTACAGAAGTAGAATGGGTACAGTAGTAGTAGATTGGTACAGGGGTACATGAATAGTACAGTGTTAGTACAAGGGTACAGAGAATAGTACAGTAGTACTGGGCTAGTGCAGGGTTTCACGTGTAATACAGGAGTACGCGGGAACAGAAGTAGTACAGTTATACAGGAGATGTACAGGTATATCAGGGTCCAGGAGTAGTATACAGGGAACAGGGATACATGAATAATACAGGTGTACATTGTGCACGCTAGTAAAACATTGCTACAAGTGTACAGTAATATTACATTGGTAGTATAGGTATACAGGTGTAGTATAGTGTTGCTGGAGTTGTTCATTGTTTTACGGCTAGTACAGGGGKACTCGGGKACTGATGTAGAGCAGGGGTACACGGTTACAGGAATAGTAAAAGTATGCAGCAGTAGTAACGAACTACAGCGGTACAGGAGTAATATAGGTGTACAGGAGTAGTAGAGGGTATAGGGTACACAAGTATAGGAGTAGTACAGGGGTAGTACAGGTGTACAGGTGTCGTACTGTGATAGTAGTACAGGGTATAGGGGTACAGGTATAGTACATATGCAAATGGTTACAGGAGTAGTACAGGCGTACAGGGGTATAGGTGTATTACAGGTGCACATGGATACAGGAGGTGTACCGGGGTTCACGCGTATAGGAGTAGTACTCGAGTTAGGTTTAATAATGTGGTACAGGTGTACTCGATTACATGGGTGCCGGAGTTTTACAGGGCTACAGGTGTGCTGTAGTAGTACAGGAATACAAGTGTCCAGATGTAGTACTGGTTTACAGGGCTGTAGGATTAGTATAGGGGTACAGGTGTACTGGAGTAGTACAGGGGTACAGGAGTAGTACAGGGATACAGTTGCACAGGACAGTCACAGGTGTACAGGAATACAGGTGTAGTACAGAGGTCATGTGTACAGGAGAAATACAATTATGCAATGGATGCAGGAGAGGTACAGGGGATTAGGAGTCCAGGAGTAATACAAGTGTAGTACAGGCTTACAGCTGTAGTACAGTGCTAGTGGTATAATACATGGATACAACGGTATTACAGAGTACAGGACTACAGGAAGAGTACAGAGGTACAGGGGTACTTGAGTTATACAGGGGTACACGTGTACAGGTGTCAAAGAGGAGTACACGGTTATAGGWGTAATACAGATGTACAGGAGTATTACAGGGTACAGGTGTAGTACAGTGGTATAAGAATACAGCAGTACTACGGTTGTATAGTGGTACAGGAGTAATAAAGTGGTAAAGTAGTAGTACAGGGGTACAGGAGTAGTGCAGATATGTAGGGGTACATGTGTACAGGCTTTGTACAGAAATACAGGAATAGTGCAGTTCGACAGGGGTCCAAGAGTAGTCCACGGTACAGGGACTCAGGAATAGAATAGGGTTACAGAGAGTCAAGGATAGTACAAGATTACGTAGGTACAGGAGTAGTACAGAGGTACAAGAGTGAAGTGGTAATGCAGGGGTAGACGTGTGCATGTGCAGTGCAGGGTTACATGGTATAGTACAAGTGTACACGGGGCAGGAGTAGTTCAGGGGTACAGGGTGCAGGCGTAGTCCAGAGGTACATGGGTGCAGGAATAATACCGCGGTACAGGAGTAGCACAGGGGTATATGTGTATAGGAGTACTACAGTATTGCAGTAGCATTACAGTGGTACGGGTGTAGTACAAGGGAACTGCGTTACAGGAGTACTACAGCGGCCTAGAGTAGAGGTGTACTGGAGTGCAGGAGTAGTACAGGGGTACACGGTAACAGGAGTCATACCGGTGTACAGGAGTAACACAGGTTTATATAGGTATAAGAGTACTACAGTAATACAGAAGTAATACAGATGTATAGCAGTTGTACAGGGATGCAGGGGATTATAGTTATTCTGGGGCAAAGCAGATGTACAAGAGTACAAGTGTAGTAAAGGACAAGTGTCCAGGAATAGTACAGGCGTACAGTGGTGGGGTATAAGTACAAGGATATATGGGTACTGTAGTAATATAGTTTTACAGGAGTAGTACAGGTGTATAGTTGTATAGGAGTGCTAAATTGTAAAAGAGTAGTACAGGTTATAGGGGTGCAGTAGTACTATATGGTTTCAGGAGTAGTACAGGGAAACAGGTGTACAGGAGTAGCACAGGGATTCAGGAGTACAGTAGCAGTAAGGAGTTACACGGGTACAGGTGTAGTACAGGTGTACAGAGAATCAGGTGTTGCACAGTTGTACAGGAGTATTATACGTTTACCGGTGTACAGGAGTAGTACATGGTTACAGTGGTATAAGTATTTTACACATGTGCAAGTGTTCAGGAGTAGTACAGGGTGTAATACAGTACATCATGGGTCCAGCTGTGGTAAAATGTACAGGGATACAGGAACAGTACWGTGTTACACAGGCACAGGAATAGTACAGGAGTACATAGGTAYAGGAATAATAYAGTGGTACAAACGTGCATGGGTAGTATAGGTTTACACGAGTTCAGGAATAGTACAGGAGTACAGGTGTAATGCAGTGGTAAAGGAGTAGGATAGGAATACGGGAGATGTACAGGGGTACAGATGTTGTACAAGGCTGCAGGAGTAGTACAGTTGTACAGCGTATATGAGTAGTACAGTGGAACCTGGGTGCAGTAGCAGTACAAGAGTACAGGGGAATATGTGTTATCCAGATGCACAGATGTACAGGTTTGGTACAGGAATATAGTTGTATAGGTGAAACACAGGTGTAGAAGGTACAGGAATAGAACAGGAGCGCTGTGGTGCAAGAGTAGTGCAGGTGTACAGGTGTACAGGAGTAGCCCAGGGATACTGTGGTAGACGAATAGTAAAGGAGTACAATTGGTACAGGTGTAGTTCGGGGGTCCAGTGGTACAGGAGTAATACATGTGTAGTACAGTAGTAAGGGTATAGTACAGTGGTACTGGTGTAGTGTAGGGGTATATGAGTAGTACAAGGATGCAGTAGTAGTACAAGAGATCAGGACTTGTACAGGCGTACATGAGTAGTACAGTATTAGATGGATCTTGGAGTAGTACAGCGGTACAGGTGTACAGGAGTAATACAGGGTTACAGTGGTACAAGTTGTTCAGGATTCTGATAGATGATTTTCTCAGAAGGTTCTCGATATGAGAAATATGAATGTAATTACGATTAACAAGCGGATAAATGTCCCGCCGATATTGTTGTCGAAACAAACAACAGAGAAAGGGGGAATTATTGCCGCTCTGCCGTTGCCAAGAGGTGAGAAAGAATCAATGTTTTGCGAGAATCCAGAGGCAACGGTCACTTTTCTTAGAGCTGCGATCTAAATTATTATAACTGTTCGTTTACTTTCATTTCATTAAAGAAAATTGTTGTATTTTTCTACGGCTCTCATCTTTACCGAATACACTTTCCTCGAATCGGCACATAAAATAAATATCTAAACGTTGTTACGCGAATTTATCGAAAGTGCTGTAACACTAGTATAGTACACGTGTGCAGGGGTATAAGAGTAGTACGGGGTTAAAATGGGTACAGGAATTGTGCAGGGGTACAGGAGTACTACAGGAGTACAKRTGTAGTAGAGGGATGCASGAGTAGTACAGGAGTACAGGGGTCCAGGAGTAGTACAGGGGTACAGTCATGCAGGATTAGTAGAAGGGTACAGTGCTACAGTTATATTACTGGGGTAGTGCAGGGGTACAGGTGTAGAAGAGTGGTATTGGTGTAGTAAAAGTGTACAGGAGTGCAGGAATAGTACAGTACAATAGTACAATATACAGTTGTACAGGGATAAAGTAGCAGTACACGGGTACAGTGGTATAGTAG
>JAHMML010000131.1:44344-65319 GCA_020341155.1 Eciton burchellii
CACTTATTCCGAACTTGCAATGAATGCAAGTGATTCTTTGACCAAGAACGACAAATCTGTTTCTGCTTATCTTGTACTAGCTGCCATCGATAGCTGGTTAGCATTAAATTCCCGATCCGCACCATGAAAATTCGTATTATTGCAGTACATGTAAGTCGATAAAACCGCGTCGACTAACAAATAGACAAAAACGCCGCTAGAAAACTGGCGGTAGTGTAATTTTCCACAATTTCGGACATTTTACATATTTCAAATGAATCGCTCTAGTGACAAGTTCGGGATATGCGATGCTTAGGTAATATGATATAAGAGAATTTTTTACAATATTTGAAGGCAACATTTCGCCGCCCGCTAAACTGGAGTAACGAATCTCCTGCTAGCATAGGGTTCATGTCCTTAATGAACCAGCTTTTGGAATCGATAATTGCTTTTCAAATGGAACAGTCTTCTTTCGTTTCGAGTTTTCGATAAATCTACGAGAGTAGACCGTCCTTTTAACTAGCTGGGGCCAGTTAGGATATTGATGGAGAAGTCTCCAGTCTCTCACACAATCAACGTAATGCACAGTAGGTTTTGTAATATTATCGGAAATCTTCTCATCCGCCCAAGATTTCCGTGTCAACGAATGTGCATTGCATTCGGAGACGTAATGTGACACATGAGCTTCAATTACAGTGCATGAAATGATATCTACTGGACCAGATATGATCAAAGTAAGTTCGGTTTTTTAGTCCGTGTGTATGACCAACAGACCTCTACGGAGATCGCTCAATACCAGCGATCCATACAAATCCGCCTCGATTAGCAAATGAATCGATGTCTATTCCTTGGTTTTAGATCCTCCAGCGGAAGAACGCATAATTGTGACCGCCATTCGGGAGGCCGAACTTCTGAAGGTATATATAACATAAGGTATGTACCGACAGAGAACGTTGACGGGAACATCGGTTTCGATTTGTTCCAAGGAGTTAATCCAAACACAAGTTTTGACCTCGCATGATCGGTATAATTTTTTCCACCTCTATGTATTTGGAGATCAGCGCATTGTCGTGTCATTTGCAAAGTTTGACAAAGTAACTTGGAAAAAAACTGAGTGTCGATTCTTGATCAAGTAGCATGCGCAATTCAATGCAGCGACTTTTCGCGGCTTGAAGATTTACCCTTGCGATAGCGGGAAGTACATCAGACGCATTCGAAACRTCTGTCGGGCCCAGRTAGGGGAATTCACGCACAAATATCAATGCGATTAATTTCGAYCCACTGAGTAAATGGATTGGGTGYTGTATCGCTGCCTTCGGATCCGCCAGCTCAAGATCGCGTAGATGGGACCATCTCTCGAAAGGATGAATTTGCGAAGCCGTGTAATACTGTAATACGGTAATATCTGTAATACTTGGAAGAACATACGCTGTTAACGAAATCATYRGTACAAATTTGTTGCAAGGGGACAATCCGAGCGAAACYCTCGCTCTTGYACCACCTCTCTCCATCTCGTCAATGCCGCTTCTCGATACATCGGCGCGGTGTCGCTTGACTCGCAACATCTGACTAAGAGATTCCGAAATAAAACAAAGTGTCGAATGGTGGCCTTGGTTAATGAGCGCACGAACCAGAACACGGCGACTCTCCGCTCTGTGAAGATCCACCCATGCGGWMCTTAKACCTCCGCATTCTGCATGCGGAAACTTCGTTYCCACGGATTGAACATGTGCAACAATGGCACCTTCAGCAACGGAAGAAGTACTCGGAACAGTGGCTTCTGAATCGTGCGGTTGATTAGCTATTGTCTTAGCAATCCTGCCATCCTCGGGATGTAATAGCGAATAATAGCGAATGCGCGCGCCGACAATGCACGCATCGCGATTTGCTGGGTCACTTCGGCGTGAAGTGACCCGGCCGTAAACAATTGAAGCAAACACGTCATTCCCGAGCAAGGGTGTTGCGCTGCTCAACCGCTAATGACAGGAATTTCTCACACTTCGCTAAGCTATGTGAGCCAGCGCAATTAACACAATTCTGAACTGATATCATTATGAACAAAGTAACAACCTTTTTTTCTCAAATTATCGGTAACCCTATCAAGCGTATCCGCAAAGTCGCAAAATGCAAAATCAGTACTAGGATCGCATACAGGATGTTCCGGTTTTACAACGCTTCTTATAGCTTCCTGAAGATGATCCGTAGCTTCGTTGTAGGTGTCTTCCTCTTCGTGAATCATCGGGAACAGTATCAAGCGCACCCGCAAAGTCGAAAAATGCAGAATCAACACTAGGATCGCAACCACTTCCCGATATTACAAAACTACTTATGGCTTCCTGTAGATAATCCGAAGCATCGTTGTAGTCATCCTCGGCAGCGAGGAATTCATCTTGACTAAAGTACGACGCTTTTTCTTTTCCTCAGTCCTTGCCGAACAAGAGATCTTACTGTGTAAACGGTGAGCCTTCTCCCAAAGCTTCTGCAGGCCACATAGACTTGATCTCATACTTGCAAGCGTGATATTTGAAAGCATCTTATAATTAGGAATTGTATGCATGATCGCTTGGATGGTATTATTCTATTCCTCAAGAAAGTCATAAAAATCGTCAGCCATGATTGCAGTAAAACTTTTAGAATTGTCCTAGAACTGAACAATAATGCATTGAAGCCTAGATAGATTAGAAAACTCGTGTCTATGTGATACCACGCGGATGTTCCGCTACACGCGCGATCAGCGTGGACGCAAGAAATGCTGGAGTCTCGACAGCTTTCCTTGGACCGAGCACTTCATCTTGATAATTGCATTCGAAGTGCGAATCAGCGATGCACATTTGGCACCGGCCTCACCTCTTCTGTTGCGTGTATGCCACACAGCTACAAGACGTCGTGACACAATTCCACGACGCTGAGTGACCTTGAACTCGGTGAGTGAACTCGGTTCTGCAACTCATCAAGCTCCGGGCTTCCTCTTCCCCAGCAGCGTGTACCTCCACGTGATCCTCACGTAAGGCCCGAGTTAGATAAAGAAAGCGATAGTGGCACGAGCATGGCTTCTGATCCAGCTCATGATGATTCTTGCAACGGCACTTGGTGACAACAGCACCAGAAAAGATCATTATATCAATCTGTCCACATTAAAACGACGTATTGATACACTCGAATATCGTCGAGTCACGTATCCGGCTTGAAGGATCAAAAATTATGTTACAGCGCCTTCCATAAATTCGCTTAAGACCGTTTAGATATTTATTTTATTTGCCGATTTGAGAATAGTATATTCGGTAAAGATGAAAGTCGTAGAAAAATACAATAATCTCCTTTAATGAAATGATGATAAATGTACAGTTATAATATTTTTGATCGCAGCTCTAACAAAAGTGACCGTTGCCTCTGGATTCTCGCAAAACATTGATTCTTTCTCACCTCTTGGCAACGGCAGAACGGTAACAATTCCCCCTTTTCAYTGTTGTTTGTTTCGACAACATTATCGGCGARACATTTAWWCGCTTGTTAATCGKAATTAAATTCATATTTGCGATATCGAGAAACATCTGAGTAAATCATCTATCRGAATCCTGAACAACTTGTACCACTATAACCCTGTACTACTCCTGTACACCTATACCGCTGTACTACTCCAGGACCCATCTAGTACAGTACTACTCATGTACGCCTGTACAAGTCCTGATCCCCTATACTACACCACTACCACTGTACTACACCCATACTACTGTACTACACATGTATTACACCTGTACCACTATACCCCCGAACTACACCTGTACCAATTGTACTTCTTTAATATTCGTCTACAACAGTATCCCTGGGCTAATCCTGTGCACCTGTACACATGTACTGTTCCTGTACCACAACACTCCTGTTCTATTCCTGTACCTTGAACACCTTTATTTCTCCTATATACCTGTGTTCCTGTACTCAATCTGTACATCTGTACATCTGGATAACACATATTCCCCTCTTGTAGTGCTACTGCAAACAGGTACCACGGTACTAAACGCTGTACAACTGTACTACTCCTGCAGCTATGTACAATATATGTACCCCTGTACTTCTCCCGTAATCCTGTCCTACTCCTGTACCACTGCATTACACCTATACTCGTATACTATTCCTGAACTCGTGTAAACCTCTACTATTGACCTTTGTACCATGAACCTTTGTACTACTGTAATACTCCTATACCGATGTACTCCTGTACTATTGTTGTACCTTTGTAACACTGTACTGCTCCTGTATCCCTGTACACTTTACCACTCCTGTACCCATGATGTCCTGTATTATACCCTGTATTACTCCTGAACACTTGTACACGTGTAAAATACTTGTATCCCTGTAACCATGTACTACTCCTGTACACCTGTAACCCTATAATACTCCGGTACAACAGTACAACTGCATTACCCTGTGCCCCTGTACACTTGTACAACACCTGAATCCCTGTACACCTGTACTGCACCTGTGCACGTGTAACTCCTTACTGCTACTGTAGTCCTGAATCCCTGTACTACTCCTGTACACCTGTTTCCTTGTACTACTCCTGACACCATATAGTACTACTGCACCCCTATAACCTGGACTACAGCTTCACAATTTAGCACATCTATACAACTATACACCTGTACTACTCCTGTAAAACTGTATTACTACTGTATACGTGTACCCCTGTACTTCTCATCCACCGCTGTAACCTTGTACCATTCCTGGACACTTGTAGTCCTTTACTACTCTTGTACTCTCGTATATCTGCTTGCCCCAGTATAACTATAATCCCCTGTACCCCTGTACAACCCCTATACGCCGGTACTACTCCTGTACTACTGTAGTACTCCTATATAAACCTGTGCTACTCCTGTACCCCGGTATTACGCCTGCACCCGTGTACCTCTGGACTACGCCTGCACCCCTGTAGCCCTGAACAACACTTGGAGCCTTGTAGTCCTGTACCTCTCATGAATAACCGTACTACTCCTGTACCCCTTGAACTACTCCTGTTTCTGTGTACACCTGTACTATACCTGTGCCGTGTAACCCTATACTACACATGCACACGTCTACCCCTGCATTACCACTTCACCCTTGTATCCCTGTACTACTCCTGTACCTACGTAATCTTGTACTATCCCTGATTCTCTGTAACCCTGTCCTACTCCTGAGTCCCTGTACCGTTAACTACTCTTGGACCCCTGTGGAACTRCACTATTCCTGTATTCCWGTACAAAGCTTGTATCCCTGTTGTACTCATGTACCCCTACATATCTGTACTAGTTCTGTTCCCCTGTACTACTACTTTACCACTTTAGTACTCCTGTACCATTATACAATGGTAGTACAGCTGTATCCCTATACCACTGTACTACACCTGTAACCTGTAATACTCCTGTACATATGTATTACTCCTATAACCGTGTACTCCTCTACTACACCTGCACACGTGTGCCCCTGTATAACTCATGTATCCCTGTATTTCTGTACTATTCCTGTAGTCCTATACTCTGTAATATCGTTGTACCCATGTATTATACCACTAGCACTGTACTACAGCTTCAAGCTTGTAATGCACCTGTACTACTCCTGGACCCCTGATACCCTGTACTTCTTCTGCATCCATTGCATAATTGTASYTCTCCTGTACACCTGTACCYCTATCCTACWCCTGTATCYCTGTACACCTGTGACGCTCCTGAASAACTGTACCCCTATACTACTCCTATACCCCTGTACTGCTCCTGTACACCTGTACCCCTGTACTACTCCCTCACCCCTGTCAAGCAGTACTACATCTCTACCCTTGTATTACTACAGTGTACCTGTAGCACTGTACTACTCCGGGATCCATGTAATCCTGTACTACTCCTGTACCACTTTATTACATGTACTCGTGTACTACTCCTATAACCGGGTACCCCTGTACTCCTCCTGTAACCATGTACACCTGTACTATACCTATACCCCTGTACTTCTCCTGTAACACCATGTACACATGTACTATACTTGTATCCCTATACCCCTGTATTGCTATGACAGTACGACACCTGTACACCTGTACTATCCCTGTACTACTCCTATAACCGTGTACCCTATACCCTCGACTACTCCTGTACACCTGTACTACTTCTGTACCGCTGTAGTTCGTTACTACTGCTGCATACCTGTACTATTCCTGTAACCGTGTACCCCTGTTCCACATCAGTACCCGATTACCCCTGTACTAGCCGTGAAACATTGAACAACTTCAGTAACACTGTACTACCCCTGTACCCCTGTACGTCCAATGTAATATTACTGTACACTTGTACCAATGTTTTACTCGTGTACAAATTGTACACCTGTACTACTCATGTACCCCTGCTCCACTATACTACTCCTGGTCCCTGATAGAACTGTATCTCTCCTGTACGACTGTACTACTTATGTTCCCGCGTACTCCTGTATTATACGTGAAACGCTGCACTAGCCCAGTACCACTGTACTAGTCTGTAACCCTGTACTAACACTGCACTCCTGTAAACCTGTACCACTATACTACACGTGTACCCCCGTGTACCCACGTGTACACCTGTACTATGCCAGAACCTCTATACCTCAGACTCTTGTAACTTTGTGATACTGCACTACTCCTGTACCACAGCTATACTGTAACCCTGCACTAATCCTGTACCCGTGTACCCCTGTACATCTCCTGTACCCCTGTACCCYTGTAGCACACAGTAACACTGTACCCCAGTGCAACTGTATTACGCCTATAYYACTCTTGTAYYYATTGCCCCTGAACTTCTCCTGTACCTCTGTAAACCTGTACTAATCCTGTACACCTGTGAGCCTGTAATACTCCCGTACACCTGCACAAATGCTCTACATTGGTTCCCCTGTACACCTGTACAACACCTGCACCGCTGTACCTCTGTACTACTCCTGGACCCCTGTAGTCCTGAACCACTCATGAACAACTGTACATCTCTTATTCCCCTGTAGAACTCCTGTACCTTTAATCTACTATACTAATCTTGTAAACCTGTACAANCGTGTACCCCTGTTCCACATCAGTACCCGATTACCCCTGTACTAGCCGTGAAACATTGAACAACTTCAGTAACACTGTACTACCCCTGTACCCCTGTACGTCCAATGTAATATTACTGTACACTTGTACCAATGTTTTACTCGTGTACAAATTGTACACCTGTACTACTCATGTACCCCTGCTCCACTATACTACTCCTGGTCCCTGATAGAACTGTATCTCTCCTGTACGACTGTACTACTTATGTTCCCGCGTACTCCTGTATTATACGTGAAACGCTGCACTAGCCCAGTACCACTGTACTAGTCTGTAACCCTGTACTAACACTGCACTCCTGTAAACCTGTACCACTATACTACACGTGTACCCCCGTGTACCCACGTGTACACCTGTACTATGCCAGAACCTCTATACCTCAGACTCTTGTAACTTTGTGATACTGCACTACTCCTGTACCACAGCTATACTGTAACCCTGCACTAATCCTGTACCCGTGTACCCCTGTACATCTCCTGTACCCCTGTACCCYTGTAGCACACAGTAACACTGTACCCCAGTGCAACTGTATTACGCCTATAYYACTCTTGTAYYYATTGCCCCTGAACTTCTCCTGTACCTCTGTAAACCTGTACTAATCCTGTACACCTGTGAGCCTGTAATACTCCCGTACAYCTGCACAAATGCTCTACATTGGTTCCCCTGTACACCTGTACAACACCTGCACCGCTGTACCTCTGTACTACTCCTGGACCCCTGTAGTCCTGAACCACTCATGAACAACTGTACATCTCTTATTCCCCTGTAGAACTCCTGTACCTTTAATCTACTATACTAATCTTGTAAACCTGTACAACTTCTGTACCCGTGTTCGCCTGTGTTTCYCTTGYACCCGTGTACACCTGAACTAGCCTGTAACCTTATACGCCTGTACATCCCCTGTTCCCATGTACAACAGTACTATTTCTGGATCCGTGTAACCCTGTACTACACCTGCAAACGTGTAACCCTGTACTATGTCTGCACCCGTCCGTGCATGTACTACACCTGTGCCGACGTACACAGGGAATACTCCTGCACACAAGTACCGCTTTATAAACACTGCACCCTTGTACCACTGTACTTCTCCTGTACCCCTATAGTCCTCCTGTATTCCTGTAGCACTGTACTATTCATGTAGCCCTGTAGCCCAAATCTCTTCCTATACCACTGCACTGCTCATATTCCCCTGTACCACTATACTACTTCTGTATCCCTGTACGCCTGAAATGCTCCTGTACGCAATGTACACCTGTACAACTCCTGTACACGTGTACACCGGTACCGCTGTAGTACTATTGTACCACTAAATCCCTGTGAAATACCTGTACCTCTGTACTATTCCTGTATCCTGCAATAAACCTGTACCCGTGTACCCCTGTATCACTTCCGTAATCCAGCACACGTGTAATATACTTTTTCCCCTTAACTTTACTATACCTATGCACCTGTGCAATTCTTGTACACCTGTCCCGCTGTACTACTCCTACAGGGACGCCTGTAGCTATGTACTACTTCTGTACCCTGTACACCAGTTCCATTCCTGTACCCTGTATCCCTGTACAACGCCTGTATCCTTCTACACTTGCACTACTCCAGGAACCAAGTTGTACTGTACGACTCATATAGCACTGTACTACCTCTGTACCTCCCTAGCCCTCCTGTACTCCTGTACCCCTGTATTACTCCTGTAACACTAAACTGCTCCTGTACAACTGCATTAATCCTGTACCCGTGTACACTGTGTCACGCTTGTACACATGTATCTCTGTACTACTCCTGTACCCGTGTACCACTGTACTATCCGTGTACACTTGCACAACCCCAGTATCACTGTACTGCTCCTGAAATACTGTACTACCACTGTACATCACCTGTACCCTTATACCCCTATAGTACTTCTGTACCCACATACCCCTGTAGTACTCCTGTACTCCGGTACTACCGCTGTACACATTGTACCCCTGTACAACTCCTGTACCACTGCACTACTCCTGTACCCATTGTACCCCTGTACTATCYCTGTACCCCTTTACCCTTGTACTTCTCATGTAATCCTGTACTATTCCTGTACACTGTAGTATACCTATACACCTATACTATCCCTATACGATTGTATTGGGTAGCGGTGTACCCATGTACTACTCCTGAACACCTRTACCTCTGTAGTAYACTAGTACCACTGTACGACAACAGTACCCCTGTACTACCTCTGTACTACTCCTGTACCCCTGTACTACTGCTATACCACTGTAGTATTCCTGTACTCCTATACAATTGTACTATTCTTTTAACCCCGCACTACTCCTGTACCCCTATCCTTTTCCTGTACCCCCATACCGCTGTACTACACTTGTACSCCTGCAAAATTGAACTATTCCTGTTCTCCTGTACACCTGTATCCCTGTACGTTTCCTGTACCCCTGTAGTACTCCTGTACACACGTACTACTCCTGCTCTCATTTTCCCCGTGTACTACAACTATRCTCCTTTACTCCTCTATTATTCTTGTACCCTTGTACATCATCTAAATGCCTGTAGTACTCCTGCACACTTTACTACTGTACCAATCTTGTATCACTGTACTACTATTATACACCTGTAGTACACCTGTACCTTTATATACTTACACTATACACTGTACTACTGGACCAATTGTATCACTGTACTAATCCAGTAACTCTTAACAACGGAACTATACCTGTACCGCTTTAACCCTGTACACCTGTATCCCTGGACCCTCGCACTTTTCCTGTACATCTGTACCGCTGCCCTACCCCTGTACCCATTCTATCTCTGTACAACTCCTGTACTCCCGCACACGCATACATTACTTGTACCGCTGTAACACAGTACTACCCCTGTACACCTGTACCCCTGTACCACTCATGCAGCCGTGTACACCTGTACTACTCCTGGATTCCTTTACCCCTCTTCGACTTCTGTACCACTTGAACCCCTGTAATATTCTTGTACCTCTGTAACCCTGAACTTCACATGTAACCCTGTACTACTCCTGTACACTGTAGTACTCCAATACAACTAAACCCCTGTACTACCCCTGTACGACTGCATTACTTCTGTACCCGTGTACCAGTTTACTTCTCCTTTACCACTGTACTACTCCTGGACACTTGTAGTACTATACTACTTCTGTACATTTTCTGTACAACTTTTGGTAATCATGAACCGATACACCACTGTACTACGCCTGCATCCTTGTACTACACCTGTACCCCTGTAGTACACCAGAAAACTTATATCGCTGTACTACTCGTGTACCCCTGCACTACTCTTTTACCTCTGTACCACTCCTCTATCCGTGACCACATGTACTCCTGCACACCACACTCTTACCCCTGTACTATACAAGTACCACTGTACTACACCTGTTAGCCTGTTCTAGCACTGTACTACTCCTGTACCATGTATACCAGTACAATTCCTGTGCTTCTGTAACCCTGCACTACTCCAGGACCCATGTAATTCTGTGCATCTACTTTACCAATGTACTACACCTGTACCCCTCTAGTACTACTGTACCTCTGAATCCCTGTACTGCTCCTGTACCATTGCAATACTCTTGTACCTTTATACAAGTCCTGTACCCTTGTACACCAGTACTACTCCTGTACCCGTGTACCCCTGTACTACCTCTGTACATTTGTACCCCAGTACCACCCAGTAATCCTATACTAACCCAGCAACACTATACTATCCTGTACCCTTGCATTACCCTTGTAATTGTATCTCCTGTTACCCTGTATCCCTGAACTTCTCCTGTAACCAATGTACACCTACCCCAGTACCACTATACTACAACCGTACAGCTGTGCTAACTCTGTCCCATTCCTCTTGCCCTCTACCCCAGTACTACTTCTATACCCATGTACTATTCCTGTACCCCTGTACCGATCCTGGTCTCCTGTGGACCTGTACCACACATGTAGATCTGTACTACTCCTGCAGCCGTGTACATCTGTACAATTCATGTACCCGTGTACTCATGTACTAGCCGTGAACACCTGCAACACACCAGTACAACTAAACTACCACTGTACTAGTACTGTACATTAGTACCTCTGTACTAATACTGTACTACTCCTGTAGCTTTTACGAATGTACTACTCCTGTACCCACTGAACTACTGTACTATACATGTTCCCCTGTACCACTGTATTACTCCTGGACCCTGTACGGCATCTATTCCCCTGTATCCCTGTACTACTCCTGGACCCATGTAGTGCTGTACTACTCCTGTACCCCTGTACTACTCTTGAACTTCTGTACTAATCCTGTACAATTTTACTACACCTGTAACCGTTTAACCCGGTACTACTCCTGTACCCGTGTACCCGTGTACTACCGGTGAACACCTGCTCTTCCCCATTACCACTTTACTACTTCTGTACCAATGTACTAGCCATGTACAACTCCTGTACCCCAGTTCGCCTGTACTACACCGGGAGCCATGTAGTCCTGAGCTACTCCTGTATCACTGTTCTACCCCTGTAATCATCTAGTACTCCTGTACCCGTGTACCTTTGCACTACTGCTGTACTACTGTACATCACATGAAMCCCATGTACCACTGTACTACTCCTGGACCAATGTAGTYCTGTACTACTCCTGTACCCCTGTACTACTTCTGTACACATTGTACCTTGTAATAATCCTGTACCCAGTACTACTCTACTACCCCTGTACACCTGTATTACTTCTGTACCAATGTACCCCCGTACTCCTCCTGTACTCCTGTATCCGTGTACTATRCTTGTACACATATACAYCTGTAYTACACCTGTAACACTGTACTAYTCCTGAATCCATACGACCCTGAACTACCTTTCTTGTACCCCTATAGTACTCCTGCAGACCTGTACTAGTCCTGTATCACTATACCGCAGTACTACTCCTGTAGCCCTTCGCTGCATTGTTCCTTTATGGAATGTTCTACTCGTACTATCCTGCATTCCTTTGCTACTCCTATAACACTGTACAACGGTACTACTCCTGCACACCTGTACCGCTATTCTACTCCTGTACACATATACCCCTGTACTGTTCCCGTATCCCTGTAGCTCTGTAATACTGCTGCACTCCTATACAACTTCTGTATACCTGTACTACTTCCGCACCCCTGTATTACTTTTCTACCACCGTAGTCCTGTACTACGGTACTCCTGYCCAAAACTTATACTACTCTAGTACCCTTGTACACCTATACAATTGTACTAATCCTGTAACCCTGTACTACTTCTGTACCCCTGTATTATTCCTGTACCCCTATACYCCTGTACTACTCCCGTACCCTTGTTCAACTCCTGGAACTATTGTATCGCTGCACTGCTTCTGTACCCCAGAACTTTCTGTACCGCAGAAATGAATTATTCCTGTTCTCCTGTTCACCTGTACCACTGTACTTTCCCTGTATCCCTGTAATACTCCTGTACCCCTGTACTAATCATGTACCCATTGTGCCTCTGTGGTACACCTGCACTGTTGTACTCATCCACTAACCCTGTAACACTGTACCCGTGTACTACACCTGTACACCTGTACCCTTGTATTACTCCTTGACCCCTGAGTCCTGTATAACTCCTGAACTAATGTGCAACACCTGAACCACTGTAGTACTCATGAACCCCCAAACAATTGTATTACCCTTGTAACCCTGTACTATTCCTGTACCTCGTAGTACTRCTRTACACCTATACCCCTATACTTCTCCTRTAAACTTGTACTAATCCTGGACCAATTGTATCACTGTACTACTCGGGTACACCTGCATAACTGAATTATTGTTGTACCCGTGTACCGCTCTGCCGCTGTACTTTTCCTGTACCCCTGTAGTACGCATGTACCCCTGTACTACCGCTGTACTCATTGTACTCCTGCACTACAACTATACTCCATGACACCTCTAGTACTCCTGTACTACTGTACATCACATGAACTCCTGTAGTACTCTTGCACCCCTATACAACTGTACTACTCTTGTAACACTGTATGATTCCTGTAAACCTGTAGTACTCCTGTACATCTATATACCTGTACTACTCCTGTACGCCTTCATACCTGTACAACACATATACCCCTAGACATCTGTACTCTCCTGCACCAGTGTACCACTGTAATACTGCACCCATTATACCTGTCCTACTCCTGCAACACTGTACTACACCTGTGCATCTCATGTACTCCTGCAACCCTGTAATACATCTATAACCCTGTTCCCCTGTACTAGTACTGCACCGCTGTTCTATTCCTATGCCCATGTAGTACATCTGCATCCCTGTAACCCCTACTATTCCTGAAACCCTGTTCCACTCCTGGACCCGAGAATACCTGCATAATTCTTCTACCCCTGTATCCCTGTACTTCATATGTAACTCTGAACTACTCCTGTACACTGTAGTACTCCTATACACCTATATCCTTGTACTATCCCTGTAAGATTGTAGTACTCCCCTACATGTGTATCACTGTACTACTTCTAGACATATGTAGTACTATGCTATTACTGTACTACTCCTGTACCCCTTTAGTACTTATGAACCAATACACCACTGTACCAGTCCTGTACACTTACCTAACTACATCTACACCTATAACTCTGTAGTACTCCTGTACACCTATACCGCTGTACTACTCCAGTACCTCTGTACTACTCCTTTACCCCTGTACTACTCCTGTATCCATGTATCCCTGTACTACTCCTGCAACCGTGTACATCCGTACAACTCCTGTACCTTGTAGCTCTTTATTATCCGTGTACCCCTGTACTACACATGTCCCCAAGTACTGTACCAGTCCCACTGTACTACACCTGTGAGCCTGTTCTACATCTTTACTTATCCTGTGCCCCTGCATACCAGTGCAACTCCTGTGTCGCTGTAACCCTGCACTTCTCCAGGACCCATGTAGTTCTGTACAACTCCTGTATCATTGTACTACACCTGTACCCCTCTAGTACTATTGCACCTCTGTACCCCTGTACTGCTCCTGTACCAGTATAATAGTCCAGTATCCTTGTACACCAGTACTTCTCCTGTACCCGTGTACCACTGTACTACCCCTGTACATTTGTACCCCTGTACCACCCAGCAATCCTACAACCCAGTACAACTGTACTATCCTGTACCCTTCCCACAACCATGTTCATATTCTTTAACCCTCTACACCTGAACTTCTCTTGTTAATAATGTACACATGTACTACTCCTGTATACGTGTACGCCAGCATCTCTGTAGTACTCTTGTACCCCTACACCCCTATGCATTATCTGTACACCTTTATAATACCTATACCTCTGTACTACACCTGCAGCAGTGTACCCCTGTACATACGTGTACCCCTGTACCTCTGTACTACTCCTGTACCACTGTACCCCTATTCTACACATGTACCCCTGTACTATCCCCGTACCACTGTACTACACCTGTATACGTGTATTGACCTCCACTAATCCTGAAACCTTGTACCACTCTACTTCCCCTGTACCCATTGTACACCTGTACTACAACTGTAATACTTTACCCATGTACTACTGCCCCCATGTAACCCTGTAGTACTACTGTAGCCCTGAATACATATACTACTCCTGTACACCTGTACCCCTACTCCTATGTCTAAGTCCTACTCCTATCCCTGTACCACTGTAGGATTCTTGTTCCCCTGTTCCACTCCTGCACATCTATAGTCCTGTACTAATCCTGTACAACTGTATTACAGCTATAACCGTGTACCCCTGTACTATTCCTGTACCCGTGTACCCGTGTAATACCCGTGAAGCCTGCAGTACCCGGTACCACTTTACAATCTCTCTACCACTTTACTAACCATGTACAACACATATACCCCTGTTCCCCCGTCCGACTCCGGGAGCCATGTAAGCTTGAGCTACGCCTGTATCCCTGTTCTACCCTGTAGTCGTACTCCTGTACTCCTATACCCATGCACTACCACTGTACATCTCATAAAACCCATGTACCCCTGTACTACACCTATACCCTTGTATCCATGTACAACAGCTGTACACCTGTACCACTGTAATGCACTTGAAACCCTGCGGTACTCGTGTACCATTGTACACTGTAGTACTCCTAAACACCAGACTTACTCCGGTAACTTTGCATACGTGTACTATACTTGTACCCATGTATCTCTGTACTAATACCTCTGTATACCTGTACCCCTGCACCACTCCTGTACCGGTGTACCCCTGTTCTACTTCTGTACCTATGTATACCTGTACTATTTCTGTACCTCTGTAAACCTGTACTACTCCATTACCACTGTATCCCGTACTACTCCTGGACCTATGACGATCTGTACAGCATTACTGAACTCCTGTATCAATCCTGTACCCCTGTAGTACACATCCACCTATAAAACTGCACTACTCCTGTACACCTATACTAGACCTGGAGCAATTGTATAACTGTACTACTCCTGTAACCTTGGAAAACTGAAAAATTCCTCTACCCCTTTACCCCTGTACCAATGTACTTTCCCTGTACCCCGGTAGTACTCCTGTACCCCTGTATTACTCCTGTACCCATTGTTCCCCTGTATTACACCTGTAACCCTCTTCCACTTCAGGAGAACTATACTACTCCTGTAATACTGTAACCCTGTAACCCTGTACTACTCTTATAACCTGTAAACTTGTACACTTGTGCTACTCCTGTTCCCTTGTAGTATTCCGGTACCCCTATATCATTGTAATACTCCTGTACCCCTGTACTACACCTGTACCCCTTTATTACTTCTGTATTCGCGTACAACTGTACTATACCTGCACCAGTGTGCACTTGAACTTGTCCTATACAACTGTACCCCTGTACTAATCTTGTACACGTGCAGCCATTTACTACACCTGTACCCATGTAATACACTGGAAACACTGTATTACTCCTATACACCTGCATACGTGTACTTTACTTGTACCCTAGTAACCCTGTATAAAACCTTCATCGCTGTAACGCTGTATCTCTCCTATACACGTGTACCTCTGCACTACTCCTGAACCCTTGTTCTACTCCTGCACTCCTTTAGTACTCCTGTACCCCTGTACCCCTGTAATACTCCTGTGCACCTGTACTAACCCTGTACTCCCCTGTACCACTGTACATTGTACTACTCCTGTACCACTGTACCCCTATTTTACACATGTACCCTTGTACTAACTATGTACCACTGTATTACACCTGTATTGACCTCTACTACTCATGAAACCCTGTACCACTCTACTTCTCCTGTACAATTGTACACCTGTACTACAACTGTACCACTTTATCCCTGTACTATTCCTGCCCCTGTGTAACCCTGTAGTACTACTGTAGTCCTGAATACATATATTACTCCTGTACACGAGTACCCCTGTCCTACTCCTACCCCTGTACCACTATAGTACTCTTGTTCCCCTGTTCCACTCCTGCACACCTATAGTCCTGTACTAATCCTGTACAACTGTACTACAGCTATAACCGTGTACCCCTGTACTATTCCTGTACCCGTGTACCCGTGTAATATCCGTGAACCCTGCAGTACCCGGTACCACTTTACAACTTCTGTACCACTTTACTAGCCATGTACAATACATATACCCCTGTTCCTCTGTCCGACTCCGGGAGCCATATAATCCTGAGCTACGCCTGTATCCCTGTTCTACCCTGTAGTCGTCTAGTACTCCAGTACCCCTGTACCCATGCACTACCATTATACATCTTGTAAAACCCATGTACCCCTGTACTACACCTATACCCCTGTACCCATGTACAACAGCTGTACACCTGTACCACTGTAATGCACTTGAAACTCTGCGGTACTCGTGTACCACAGTACCCTGTAGTACTCCTAAACCCCAGACTTACTCCGGTAACCCTGCACACGTGTACTATACCTGTATCCATGTATCTCTGTACTAGTTCTGCAAACCTGTATCCCTGCACCACTCCTGTACCGGTGTACCCCTGTTCTACTCCTGTACCTATGTATACCTGTACTATTTCTGTACCTCTGTAAACCTGTACTACTCCATTACCACTGTATCCCGTACTACTCCTGGACCTATGACGATCTGTACCATTACTGAAYTCCTGTATCAATCCTGTACCCCTGTAGTACACMTCCACCTATARAACTGCACTACTCCTGTATACCTATACTAGACCTGGACCAATTGTATAACTGTACTACTCCTGTAACCCTGGGAAACTGAAAAATTCCTCTACCCCTGTAGCCCTATACCACTGTATTTTTCTTGTACCCCGGTAGTACTCTTGTACCCCTGTATTACTCCTGTACCCATTGTTCCCCTGTATTACAGCTGTACCCCTCTTCCATTAAAGGAGAACTGTACTACTCTTGTGTACCTACACAACATCTGTGCACGTGTACCACAGCTTTACTCATGTACCCGAGTAGCCCTGTACTAGCAGTGAACCAATGCGCTACCACAGTACCACTGTACTACCCCTATACTCCTGTACTATCAAAATGCTACTTCTGTACCTCTATACCACTGTATTGCTCGTATACACATTTTAGTAAATATTTTATACCATACGTGTATCCCTGTACCCTTATACTACTCCTGCACCGGTGTACTCCTGTACTACACCTACACCCTGTAATATACCTGTAACCCCCTGTACCCTTGTACTACACCTGTCCCATTCCTTTTCTCCTGTTCCCCTGTAGCAACCCGGTACCCATTTATATTTGTACTACTACTGTACAACTGTACTACKCCTGGACAACTGTACTCCTGTACTACACAAGTACCCATTGTACACTTGTACTAGTACTGTACCCCTGTACCCCTGTACTACTCCTGWAACCCTGTGCTACTCCTGTACACCATAGTAATCCTATAAATATTTACACCTTTACCACACCTGTACGACCGTATTACACCTGTAGCCCTATACTTCACATGAAACACTGTCCTTTCCTGTACCACTGTATTACGAATGCACTGCTATACTACTCTTGTACACGTGTACCCCTGAACTACTCCTGTACACCTGCAGTACTATGCTACTCCTGTACTCACCTAAACCACATTAGTACAGATGTACCCACATAACCCTGTACAACTCCTGTACATGTGACTGCTTATACTTCTCTTGTACCCGTGTACTCCTATCCTAGTCCTGGACACATGTTGTCCTGTACAAGATATGCAGCCCTGTTCTACTCCTGTACTTTTCTAGTACACCTGTACCCCTATACCTCTGTACTTTTCCTGCACCCCTGTAGTACTCCTGTACCCATTGTACAGGAGTAGTACCCCTGTACTACTCCTGTACGCCTGTACTACTATTGTAACCTAGAACTCCTGTACTACTCTTCTACCCTGTACAACTGTACTATATCTGCACACATGTATCCCTGTACTATACCTGAACCACTATACGCATGCACTACTCCTGGAGCCATGTAGTCCCGTACTACAACAGTATCACTGTGCTAAACCAGTGTTCCTCTAGTACTCCTGTATCCCTGTACTACTCCTGTTCACATTGTACACCTGTAATACTCCTGTACCAATTGTATCCCTGTAACATTCCTCTACCCATGCACGCGTGTACTATAATAGTACCCCTGTAACCCTGTACTACTCCTGCACACCTGTTCCCCTGTTCTACTACTGTTCACTTGTACCTCTGAACTAATCCTGGATCCCTGTAGTACTGTGCCTCTCCTGTACCCCTGTAGTACACCTGAACAACTGTAGTACCCCTGCAAACCAATAGCCCTGTACTACACCAGTATCACTACTCTACACTCGTACCCCTGTACTATCTTTGTACTACTACTGTAGCCCAGTTTCCCCTGTATTAATCCCGTACCCTTAACTAATCTTATACCCCTTTACTACACCTGGACCCCTGCAGTCCTGTACTACTACTATACAACTGTACTACACCTGTACCGGTGTACTCCTACTACGGTGTACTCCGGTGTACTATCCGTGAAGCCCTGTAATATCCCAGTACCACTATACTACCCTGTATTCCTAACTCTGTACTACACCTGAAACCCTGTACCAATATACTACTCCTGTACCCTTTGTACATCTGTACTTCTCCTGTACACCTGTACACCTGTACTACTCCTGTACACATATGAATTTGTCTTGACCGGTGCAATAAACACGCTGCTGTTAGAATTTGTCTAGAGCGGTGAAAGCAACACGTCGCATGCGGATTTGAACTCGTCCGAGCAAACCAACACCGCATTTTCTCGAAGAATGTCCCCATTGACCAGTAATTTAAGTTTATATTCACCTCATCGCAACACTGCTCGTCGGGGAAACTCAATAAGACCTGGAGACGCCGTCGGGAGATCCGGGAAGCGTTTTCTTTTCTATATAAGCGTTCGAGATCCCTGGAAACCACTAGCAGGGAGATAGGGTTTGGAACGCGAAGAGCACCGCAGTTGTGGCGGTGTACGGATCATCACCTCGGAACTTGAAAATCCAGGAGAGGGCCACGTGGAGCATTCACGCCGTTTCGTAACCATATCCGCAGCCGGTCTTCACGGTAAAGAGGCTCTAGTCGATAGACTATTGTAGGTAAGGGAAGTCGGCAAATAGGATCCGTAACTTCGGAGGATTGGCTCTGAGGAGCGGGGCCTTTCGGGCTTGGTCGGCTTCGGTGGGTCTGGCTGATGTGCCGGGCCTGGGCGATGTGAAAAGACTCTGCGTTCGCACGCCGACACGCAAGGATCCGAGCTTGGCCCGTGCCTTGGCCTCCCGCGTATCATCCTTACTGCGAGGCTTCCGTGGCGGCGCGAGCCGACGCGGTCGTCTTCTTCGGCCACCATTCAACTCTCGACACAGAACTGGCACGGATTAGGGGAGTACAACTGTCTAACTATAACAAAGCATTGCGATGGCCCACGCGGATGTTGACGCAAGGTGATTTCTGCCCAGTGTTCTGAGTGTCAACGTGAAGAAATTCAAGCAAGCGCGGGTAGACGGCGGAAGTAACTATGACTCTCTTAAGGATCTTCAAATCCGCCTTTAGAGATGTACTTCAGGATTACTAACGAGCGCCTGCGGGAACTCCAAGGAGCGCCTCTACGAAATCATACAACTGCCGGTCACATGCCCAGATAAATAGGAGGAAGGGGAGAGGTTTTGATTGCCTCAAGAGCGGCAAATGCAACAGGCCGCTGGCGGTCTTTGGGTTCGATCGCACACAGCAACATAGCGCTGTCGGGCTTTGGGTTCGAACGTGCATAAGATTTCTTGGTAACTATGACTCTCCATTGCATTGTAATACGTAACGTATTACTGTACGAACATCGTACGTATGACTGGTCGGATAACTGCTGACGAACAGGGCACGTCAAATGATATGTAATGGCTATGGAAGGAACACAGTGTTTGGTACAAATGGGTAATTAATCAACCAAACAGATGCAGATGGAAGATGAAGCCTCGGACGCTGGGGCCTTCGGTTACGAGGCCTCAACAGCGGAATTTTCCGCTGTGGATAGGCAGATCACTGTTGACGACATGGCTAGTCAAAACGTACATGTTTATGACTTAGCTCTACAGGCCGCAAGTGTCAAATGTAACGCTTGCGCCGAAGATAGCAGAGCTGTATTACTCCTTACACTAAGAGCGCTTAGCCGACACATCGCTGAGCAACGCAGCGACGCACTCGTCGTCTGGAAATGCGCTCAATGTCGCAAAGGATATCTAAAGCTGCACGCCACTGAATGCCACGTACCCAAATGTAAGGGAGTGGTCGAAATGCCTCAAACATTCGCATGAGAGCGTTGCCCGAAATGCTTTTAACCGCAATAGGCCGCCCCCAGCACGAAACGCACGCTAACCCGGGACTTAGCAACTAAACGGGTCGAGAGGCAGCCGAAGCGCTTACGCGTGGGCCCGGGA
>JAHMML010000131.1:78763-89628 GCA_020341155.1 Eciton burchellii
TGTACTACTCCTGTACCACTGAACTACTCCTGTAGCCCTGCACTAATCCTGTACCCGTGTATYCCTSTATTACTCTTGTACCCGTGTACCACTGTAAGATTCGTGTACCCTTGCACAACGCAAGTATCACWGTACTACCCCTGAAACTMTGTACTACCAAAGTACATCTACTGTACCTATATAYCCCTGTACTACTCCTGTMCACCTGTRCTATTCCTGCACAAAATGTACCTCTGTACTACTCCTGTACCTATGCACACGCGTACAATACTTATACCACTGTGTAATTGATCTACTGCTGTACACCTGTACGCCTGTAATACTCCCATACACCTGTACACCTGTACTACTCCTGCACCCATGCACTACACCTGTACCCTTGTACAWCTCCTGTAACGCTGTACTACTCCTGTAAGCCTGTATTATTCCTGGACATATGTAGTACTGTGCTACCCCTTTACTCCTGTTCTACAYGTGTACTCCCCTAGTACACCTGTACATCTGTACCCCTGTAAATTTCCTGTACTCCTATACTACTACTGTACACTGYATTGCATCTTTGCACCTATACCCTTGTACTACCCCAGTACAACTGTATTAGTCCTGTACCTGTGTACCCCTGTACAATTCCTGAACTCCTGTACCCCTGTACATCTCCTGGACCACTGTAGTACTTTACTAATTCTGTACTCCTGTACAACATCTGTACCCATGTAGTACTCATGAACCCATACACAACTGTACTACTTCTGTATCCTTATATTACACTTGTATCCTTGTAGTACTCCTTTACTCCTATAACACTGTATAACTCGTGTACCCCTGTACTACTCCTGGACAAGGGTTCAGGGTACAGGAGGAAGGATATCAGTAATACTCTTGTAACTTTGTGGCACTGCACTACTCCTGTAACACATCACTATTGTAACCCTGTACTAATCCTGTACCCGTGTACCCCTGTGCATCTCCTGTACCTATGTACCCCATACCACACAGTAACACTGTATCCAGTACAACTGTATTATCCCTGTACACTGGTATTACCCCTGTACTACTCTTGTACTAGTGCCCCTGAATATCTCCTGTACCCCTGTAAACCTGTACTACACCTGTATAACTGTGATCCTGTAATACTGCTGTAGAACTGCACTACTCCAGTTCCCCTGTACACCTGTACAACACCTGTTTCACTGTACACCTGTACTATACCTGCACAGGTGTACCCCTGTACTACTCCTGAATCCATATGCCCCAGAACTACTACTATATCCTTGTAAACATGTATCTCTCCTCTACCCCTGTACTACTCCTGTACTGCAGTTCAACACCTGTATACATGTACCCCAATACTGTTCCGGTACTCCTGTATTCCTGTACTACTCCTGCACTTCTGTACAACTCCTGTACTCTTACCCTACTTCTCCTTTACCCCTGCACTAAGCCTACCCAATGTACCCAATGTACTTTTGTATTACTCCTGTACAACTGCACAATTGTACAAAACTTGTACTCCTATACTCATCTATGACTCGAACACCAATTGTAACACTATAGCCATGCACACATGTACTACACTTGTACCCCTGTAACCATGTACGTCTCCTGTATCCCTGTACCCCTGAACTACCCCTGTACAACTGTACCCGGTACCACCAATGGACTACTGTAGTACTGTACTACTCATGTAACCGTGTACCCCTATAACCTACCTACCTACCCCAGCAAACTTGTTTCTTTGTATTACTCCTGTAACCATGTACACCTGTACCATTCCTGTACCTCTGTAACCCTAAACAACTCCTGCCCCCTGTACCCCTGTACTACTCCGGGCGCCATGTAGTACTGTGCTTCTTCTGTACCCCTGTTCTACTCCTGTACTCATCTAGTACTCTTGTACATCTGTACCGCTGCACTGCTGTACAACAGTACTACTCCTATACCCATGCACATCTGTACCACTGCAGTAGCTGTGTACACCTGTACTACCTATGCAACACTTCACTACCCCAATACGAATGAACAAACCCTGTACCCCTATACTACCACTTTACTACTTCTATACCCCTGTACACATGTAACAATCCGGTACAATTTGTAGCCCTATACATATCATATACCCCATGTAACACAGTACAACTCCTGTATCCCTTTGCCCCTGTTCAACTGCTGTACACCTGTACCAATGTATCACTCCAGGACCTCTGCAGGACTCCTGTACCCCTGTACTACTTCTGTACACGTTGTATCTTTGTAATAATCCTGTACCCAGTACCACTCTACAACCCCTGTAACCCTGTACACCTGTATTACTCCTGTACTAATGTACCCCCGTACGCCTCCTGTATTCCTGTACTTATGTATTATGCTTGTACACATATACCCCTGTATTACTCCTGTAACCCTGTACTACTGCTGAACCCATGTGCCTCAGAACTATTGCTATATCCTTGTAACTATGTATCTTTCCACCACCCCCGTACTACTCCTATACTGCAGGTCAAAACTTGTACACATGTACCCTTGTATTGTTTCTGTACCCCTGTAGTCCTGTTGTACTCCTGAACTCCTGTACAACTCCTGTACTCCTGTACTTCTCCTTTACCCCTCCTTAACTCCTACTTAAGTCTGTACCCAATGTAAACTTCTGTATTACTTCTGTATTTCACAATTGTACAAAACTTGTACGACTGTAATACTGTACAACACYTGTACATCTGTATCCCTGTACRTCTGTACTGCTTCTGAATCCCTGTATTACTCCTGTACTCCTGTTGTCCTGTACTACTCCTGACTCYTGTACAACYCCTATATCACTCTAGTACTCCTGTACTCCTATACAATTGTACTMCTCWTTTAACCCCGTACTAATCCTGTACCCCTATCCTTTTCCTGTACCCCCATATCGCTGTACTACACTTGTACCCCTGCAAAACTGAACTACTCCTGTTCTCCTGTACACCTGTATCCCTATACGTTTCCTGTACCCCTGTAGTACTCCTGTACACCCGTACTACTCCTGCACCCATTCTCCCCGTGTACTAACTGTACTCCTTTACTTCTCTACTACCCTTGTACCAGGGGTACATCAGCTGAACCCCTGTAGTACTCCTGTACACCTTTACAGCTGTACCAATCTTGTAACACTGTAGTACTACTATACACCTGTAGTACTCCTGTACCTCTATACCTCTGTACTAACCCTGTACAACTGTGCTACATTTGTAACCATTTATCCCTGTACTATTCCTGTATCCGTGTACCCGTGTACTACCGGTGAACACCTGGTCTTCCCCAGTACCACTTTACTACTTCTGTACCACTGTACTAGCCATGTACAACTCCTGCACCCCTGTTCCCCTATCCTACAACTGCATCCATTTACTCCTGCAATATTCCTGTATCTAAGTACACCTGTACTATTCCTGTACCACTGTAACTCTGTGCTACTCCATTACCACTGTACAAAGTACTACTCTTGATTTCATGAAGACTTGTTCTTCTCCTGTACCCCTGTACCACCCCGGGACCAATTGTATCACTGTACTACACTTGCATCCCTGCACAACTGGGCTATACCTGTGGCGATGTACACCTGTACCCCTGTACTTTTCCTGTACGCCTATAGTACTCCTGTACCCTTGTACTACTCCTATTTACATTGTACCCCTATACTACTCCTGTACACCTCTACTGTACCCCAGCACACCTGTAAAACGCTTGTAACCTGTACACTTATACTATTTGTGTACACCTGTATCCCTGTACTACTACTGAATCACTGTACACCTGCACTACTCCTGGACTCCTGAAAAATCCTGTAATTCTCTAGCACCTCTGTACCGCTGTACTCCTGTAATACTCCTGTACTCCTGTACTACTACTGTACCCCAGCAATCCTGTAACCTGTACACCTGTACACTTCCTGTACCCCTATATAATTGTACCACCCGCGTACCCCTGTACACCTGCACTACTATATCCCTGTAGACCTGTACTACTCCTGTAATACTGTTGTACTCATGTTCCCCTGCAGCCCTGTACTACACCTGTAACCCTGTACTTCTCCTGTAACCTGTACACTTGTACAATTGTGCTACACCTGTACCCTTGTAGTACCCCTATATCACTGTAGTACTGCTGTAACTCTGTACTACACCTGCACCAGTGTGCACCTGTACTTATCCTATACAACTGTACCCCTGTACTAATCTTGTACACGTGCAGCCATTTACTACACCTGTACCCATGTAATACACTGGAATGTATGCAGGTGTACTCCTGTACACCTGCATACGTGTACTTTACTTGTACCCTAAGAACCCTGTAAAAAACCTTCATCTCTGTAACACTGTACTTCTCCTATACATCTGTACCGCTGCATTACTCCTGAACCCTTGTTCTACTCCTGCACTCCTCTTGTACTCCTGTATCCCTGTACTCCTTTAATACTCCTGTATACCTGTATTGATCCTGTACTACTCCTGTAACATCTGAACTACTGTACTACTCCTCAACCCATTGTACTCTTGTACTTTTCGTCTACTCTAGTACTCCTGGACTACTCCTGGACTACTATACCTGTACCCGTGTAGTAATCCTGTATCCCAGTAGCCCTGTATTACTACTGCTCCCACATACATCAGTATCACTCCTGAACCTATATATTACACCTGTAGCCATATGCGTCTCCTGAAACACTGTCTTTTCCTGTACCACCGTATTACGGATGCACTAGATACTACTCCTGTACTCGTGTACCCCTGAACTACTCCTGCACACCTGCAGTACTGTGCTACTCCTGTACCCCTGTACTACACCTGAACCACTGTAGTACAGATGTACCCCCATACACCTGTACAACTCCTTTACTTGTGACCGCTTATACTTCCCTTGTACCCGTGTACACCTGTCCTAGTCTTCGACCCATGTAGTACTGTACAAGGTATGCAGCCCTGTTCTACTCCTGTACTTCTCTAGTATCCCTGTACCCCTGTACCTCTGTACTTTTCCTGCACCACTGTAGTACTCCTGTACCCCTGTACTACTCGTGTACCCCTGTACTACTACTCTAACCTCCTCCTACTACTCTTATACTCTGTACAACTGTACTATACCTGCACACATGTATCCCTGTACTACACCTGAACCACTGTACCCATGCACTACTCCTGGAGCCATGTACTTCCGTACTACAACAGTATCACTGTGCTACACCAGTGTTCCTCCAGTACTTCTGTATCCCTGTACCACTATAGTACTCTTGTACCCTGTACTACTCCTGTTCACATTGTATACCTGTAATACTCCTGTACCATTTGTACCCCTGTAACATTCCTCTGCCCATGCACACGTGCACTATAATTGTACCCCTGTAACCCTGTACTACGCCTGCACCCGTGTTCCCCTGTACTACTCCTGTACAACTGTACCATTGAACTAATCCTGGATCCCTGTAGTACTGTGTCTCTCCTGTACCCCTGTAGTATACCTGAATAACTGTAGTACCACTGCACACATATAGCCCTGTACTACACCAGTATAACTGTTTTACATTCGTACCCCTGTACTATCCCTGTACTACTACTGTAGCCCATGTTCCCCTGTACTAATCCCGTACCCTTAACTACTCTTGTAACCCTTTACTATACCTGGACCCCATGCAGTCCAGTACTACTACTATACAACTGTACTACACCTGTACCGGTGTACTCCTGTACTACCCGTGAAGACCTGCAATATCCCAGTACCACTGTACTACCCTGTATTCCTAACCCTGTACTACTCCTGAACCTCTGTACCACTGTACTACTCCTGTACCCATTGTACACCTATACTAATCCTGTACTCCTGTACACCTGTACTACTCCTGTACACATATGAATTTGTCTTGACCGGTGCAATAAACACGCTGCTGTTAGAATTTGTCTAGAGCGGTGAAAGCAACACGTCGCATGCGGATTTGAACTCGACCGAGCAAACCAACACGTCGTTCAGTTTTACCGCATTTTCTCGAAGAATGTCCCAATTGATCCGTAATTTAAAGTTTATATTCATCTCATCGCAAGAGAGCTCGGCGGGGTAACTCAACGAGATCTCGAGACGCCGTCGGGAGATTCGGGAAGAGTTTTCTTCTTTGTATAAGCGTTCGAGATCCCTAGAAACCACTAGCAGGGAGATAGGGTTTGGAACGCGAAGAGCACCGCAGTTGTGGCGGTGTACGGATCATCACAACGGAACTTGAAAATCCAGGAGAGGGCCACGTGGAGCATTCGCGCCGTTTCGTACCCATATGCGCAGCCGGTCTTCATGGTGAAGAGGCTCTAGTCGATAAACTGTTGCAGGTAAGGGAAGTCGGCAAATAGGACGTAATTTTGGAATAAGGATTGGCTCTGAGGAGGCAAGCGTTTCGGGCATGGTCAGGAAGTGGGTCTGGCTGAAGTGCCGGGCCTGGGCGATGTGAAAGGACACGGCGTTCGCGCGCTGACACGCCAGGATCAGAGCTCGGCCCGTGCCTTGGCCACCCGCGGTTCATCCTTGCTGCGAGGCTTCCGTGGCGGCGCGAGCCGACGCGGTCGTCTTCTTCGGCCGCCATTCAACCCTCGACTGAGAATTGGCACGGATTAGGGGAGTCCGACTGTCTAACTATAACAAAGCATTGCGATGGCCCACGCGGGTGTTGACGCAATGTGATTTCTGCCCAGTGTTCTGAGTGTCAACGTGACAAAATTCAAGCAAGCGCGGGTAAACGGCGGAAGTAACTATGACTCTCTTAAGGCTCTTCAAATCCGCCTTTAGAGATGTCCCTCAGGATTACTAACGAACGCCTGCGGGAACTCCAAGGAGCGCCTCTACGAGATCATACCACTGCCGGTCACATGCACAGATAAGTAGGAGGAAGGGGAGAGGTTTTCATTGCCTCAAGAGCGGCAAATGCAACAGGCCGCTGGCGGTCTTTGGGTTCGATCGCACACAGCAACACGCCGCTGTCGGGCTATGGGTTCGAACGTACATAAGATTACTTGGTAACTATGATTCTCCATTGCATTGTAATACGCAACGTATTACTGTACGAACGTCGTACGTATGACTGGTCGGATAACGAACAGGGAATGTCAAATGAAACGATATGGCTATGGAAGGAACACAGTGTTTGGTACAAATGAATAATTATTCAACGAAACAGATGCAGATGGAAGATGAAGCCTCGGATGCTGGGGCCTTCGGTCTCGAGGCCTCAACAGCGGAGTTTTCCGCTGTGGATAGGCAGATCACTGTTGACCACATGGCTAGTCAAAACGTATATGTTTATAAGGGCGCAAGTGTCAAATGTAACTCTTGCGCCGAAGATAGCAGAGCTGTATTACTCTTTACATTAAGAGCGCTCAGCCGACACATCGCTGAGCAATGCAGCGACGCACGCGTCGTCTGTAAATGAGCTCAATGTCGCAAAGGATATCTAAAGCTGCACGCCACTGAGTGCCACGTACCCAAATGTAAGGGAGTGGTCGAAATGCCTCAAGCATTCGCATGAGAGCGTTGCCCGAAATGTTTTGTAACCGCAATAGGCCGCTCCCAGCACGGAAGGCACGCTCATCCGGAACTTAGGAACCAAACGGGTCGAGAGGCAGCCGAATCGCCTACGCGTGGGCCCGGGAGAACTCCCACCGTATGGACACCGGAAGAATTGGCCCTCCTAATTGTATCAAACGACCGCTTCAAAGGAAACCGCATTATTAATATGAAAATCTTAGAATTCCTACCGGGCAAAACTAGGAGGCAAATAAGTGGCAAGCGTGCACACTTGCGACTAGCGAGAACTGGCGCTAGAAGAGTGGCACTCGAAATGGACACTGACTCACAAGTCGCCCCGATATCCGATGTCGTTATATACGAAGATACATATACCTTGGTCCAACAACAAGACGATGCGGCGCGTCACAAGAAAGCCCTGCTGGATGAATGGAGCGATGATTTAGAAAGAGCTCTCGCTGCCAACTGCAACAACATAGGCAGTTGTGCGGGCCTCAAGCACAAGCTAGCAGATCTGACTAACAGTGTCCGAGTGGAGATCATCGACACCGTTCTCTGCAAATTCGTCTCCCTGTTAAAAGGAGACGAACACACGCGTCCCCCTAGGCCGGCTATCAGAGGCGTTATCATAACGCATTACGCCGATTGCGATATGCCAAATGCCAGGAGGCATACCATAAATGTCCTCGCAGATTGGTGGACATGGCGATAGCGGGAAGCAACGTCTTCCCGCCCACAGTAGAGCCTCCCGAGGCTGGCCAAATACGGGAACTGAACGAGCAGCTCTGGGGCACCACCGGACCAGACTGCGTACTACCGAGTAAAGGTAATGCCTCTCACGAAATCGGTGTATTGGAATTGCTCGCTCCGATAAGATAGGAGGAAGTCATTCTTAAGTTGGGTAGAATGAAATCCGGCGTTGCAGCCGGAACGGATGGAATAAAGAAGGCCCATCTGAAGCAGGCAGGCGCCGTGACTGTGCTAACAAGAATAATGAACGCCTGCCTGCTTAGAAGCTATTATACTAAAATGTGGAGAGGGAACCGCACAATTCTCATTTGCAACTCAGGAAAGGAGCCAGTGATGTCCGCTACTATTGGTTCCCTCTTTGCTCGCATATATTCTGGTATATTCCATAGAAGGCTGAGACAATTTGTCAGTTTCGCTGACAGGCTAATCGGATTCACTAACTTAGACGGCTGCAAGGCTAACATCAACCTCCTTGGGAAAGCCCTCTCCTGCATGAGAGCGGACTCTGGAGGGTGATAACAATAGTCGTCATCGCCAAGGCCTTCGACACAATCCCGCATGCGGCGCTCAAGCAATGCTTGCAGCGCAAGGGCGTCTCGGAGCGGATCGCGATCCATCTAGGACTTATGTACAATGACTGTTGGACCATTATTAGGATGGGGAGCAGACACAGCATTAAGATCCAGCTGAAGCGGGGTGTCAATCAAGGCAACCCGCTATCTCCCCTCCTGTTCAACGTAACCTTGGACCCAATCATAGAAGCAATCAATAGTGGCACAAAAAGAAACGACATGGCATGGAAGAACGTGTCGATCCTGGCTTTCGCCGACGATATTGTGCTGATAAGTAAGAACACCACGACAGCACGCGAGCAATTGACGATGTTCAGCAGCTACCTGACGCAACTTGGAATGAAGCTGCCGACGAGGAAGTGTTTCATCTTCCAAATTAAGACCTCCAACAAGAAATGGTAATCAGATGACCCGAGGTTACAAGTGGGACACCAGTTGTTTCCATACGCCAACGCGGAGGAGGTCATAAGATACCTCGGGATTCCCATAAGACCGTGGACCGGCGTCGACAAGTACAGTCGACACAGCCTCCATTACCGGGACAGCCAATAACATAGCCGGAATGAAGCTGAAGCCTCAGCAGAAGGTCCAGATTATAAAGATGCATCTATTGCCCCGGTACATCCACGGCCTGGTAGCCGCACCACCGTCGATTGGAACATTGGCTATAATCGACGGTGAGATTAGACAAGTCTACAGASGCATCTYTAAACTACATCCGACCACGACGGATGGTATCATATACACAGGGAGCAACCACGCAGGCTTGGGGCTCCAACGAGTAGAGTCGATCGTGAAGCTCGCAGTCGTTCGTAGCGAAATAAAAATGAGAGAATCCACGGACCTATCTCTCTAATAACTGTCCGAGCAATTGGACAAACGCTGCAGCGAATACGCCAAGTCCTTGGGGATCCCGTGGCCCGCAACTCTCGACAATGTTTGAGGCTCGCAGGAACCTCAGAAGAAGAGACAGAGCGCTAGGAGCAGCGCTCTCAGGGACAAGGCGTGCGAGAATTCAAAGGCGACAAGATAGGAAACGCCTGGCTGAGGAACCCCAAGCTACTTAAGCCATCCTGCCACATCGATGCCTTGAAGCTACGCACAAACACGTATGGAACTAGAGTTGTGCTGAATAGGATCTCTCCATTCAACACGATATGTAGAGGATGCGGAATGCAAGTAGAGACATTAGGGCATATCTCGGGGATATGTCATTATACGAAGTACAAACGCATTAGGAGGCACGATGAGATCAAGCACTTCATCACTGAAAGAGTGCCTCAGAAATTCTCCATCTTCATCGAGCCGGCAGCAAAAGTTGGCGGCGATCTGAAGAAGCCGGATCTGGTTATCAGAGGCCAGGATATGCTGATGGTCGTCGACGTCACAGTCAGGTCCGAGAACAGAACCAGCCCGATGCCCATACGGAGAAGGCCAGGAAGTACAAGCAGACGGCGGAATACATTAAACAGAAGTTGGGCTGTTCGAAGGCGGAGGTTCTCCCCATTGACGTGGGCTGCCGAAGTGTGAAGCCAAGGAGCACCGTGGAGAATCTCAGCAAGCATGATATTAGAGGCAAAGACTTGATCACGATCTCGAGGTCAGCACTTCGTTTCTCCATCGAGATCGCTAATGCGTTTATCCACTATGTCCGCATAGTCTAATGGACATAGTAGTACTCTGGCCATTTACACCAGGGTACTACTTAACAGCGCATTTAACCGCTTAGTCATGGTAGTGCTCTGGCCATTTACACCAGGGTACTACTTACAACCGCGTATTTAACCGCTTTAAACATGACATTATAATGGACATAGTGGTGTTGTGGCCATCTACACTATAGTACCGCTCGACCTCATGTATTTAACCGTTGACTAATCTATTAATTTATTTGGGGAATAGCTCACCTGGCACTTTGCTACAGGTGTTGCGAGTCATACGGCATAAAGCGCTCAGCACGAGCYACGGCAGCGGAGCGGAGCCTCGAATGCAGGCGGGGACCCAGGCGAACGC
>JAHMML010000132.1:0-86990 GCA_020341155.1 Eciton burchellii
AGATTGCAAGATGCGCGCACATGTAGCATCACTTACGTTCTCGCATTATATATATAGAATTATATATCGCATTATATATATATATGTATAGAACGTATAATACTATTTGTGTACTGTAGGATAAAAATGGATTATAAGATTTCAAGAACGTAAGGAAGAATAACATATATGAATGTGCAAACGTAACGCCATCCACCATTGTATTAATGAAATAATGCATATATACATAAGCGCTTATTAGGCATTATCATGCAAATTCGTCATGTAATTTATAATGTAATCATCTCCATGTTATATTATTCGTTATTCCAATAATTTTTCAGGGCTTGTCCGATCACAATGTACATTTTATCATTAATGATATTGTTAATGTTTTTGAAGACAATATTAACTTATTGCTATTAATAAAGGAGCGATACATTGTTTATAAAAAAATATTAAAGAAATAGAAAATTAAAAGCATTAAGGATATAAATTCTTTGATAGATTTATTCAAATCGATATATCAATCCCAATTAATTAATACTTTTGCTAGCAAAAGAAAAATTAAAAACTTTATATTAAATTTAATAGTATTTCTGCACATAATTTTGATTTTCTGTAGCGGAAAGATGTATTTCCTTACGAATATATCAACAGTATTGATAAGCTCTAAAAAATCGTAAGTGAATCATTTTATTTAATTAACTAGCGAAATAATTTATAATAATAATTTAAAATTACACGCGATAAATATCTAGCGAACATTTTCATTCCAGATTTTAGGTAAATACAGTAATCTACATTTAAAAAACAGTTAATCTCTTATAGCATATTTTTGAAAATCTCTAATAAATGTATAAAAAATTATCATTTATATTTTGTTCACTATTATATTTTAACTGATATAAATGGGATATCATAATGAAATATACCACCATCATATTTAAATTGTTCATAAATGTCGATATGTGAACAACATTAGTTATATTCATAAAGTGTGCGCAGTATACGTGATCTTAATTACTGCTGCAATGTATAAGCTTACGCAAATACTAAATGCAATTTTATCAGTAAAACTATCGATTAGTAAAACTAATAATACTGAATATATCTTGATATAAACATGTGCAATTGGACAATGAATCAACTTATCTGATCAGCTGAATCAGCTGATCTTCTATAGATTGAAAATATCAGTTTTGTCCATTGTGATATCCATTGCGTCTGATTCGGCACTTATGTGCAAGTTAACTATGCGAATCTTCATAATGCGCATACTGATCTATCCTATGCGCGATAAATCGAGTGATCATTCAAGTTACTTATTAGGCTATATAATAAATGATATGTTATCCATTATCACAATCTGCAATAATAGCGTTCAATATAATTTCAATGTGATTTGCAGATTATATTCTTCGAATATATAATATTACTTAATTCGTGCAATTTTTATGGTTTCGCGGATGTTAAATTAAATATATATTTTTAAATAATGCGAATTGATTAGTGCAAGCAATGATTTATAAAATTTATATAAATATAATTAATAAACAATGCAGTATGTGAGAAGACTATAAATAATATATGAAATACGGATATAGGATTCGTTGCGCGCTGAAAAAATGGCTTTGATGGCAAAAGTAAATTTTTATACTCAAAGCGTATTCTTGTAGAATCTAATCGTAATAGAGTTACGAAAATTTAAAGTTTGACAAATCTATTTATAAGTGTATTTATATTGACATATCTTGTTTATATGATTTCCACTATGAATATATGGTACTTTTGATTATATTATTGTAAAACCATGTATATAATAACAATAATTTAATTTATTATATGAGAGTGATTTAAAAAGTAACTTGGTTTAAAATATTAGCAGTTTTAGTTTTATAAGATACTTTTTTCCGATATAATTTCCTCAAAGGATTTTCTTCAACATTCTTTCAGATTTTCGATTACTCTCTAAGATTTCTTCGAGATTCTAAAAATAATGATTTCTATTATCTCTTCATTCGATTAAAATCTCTTTCCAATCAGAAAAATTTTCAGTTTTGTAATAGATGGAAATCCGAGAAAGCTCGAATTCAAGCGAATGTTTATATAATGCATGCAAAAGAATATCAAACTTCAATTCGACTAATTTTTGTTAAATGGCAATATTTGATTACATTATCACAATTAAACAATACTTTTTCTGGGTCATCCTGAAATATTTTTTATGATGACTGTCTTTAATTTCTCCAAAAGTTTATGGTATTGATTAATAATAGTTTTTTCTTTCTCAAGATAGTCAGGAGAATTCCTTTTGCAATTCAAAAAACTGATGTTATTAATTTCCGGTAATCCTTCAGAGTCATCTCAATGACTTATTCAGTCCATTATTTGTATTTCTTATTCAGATGTATAATGGTGAAATCAAATTTCATACATAATTATAAAACGCCGCATAAAATTCGTTAGATTTTTCTTAAATACTTCTGTATAATCAACTGATATTCCCATACTCGCTTTTAGTTTATATAGTTTATATAGAATAAATGCGATATTTATATCGCGAAAAGTTTTTTTTATATTCAATTTATTATGCAAAATGAAATGAATTTGCTTAGTTGAAACGCCTATGACCTCTGTTATTTCATATATTTCCATTTGCTTGTTGAACAAAATCATGTCATGGACTATATCAATAGTTTCTGATATGACAGTTTCTTGGATCTCCAGAATCTGATGCATCTTCTATGATGCTTTAATTCGTTTTTCTAAAATCAAACGATTTTATAAAACATGAATCATCGAATGTAAAAAAAATCCTTTCATATACTTTCTTCCTATTTTTGTTTCTAAAAGAAAAGATATTAAATTATATTTTAAATTCCAATTTTATCCATTTTGTATCATCGTTCGAAATTCTTATTGTATTCAAACGATAATTAAATAAAAGATTAATGACTTTAAACATCGCGTGGATTATTAAAAGAAAAGGACCTATGTATAGTTATTTCTCATGCTTTCTACTTAAAATGTTTTCTACTCACATTTCACATTCTTGTAAATTACGAGGATATCTATAAGTATATGAAGCATCATATTAGAAGATTCGATATAAATAATTATATGCTTAATAATACATATTGCAAAATAATATATATTCTGCGTACTAAGCATGAAAAATAAAAATAAGGGCACGATCATGATAGAATTTATTATTAGACTGAGAGCAAAAATATACATATTAAAACTTACTAATCGAAAAGATATTAAGAAGATATCAAAAGTGTAAAAAAAGTGTAAGTGTAAAAAGGTGTAAAAAAAATAAGAACAATAATCTTATCAAACATTTATTACCTCAATAACAAAATTGAATTGATATGGTGTTAGTCATACATTTAAAAATGCATGAAGTATTTATTGTATTAAAATTAAATCTCATTGTCAATATGATGTTAAGTAGTTCTATTTGAATCGATACTTCACCGATATTCTGCCTGTAAGGCATTATAAAATAAAAATATAATATGTTATTATTTCTATTATTGTATAGTTTATATCGTCTATGCATTGTTATAATATCATATAATTCATTTAATAACACTATATCATAGTTGATAAATAATATTATTACATTATATGTTTTTATAAGATAGTGCATTGTTAAGTTAAGTTACAAGTTGAGATTAAGATTTTTTTAGTTTTAGTTTTAAGATTAGTTAGTTTATTATGCCACATTGTTTTTATTTATTCATGAATTCTACGAGTTATCGAATTTCAATTATTTTACAAACATCTTATTATCCTTTCCAATAGCTTCTCCTTTTCGAGAATATAAAAAATACTTTCGATTTTATGACCTTGAGCGATTCGTATTATTGTAACGATTTTAAACATCTAAATCAATTGACATCTAATTTTTCTAAAATATAATCTTAAATCTGCTTACATGCATTGCATCACCTATCTTGAATTTCGCAAATGCAGCAATCTTTATTTTATATATCCTGGACATAAGTTTATGGACAATTGCAGGGGTTCCATAAGACATATATCGAGAATTCAATGCTTTTGTATGTTATAATTTATAACGAGATACGGTTAGCACATCAATTCATTTTTAAATTCTATTGAGCTTAAGTTGTTTTTACACATTCTTTAACATATAATTGAATCGTTTCACAATAAATGCCTTCATTATCAAATAATGATTGATAATAATTGTCCTTCTTTTTTATAAAACTCTGTACATTTACATTATAAATTTTTTTCTTTTGATTCTTCAATTCGTGAATTTTTTATGGACATCTTTCATTCTGAATTATTCTCACAAATACTTCAACCACTTCCTTTCCATTTTTAATAACACAATTCATGCATATTCAATAATTAATATGTAATAATAATTAATATGTAATAATATTAATATGTAATGATAGCCTCCAATGAATTGCGAATAAAGATATCTCTATCATATCAACTTGCCATAAATCATTATATCCACACATTATCTACATTCATGTCTACAATGAAAATTTTTCGCTGGAGTATGCAACTCATTCATTAATTACTGCCTTTCAGAATTTCTTTTATAGATTTTTTGCCTTGATTTGGTTATTATATAGCCTATTATAGAACCTAGATAGATTTTTTAATTGCAGCACTTTGTGATTTTATTCGACGCGGTTTCTGTATCTGTTTTGAGTATAGTCAGTCTTTTTTCAAGTTCTATCTGTTGATCTTTTATAGATTTGATATTCTAATTCATAGTTTATTAGTTGTTTATTAGCTAATCTTTTCTAGGGAAATAGTTTCTGATTATATCATACATTGTATTTATTGTATTCATTTAACTTTATATATAAGTTAAATTAATATTATTAAGTTAAATGAGATTAATTTATATCAATTAATCAAAAAATGTTATCATGCAACATTATATATGTAATTATTAATCTATCGCATCTCTAGTAATCTATAGTTTTAGTACCGTTCTTTTCAAGTGAAAATCCAAATTTATTGATCAGATTTATTAATTTCGATGTATACAAACATTGATTGATATCAGAATTATATGCTAATATGCTTCAATTTATAATGAAATTTCACAAAGTTTCTCAATGATTCAAAAAATCGCATGAGTGTTATTATTAGCTGTATACAAGACTTCCAAGAATTACAAACGATTTACTAACTCGTTAGAATCCTTCCACTGCATAAATCGATTGCATTATTGTTTACAGTTATCATGACTTATGCGATACAAATAGACTTGATATCGCAATTTTATTGTTTAATCTGGGATAATAGATTGATAATATGTTTATATTTATATCCTCTATTAAACAATATAAGATTTAGAAGATTAGAAGATAGAAATTATTGTGTCTATGAACATTTGTGATTATCAATATATTTTTATGTTTTTCTTTATCGACATTGCGACATTATCGGTGTTAGAGTTCTCATAAATATTATTGCAAAGTCGTATTCCTACGTATCTTATTCCATGTATAATGATATCATCGTTTCTATCCATGTTGATACGTTTATTACTGAACATTATTTCTTTATTATCAAAGTATATATAATCATTACATCATATACACTATTTACGATAGTCTTTCTCTCATTTAACATAAATCTCATATATCTTTCTTCCATCCTATTTTTGTCGAAGTAATGTTTGTTGTCAATGATGTCACATAGACGTAACATAGTTGATGTCTCGAATCATAAAGAGAATATCTTAATTTATTAGCAATTTAGAAAATATCTTTAAGAGTATCGACTAATGAAGATTCATGCAATTGCATATCCTAGATTATTAAGAACTTCTATCTAGCTTTAACTGAATTGATGTTGAGAGTTTTTGTTCGAAGAAATGTCGATTTCTTTCTTCTTTTATATGCTGATTCCTCTTTCATATGCTTCTTTTCTTCGGATATTAATACTTCCCTGCTTAACTTAAATATATGTATCGATGTCTTTTACATTAATTTTACTTTTCGAACTAATAGTTCGATAAGAAGTTTAAAAAAGTTCTAACACAGCATCTTCATGTTTTATCGCTTTTTAAAGCTATTTCTTGTGTATCAGTTCATTTGTTTTTGCAATTTTCTTCGTTATCATCTCACTATCTTTTATTACTGCAATATCTCTCATCATCGTAATATTCGATTTGCTAACATAATTTCGTATTAACGTAATATTAAATTCATATAACTTCATATTAATATAAGCTCGTATTAACGTGACTTCATAGTAGTGCAATCTTATGTTAATATGGCGTTGTTATCGATTGTATATTTTTTCGTATCACAAAATTATTAATTTTTTCCTATATAATCTATCAACTATGAAAATATCCTGTATCATTATGAAACCGTATTTGTATTACTTACATTCATGTTACAATCTGCAGAAATTTTCATATGATATATCATGACCATTATACATATGTTTCAAATTAATACCATTTATTATCTTTTATCCAAAGAGAATTAGCAGATTCGCGTTATTAAATATAAGATGTTTGGATATCTCTGTATACATCTGACAAAAGACATCGACATGACAATACATCATAAAGTATTTTTTTACTCTATTTTGGTTATATATGTATATTATTTCATGTTAACTGACATAAACAAAATTTAAAACTTCGTTCAGAATGATATCATTATTATCGAAAAATGTATAAGAACAAATTTTCAATTGATCTTAACGAATTTTCCAAATACCAATATTTCTATTGTAGTAATTTTGAGTATACATATAGATTTCCACAATACTTAGTATACTTTAGAAACTTTCTAACAAACTCATTAATATATTGGTTTTATTAATTTCGATTTGAGCATATGATTCTACATATGATATTTGGAAGCATATTTGTAAAATGGATATATATATGTATTTATAGGAACATATAATATGCATATTTATTGTATGAAATAGAAAATATAATAAGTCTACGATCAGTTAGGTTAGTTCATTCTTTACTCTTTTCTCTCACATAATCAATCGCTTGTTCGCTAGACTCTACTTTGCTCCATTCGTTAAGCTTTCTTCTCGACAACTCTAAGCTTATATTTCTCAGCTTATAGTTCGCAACTCTTAGCTCGACTTTACCCTGCTCTATTCTACTCTGCTCTGCTCTGTTCTGCTCTATGTTCAACTGAATTCTGTATTTAACTTGATTCTACTCTCAGCTGCCCTTTCGTCTATTATATATCCGAAAGTGTTGTTACATTTCGGAATTGTCGGCCAATTGTTACATATTGCTATTTAATCTACGAATCGCTTCGCAAGTATCGATGATTTTTTAGTTATTCTTTGTTTTTTGACGTGTTCACATAATACACGCAACATACACACGCACATAACGTTTCGATCGACTTACAGACTTTCGACGCGCGCCAATCACATTCTTTTGGTGTTTTTTCTCCTTTTATTCTACCTATTTATATGATTGTTTTATAAGACATCAATCGTATTTTATCATCGAAATTTGTTATATATATGAAATCAATTGTTTTACGATGTTTTCTTTATAAACTTTGATAAAAATAATTTGTTAAGAAACCAGAATGATGGTATATTTATAGAAATGCATTGGAATTTCTTAGGCTATGTAACATTTCTTCTTTTATCAAATGATGATCGGTGATACGCATTTTTAATTTTAAAATATATATATATATTTATTTAATAATATATTGAAGATTATTCTTTTGTTTAAGTTTCAATTATGCAAACAAACTTTCTAAGCATATAAAAATCGATCCGAAAATTCAGCAATATCATCGATGTTTGAAAAATAATTTATCATCAAATATATATTGATGTTTCATCAGAATGATTCATTGGAATCATCAAGAACTGTAACGAATGTTATGTTAGACAACTGTAACAATATAATAATAAGAGATAGTAGTTAAATCGTACAATAATTTTTTTCGAATTGCATATCTCATGTTGATTTCCTGAACTGCATTAATTGTGCGATGGATCGCACAATTGTGAATTGTGCAAGGAATCATTTAAAACAATGATTCGTTAGAAGCAGTTAGATGCGACCAGTGAACATGATTATAATTTATTGCAATAGGCTTGCTAGTTGATAAAATAGTTGATAAAATATTCGCTGTATAATAAATGTGTAGTCGCGACTGATTCGACTTTTGATGAGAAAACTGTTATATCTATGAAAATTAGATATAATTCGATAAACAAAATTCGATATAAGAATGAAGAAAAGGAGAAAAAAATAAGCGTTACAAAGATAAGTACTTCCGATAGCAAGACAAAATGGAATTTGATAAGTTCTATATTGATAGTTTTTGATACATTTAATCGATAGAATGGCAGATATTATAAAAATTATAAATGATAGCAGGACTATGCAAAGTTAACTGCAAGAAATACAACATCATAATCATGCCATGAAAGATCATAAACTTTATCTCATATCGTACAAATGTGGAAAGAATGTCTCAAAAAAATATTAGTGAAATGTTAAAAATATTCGCTCATATAACTACCAAGGTGTAATTGGAAAGCGCTTACGTATTTTATACTTCAGAAGCGCTTTTATGTATAATCAGACATGATTATCATGTATAAATGAAAGCTTTAATAATCTTCTACCGCCTAAGGAATTGATACAATATCTCGAAAAATATGTAGTGAAAATTGAATGTAATGGCACGCCCTACCATCTTATAATCATTTATGGACAATTATGTTTCTCCAGATTACTGCTAACAAAAAGTATTCGATTTAAATTCTCAATATTTTATTACTGAAAGTTTATTCGATACAATCATTTCATATGGATATCAGCTGATGTTAATGTTGATAGACAAAAGCAATATTTTCATGGTAAATTATTTTTTTATTATAAACTTCAATCGATGATGATTATGATCTGACTACTTTTGAATCTTATCATATGATAGCAGATGTAAACGTAACGAATAATAAATTTCATTTTAATATAGAAATATCTGACATTAGAAAAATATTTTAACAAGCGCAAAGAAATCGATCGAATTCAAAAATAGTGCATTAATGTTAATAAAATCAATAAGAACAACAACAATAACAATACTAAAAATAATTGTATATAGAAAACGATCATTTATTGATTATAATAAAGAGGATATTGATTATACTGATGAAATATAAGCTCATGCACAAGTATTAAATAAATTTTGCTAAACCAAACATTATTAGATCTTTGTTGGGATTTTTGTTGAGTTGCATAATTACTACTGCATAAATAGCATGTGCTGATTAATATTATTAACATAAATATAATCTACATAGATTATAATGTGATTGCCGGATATAATAACAAGTGTGCTCACATCATACATTCTACATTTACAGTTCTTAATGTATTATCTGCATATAAAATATCAAAAATCTGGATCATTCATCTTCAATGCTTATCACGAAATAATTTTAATATGATTGCATAGTGAATGTTGCAAAATCGAAAATTCTATTCTTCTGGATACGTCTCACATTAAATAAACTTAACCTAGTTATCTATGCTGCGAGCTTTGGAAAACTATATTGTAATACTGCTTTGTAATACATTATCTTTGCTCCATAATCTAATGGAAAGAATAATACCGGTTTGATTTGATTTTAATCTAAATAAATTCATTAATTATAAATTAAACAACTATTAAACAATTAAATAAGATTCTCTCTCCACTTGGAATTTTATTCATATGATGACATGAACTTGGATAAATTTTTAATGGAAGAAGATGGGACATTTTGTATGACATACATATATATATATATATATATATATATATATATATATCATATATATATGTATATACATTTCTGCAAATTATATTATGAATGCAACATTGACAAGGCTTCATTCAACTTATCTATCCAATTATATTTATTTTTAAAGTCCTCTAATGATAATTAGAACAAGAAAGAATATTATATTTTTCGGAGATTAGTCATATTTATTTTGTAATATAATTTCTTTTAAGATCGAAAAGAGAAAGAGAAGACTAAAGAAAAGTAGTAGAAAGAAGAGAGAGAGAGAGAGAGAGAGAGAGAGAGAGAGAGAGAGAGAGAGAGAGAGAGAGAGAGAGAGAGAGAGAAAATGGAAAAGAGAAAGGCATGGTGCTATATATAATATGGAAACTTATTTATGGAAACTTAGAAAAGATGGAAAAATCACACTGTATATAATTGTATGTGAATTTTTCTGTAAATACTTGTGATAATATAATCACAATGTTTATATGATATGAATTATTTGGATAAGCAGATTTATGTATACTGAAAATAAATATTGCCATATATCATATTTTGTTAAGTACAATAATTATTAAATACCATGATATTATCCACCTTGGGATATGAGTTTTTTTTATCGACTAACAAATACTCAAAGCGTCCCTCTAAACGTTCGTTTTTTTTATATCACTATCGTCTTAGGAAAAGCACTTAAGTCAAGATAGATATAAGATGATCACGTGTGCATGAACTGCATATCATAAATAAACAAACAAGAACAAAATAAATAAACAAAACAAGATAAAAAATAATTAAATTTTTTAAATAAATGATGTTCAATATATATATATATACATATATATATATATATATATATATATATATATATATAATATACATATTATAGCAATTTCACAGTAAAGTAGTATTTGATTAAAACTGTAAGGTTTACATTAAATGTTAAGAACATCTAAATAAAATTGTACTTCTCTTTAAAATCTCTTTAAAAATTGTTCCAATTATTTTTTAAAATGTATTTAACACTATCTAATTCATTCATTCATTAAAATGCTAAAAATTAATATATAACTAATATTTTATCCAAATTTACAACAATTTTTATCAAAGAAATCTTATAAATATAATCGTATTTATCTTTTCTTAATATTTAATATAACTGTTTGTTAAATCTGGTAAACATTACAATTTTATTGCCTAAATTTTTATCTTTATTTATCTATGATGCGCAGTTCATTCTCAATGATCAATTTACATCTTTCATCCATATATTTCATGTCTTGATAATATTTACCGTGCATGGCATGATGTGGAAAACGAACGCTGAAAATGAAAAAAATTTTCGTTTATCTGGTCTATTAATAAGAAAAGGTCGATAAGAAAAAATTGTGGAACGATATTATAAATAATACCGCTAAAGTAAGCGGTATTATTACACTGGATTGTACATCAATTGTTATGAGGTAAGAATTTATATCAGTTTGATTACCGCCAACAATTGACTTTATATCACATATATCAAAATTCAATAAGTTGTTAACAATTATGTGAAGATATAATTTAAAAATGAAACTTCTATTACAGTTCCCTTATTTATGATTTACGATTTATTTTATCATATAAACCATCTCTTAAATATTTATCGTTAAATATTTTGTATATATATGATAAAATATTATATATTACAAATAATATAATAATATATTAGAATTAATATTTATTACAAATAAGAAAGATTTATAATCTATTATATAAGTTGTAAGTCATAAATTATAAATATATTTTTTTATTTTTAAAATAAATTATTTTTAATACATATACATAAAAATAAATATAGAAAAAATATATAGTATAGTAGAATATAGTATAAAAAGAAAGTTACTTTTATATGTATTTATTATATGAAATAATTATATTTTGCTAATCAGAGTCTTTATGAAAAATAATTTCAGCATCATATCCCATTCTTGTTTATTTCAGTGGAACAAATTAAGGGACCAGAAGAGATTCGTGAGCGTGTTATTGCAGCAGCGAAGGCTGCAAAACAAGGACCTGATTGTCCATTGGAACTTCGTCCGGAATATAATCCCAGCCAACATCCACTTTGCGACCATCTTATTCATTACGAGCATCATATCAGTCATAACGGTATTATATAATATGCAAGCAATTCATATATAAATGAAGATCACCAGATCTCACTATGACAGATTTTTATTTTTTATATTTAAGGACTACATAAAAAATGTTGTTTATTAACAACAATTAACGATATGTGAAAAAAATACATAGAAGAAATTTAAATACGCGATATAAATAAATGTTCGGCATGATGATTTAATATGATTAATAACTTCTGTCATAAAATAATTATATGAATTGATATACGTGAATAAAATATTAGACATCGAATATTAGACGAAATGAATACATACAAGTATATGCATACGCGCATGCACACAACATGTGCACATATATACCGGTCATATGAAATTATAGATTGCATTTCTCTTATTTATCATTTTAATTTTATTAATTAATATTATTTTAAGAATTGCCACTAGTATAATTTGACTCTCTATATATTTATTTAACTTAGTAGTAGTAAGTATTCGTATTTTAAATATTTTATTTCTTATTGATGAAAAAATGATAAGGAAAATTGCATTAAGAAAGCATTCTTTTCAAATGACTTTTTCAGAAATTTCAAAATCAAGATTATTATTTTATTATTTTCTTAAATATAATTTTAATTATTCAAATATTTTTCATTATTTTTTAATGCTTATTGCTGCCTTTTGGTCTAATTTTGAGATTGTCTAATTTTATTGTTAAAAAAGTTAAATTCTGATTTGAGAAATATATTTCGATATATTTTTGTATATCTTAAAATTCATAACAGAATTACATAAATAATTCTGAAGTAAATAAATATAAATTTGTAGAAGCAGATCTAGCAAATATATTAATTACAATAAAAATTTCTAAGCCAAATTAGATATAATTTTAAATCCTTTTTTAATTCATTTTGCCATGAAATCGAATATTCTCAATAAGATTAATCCATAGTTCTTTGCTCATATATAATCGCTTGCACTTCATTACGTTTATTAGCTAACACTAATAATGAATTAATATGAAAATTTTATTCAATTGTAAAAGTTTATAACACATAATGCATTATGTTTTAACATTCGAACAATAAAATCTTGAAATAAATGTAAGGTTGCATAAATGCAATCATTCACATTAACATTCAATGTTAATGGTTGTTCCGGAAATGATTTTATTTGGAATAATATAAATACTATTTTTTATTATTCATAACAATTTGATACAACATTATTTTTCCCATATAACAATAAAGATTAAACCACATTATAACTATATTCTTCGTTTTATGATTATGATAAAGAAGTTCGTGCAAAATCAATGCATCAGCTATCCTTTTGAATTTTATTTAACTGTTTCAATTTGAACGAAATGATTTCTTGAATTGTTTTTAGTCATATAACAAATTCTTTTTAAATTTGAGCGAAATTTTTTTCGATTTAATTACTTATTTGAAGTAATTCTTCATTCTTAAATTTTTTCGGTTATCAGAAACGTGATTCATTTTCATTTGGATTAGAATTGTTAGAATTCTTGAAACCTCATCATCATCATATCATTTTTTAGAAATATTACTTATTATGCCTTTGTTAAAAACGGAACAAATTGTTAATGTGTTTCGGTAATATTTTTTTTTAAGTTAGAAAATGAATAAAAAATAACATCGAATATAAGTTATATTGATAGTTATATTGTGTATAATTCTTTTTTATATAATAAGTTATAAGTAACTACGCAATGATCTTTCGGATTTTTCAATATCAAATCTTGATCTGATTCTTATTCTTTTGTTATCATATCATATATGTTTTCCAATTTTATTTTAAATCTTATAAGTTATTTTCTGTGTTTTAATATTTTTCTTTTTCAAAATATCTTGAAATAATTAAAAATATTTTTAAAATATTTACGTTATTTCATCTTTAATTAACTTAATCTATTAAAAACAAAAATTCTTCCTATATTATATTTATTGCAATTAAATAATACCTTCTCATTTTGTGCTGCATTTGTATCTAGTACTATCGATGTAAAATTTCTTATATATGATTCAAATTATAATAGTTTGTCTATAATTAATCTTTTTTTGCATTGATATTTTTTAATCAACATTTAATTTTCTTCCTTTTATTTGTAGAAATTATCGAACTATCTTGTATCACGAAACTTGTTTATTGATTTATTCAATATGTTATTTCTATAAATTCTATCTTTCAGTTTATATAAAGTTTATATAAATTTATTGTCTTGTGTTTTTCTATCTCTTCCAACCAATATAATTATTATTTCATTTTTTTTAATCTTGAGGATTAAAAATCCTAATATAAGGCTTCATATAAGTTTAGAATGATATAATTTCAGATTTAGATAAAATTAGATTATTCCATATTAATAAACGAAATATTCATTTGAATTTTATAATATATTCTATAATGTGAAACATTAAGCATATTTCATTAGTTCTTTATTATTTTTTATTTCTAAAATTGCAATTTCGGAATTTGAGAATAATATTAAAATATTTTTAATTTTTTTTATCTAGACACTTTTTGAATGGTTATTATTTCTGTGATGAATACATAGCATATTTTACTAATACTTATATTATATTCTTTATCTGAGTTTTTAGAAATTATTGCAATTCATATTAGTCTTTTAAACTCACTTTAATATTATCAATCTTGATTTAATTGTTTCACATTAATTAATTCTATAATTAATTTCTAATAAATGAGATATTTTCTTTGCAATACGCCTTAATAAATCCATCTTCTAATTTATAGATAGGATATTTCTAATATCTTATTTCTCCTGTAATCCGTATCATAAACCTAATTATTATAAGATTCATTAAATAAAAATTTTTTCTATTCTTTTAATATTATTGTATTACTATTTCTTATATTGCTCGAATCAGGGCTTTCCTATTAAAACTTTTTAATATATAGTTTATTCTACAATCTTTTTATTTCTTTATCTCTAAATATTATTATTTTACGAAGAAGATTATTAGTTAAGAACTTAATTTTTCCTTTTAACCTTATTAATTTATCTACTAATTAATTCGTAAAAGATAATATTACGTATTGTTTGTTCGTTTGTTCGTTTTGTATCTATCATATAGACGAAAAATAAAGTAATTATCTTCTTGAGAGATTTTTGTATAGAAGTATTATAATCGGTACATGAATCGTAATCTGCATTTCAGTTTTCTTCGTCTTTTTATACAGTAATATCAAATAAAATACCAAAAATCAATAGATATTGATAGCATTGATTTTATTAGATTTTATAAGACATTTTATAAGATATTTATTATGTGATTTTATAAAGTTTATTTCTCGAACATATCTTCCAAAAGTATTCATAAGTTGAAAACTCGCAGTGTTTTTAAATTACAAAGTGCTGTAGAATTGTAATATTAATAACATGTAGTAAATTCTCATATATTTCTGTACTCTAAAACCATTTGTATACTGATTCTTTCTCAATTTTTCCTCTTTTATTTCATTAATAAGAAAATAACATATCGTTAAAATATATGCAACAATCGATTATCAATCGAAAGAAAGTTTTTAGGCTATGATAGTAATATATTAGTTCTATATTCTAGGATATATTCATACTTTATTATATTAAGTATTTCATCAATTCTTTTTTTTCTCTATATTTAAATTATGTATAATAATATGTCTTCAGATTATTCTAATAATTACATAATATTATATTGTAAACATAAATAATAATTTTTGCAAAGTTACTCTTAATATATATTTCCCCTTCAGTAAAAGAAGATGAAGGCCGTACATTGTGGTTGGATACGCAAAGTCACGCCAGTAGTAGTGCGAGTTCTACTGATGACGATTATTCCTGGCAATGGCCCACTAGTTTTTGGTCACAGTTCAAAGTAAGTATGTCTTGCGAATGTCTTCCACAATTATCAAATACAATCTTATTTCAGATTGTCGTATTAATGTTGCATTTAAATCATTCTGCATTTCACTTTTTTTTTTCTCTCTCTTCTGTCGCTTCATATTTTTCTCTCTTTCCCTTCTTCCTCTCTCTCTTGCACATACGCATATACTTTTTAATTCTCTTTCTTGTTCTTTCTTTATACGAAAAAAAAAAACAGAATTATAATTAAAAATGACATAAGTAAGGAAATGTATAATAATCAGGAAACACGATAATATCTCAAACCAGGTGCAAAGCGATATGCAAACTGAATAATAGATTTAATTCTTAATTAATTTAATTTAATTTTTAATAGTAAACTTAATCAAAAGATTCATTTGATATAAGAAAAGAATTTAATTTAATTCTTATAAGTGAATGTGTCTTATAAATGAAAATATTATAATACAAACTAAAATCATTCATAGATGAATGATCATACAAACTAAATTCATTATTTTATCAATATCATAAATGTCATCGGCCCAGAATGTCCAGTTGAAACATTAGGAAAAATCAATAGAAAGTGAATGGCATTATTGCACTCTATTATACATTTGATTTCGCTCATTCGATGCACTATGTGCGTCATACTGATTATATCTTCATTGTTATCATCCATGCGAATTGCATATTCTCGTTTCGCGCAACATCACTGCATTTAATATTGATATAATTATCAATATAAACTAGACTTTATGTTACTGTAAAATTATATGTTTTACAAATTCATCTATGCTTTGTAGTTTACATAATCCATCGAGAATTATAATCTCTATATCATCTTTATCAAAACGAGATTTATTATTTCAGAAATTCACATTCAGTATCAACAAATCTCAATATTCGATAGATTGAGATTACAATCACTATTATCTACTCACTAAATCTGATCTCAATGGCTGAAAAGTAGTTTAACGTAAACATGATATTCTTTCTGATTAATATAAATATCAACGAATACGACATTCATTAAAACTATAGAGCGAATACGGAATCAAGATATTGATTTGTCAAATTTTAAATTCATATGTGTCGTTCGTCATTCGAAAAAACTAAAAATACTGAAGAATTGTGCACCTATAGATGTTCTTATAAATTTAATAAGACGTTATGATTATACTATATTTTCGTCACATTCCGTTTAGACAGTTATGAGAGTCAAGAATAAAATTGATATGGATACAAAAATGAAGAAAAAGATAACGAAAAGATGAATATATCCGATAACGAAACACTATATTGTCAATTATATATATTAGGAATTCTCGATTTTTTAATTTGTGAGAGTTGCAAAAATAGTTAATGATAATGGCTATGTTAGCTATAAAAAATACTATGTCACATTCCAAGATGTATCAATATTTTAGCGGTCGAAAATTTTTAAAATTGTTAAATGTCAAATTGTCATATATAACAAATTATGTGACGATTTTTCTTTTCTGCACTTATAGATCACATCGCACAATAATTGCTTCACAATATTGTTTTTATTTCGATATATATCATAGAACGCATGAAAATACCTGTAAAAAAAGAAAAATCTGCAAAGAATGTGCAACTTAATTACATATTCTTATTCAATATATTTATCACGTTAATTATCCATGGATAATTTTAACATCTTTGTAACTTTTTTTCCGTTATTCTTATCTATATTTATATAAGGTGAAATATAGTTTATAACTTTCTATGATGTAATTATGACATAGTATTTTTTATAGCTAACATAGCCATTATCATTTACTATTTTTGCAACTCTCACAAATTAAAAAATCAAGAATTCCTAATATATATAATTGACAATATAGTGTTTCGTTATCGGATGTATTCATCTTTTCGTTATCTTTTATTTTTGTATCCATATCAATTTTATTCTTGGCTCTCATAAGTTTCTAAACGGCTATGACAATTCTCATTTAGAATCGAATCTTTTACGCCGATATATCTTCGCGTTTTCTCATTAAATATTTGTTTATCGTAAATCTTTTATTGAGATCGTTGCTATATGAATAAATTATCATGCTCGTGATATTACTATATTCAATAAATTGATGCCTCTATCATCTCTGATTAATCGCTCTTCTAAATGAATATTTGAATCGCAAAATTAATAATTGCAAATATATAATTTGACAGAGCGAGTTTTATCGCGCAATTCAGCAAACTTTCTATTGTGGAAATTATTTTTCTTGACGTGGTAGCATTTACCGCAATTTTTTCATCAAAGGTCGTTGATGTGCGTTTATTGCAACGATGGATCATAAATTATGATAACATTAAACGTTTAAACTTTTGAATTCATCATATATCCCTAAAGTTTGTGCTACGTGTATTCAAAGTAATTGTTTTAACAGAATAATCTTAGATACAAATTATAATTGTTCATTTTAGCAATTATGCTATTAATATTGGAAGAATGTAATAGTATGAAAAACATTTTGTTATCGAATGACTCGTATCTTTCTATATAGACTTTATTCTGTTTTCTGATAAAAATAAAATAATGATACAATGGCAAATTTCGGCGATAGATTGCGATTAATGAATAACAATAATACAGAAAAGATACAATTATTGCAGAAATATTGTCAACTATACGCAATCCTCCACGATTTGTTAAATTGTGATAAAACTAATATTTTATTAAGATTATTAGAAAATTCACATTGCTATATTTCAAAAACTCGAAATGGTTGAAACATCGATACTTAAAAAATTTATTGACACAATGAAATCAATCGTTTCGCATTTTCCAATAATTGTGATTATTCCAGCGAATAGACTTCAATTCAATCGTCCTCTTTGATCATGCATCTGGTAAGCAAAATATAATGAAAGAATACTTTTTATTGAGTCAAACATTAGAATCGCACTACGTACCGCGCCATGTAGAGAGATGCGAGATTTAAGCTCATCTATTTTGTTAGTTGAATGCATATATGTATATCTGTAAATGTATATGCGCATTTGCTGCACGCGATAATATAAACAAATTCCTGAGGCATGGGGCGATCGCTAACAATGATCCGCAAAGCAGATTCTAACTTCTATCGCGATTCACGTAACGGATCTAACCGCTATCATAACAACAAGATAGATGGAAAACCAAATATGGATAAGATTACTTCCGGTGGCAGACCAGATATCAACCTAGAAAATTAGTCCTACTCAAAGAATAGCCTTAGGCATTCTGGACGAAACCAGCAATTGTTTGATATGGATTCATCTTCAGATGACATTACGAGATCAATTGCACTGCCAAATGAAAAGGATTAGCTTATATTGACAGTCTAAGTAATCAACAACAGGAAGGGAAGCAAATAACAAACAAATAACAAATTTTATATTCAACAAATCTTACCAAAGGATTTTTTGTTAGGTAAAACAAAATCAAGCTCGTCTGAGAATACTCACTTAAATCACGAAATGGATAATATGAATTTGAATAGACAGGATACAGTTGATACAGCTGGAAGAAGATAACATCTAACAAAAAAAGACTTTATGATAGTCCTGAATCCATCTATGCAATGGGATAGAAATACACAAAAACCGAAAGTTACTATAATTGCGAAACCGGTTTGAGAACCTTGCTCAGGATGTACAAGACTCAGACAAATCAACATCTAAGATAGATAACAAGGTATCCATACCTCCACTAATTTTTGTGGCCGAAGTCGCAAACGTCCCATTTACGATTAGTACTCAATAGATAGAATTGCTAAAAATGAATACAATATCAAAATATTAAGTAACACTCAGGTTACAATCCAACCCAAAACTTATATAAAATATACATCAACAGTTAAAGACCTACAGGCAAGAATCACGGATTTTCATACTTACAAAATGAAAAATGAAAGAAATTTTAAAGTTGCGTTAAAAATGTATATCGATCTATCAATCTGGAAGAAAACAAGATATAAATAGTAAAAGTAACACATAGTAACAAACATATGGAACGTGCGACAAAGAATTATTATTATTAAGAATTAAGAATTAAAAGAATCCGTACCTATGTTTTTTGTGGAATTAAAATCAGCAGCAAATAATAATATATATAATAGAAATTTCCTATTACAATATGAAGTAAAATTTGAGCAACTTCAAGTAAGATGTGAAATACCGCAATGCTCTAGATACCAGCGATATAGCTGGTATCACACAAAAAATTTCTATTTCCGGCAAGAGAGATGCGTCAAGTGCGCTGAAGACGCTACTATCAGATGTCCCAGAAAGACAAGATCTCAGGATATTAACTGTGTTCTGCACAACTGAAATCTTTCTGAAAATTATAAGGAATGCCGAGTATATAAGGAACTACAAAAGAACATGTTCCCAGCACTTAAGAAAAAGACAATACTTTCTTCAGCTCCATTAGCTAGCAAATTGCAGTCTGAAGCAAATCTAAGAAATTATTCATATGCTCAAGCAGTAAAAACTGCATCTTTGGAAAATGTCATTAAACAAAATAATACATAAATACAAGACGCTGTAGAAGAACAAGAACAGCAAGCAAACGATATTCTGGAATTGGAAGAATATGATAAACGATATCTTGGAGAGAATAGAATCAATGTTAAACATATTAACAATCTTGATTATTAAACATTACAATGGTCCAATCGCTTAAAATAATCGCATGGAACGCAAATAGTTTGTTCCAACATATGAACGAAATAAAAATATTCATCCTTAACAACCAAGTAAATATTAATATCGGAAACTCATCTTACTAATAAAATGGTATTATTTATATGTATTATTTCAAAATACCATCTTACTCCATATACCATACAACATATTCAGATGGTGATATCGACATTATAATTAAAAATAACATACGGCATTAAGACAATTTAAAATTTTTTGCAAGTCACCATTGTAAAAGGACTGGTCTGGCTCTGTTATTCTTTCATGTGTATATTGCCCTCCAAAACATACAATTGCTAGTAAACAATGAGATTGAGTAAACAATGAAACACTCAGATTTTCTTTAAAACCCTAAGCACGTTTTATAGCTGTTGGTGATTATAATGCCAAACATCAATACTAGAAATCCAGACTAACAAATTCTAAAGATCCTGTTTGATAAAACGCTCGTCATTAATAAACGACTGGATATTATATCACAAAGCAACATATTGGCTTATTAACCAAAAAAAGGTATCAGGTATAATCGACTTTGGAGTCATAAAAGATATAGCAAAAACATACTTTTCAATTAAAGCAAGCTTAGAGTTGTTAATCATTCTCCTGTTATAATTGTCAATAATAAAGTGGTCAAGAAAATGCAACCTTGCATCCTATTTAACAAAATAACAAATTTTCTTTTTTGTGAACAAGTGAAAAGTACACTAAACACACAAATATCTCTTAAAGATCATAATGATATAACACAAGTAATAGAATATTTCAATGCTATTATCCAACAAGCAGCTTGGAACTCAACTCTATCTAGTGATTCCGAAGAATATCACATTTCAATATCCATAAAGATAAGAGAGAAACTAAAGAGAAAACGTAATCTGAAAAAATAATTGCCACTATAAGTCTTCTATAATAAAGACTAGGTTAAGCAAAGCCATTAAAGACTTTAAAAAATTGCTAAGAATAGAAAAAAATGCAGGCATACAAATGTATCTACGCAACTTCAGTCTCTTTGAAACATCTGATTATACTTTATGGAAGATTACTAAGAAACTGAAACGACCGCAACAAACTTCTCCGCCTATTATGAAATACGTTGGTTGTTGAGTAAGATCTGACCAACAGAAAGCAAACGCATTCACAGAATATCTCATCAGGGTCTTTACTCCTAATGCCAGGTGGGCTCTAGAGAAAAAGAGGCTACTTTTGGTTGCTGAGAATCAATATGAGAGTCAAACGACTGAAACAAGACTTACTAACAACAAGGTAAGAGCCACTATTTCTAAATACTTAAAAAAGCTTCAGGATACGATCTAATAACCGATCGAATTTTGAACGAACTACCGGAATTGGATATAAATTACCTTACTGAATTATTTAATGCCATACTGAGATTACTTTTACCACTGCAATGGAAATAATCTCAAACAATGGCCTCAAATAATCATGATTGCAAAACCAAATAAGGGTGCGGTCGACATCGTTACATCCAATCAGGTTATTGCCCATCGTGTCGAAACTATTTAAGAAATTATTTCTCCAGAAACTAATGTTTGATAGCAGAAAAGAGACTAATATCAAATGTAGCAAATACACAACAGTCGAATAAATTCATAGAATTACAAATAAAATTACTTTAATCTTTAAGGCAGAGAAGTATTGCTCTATGTGTTTCTTGATATATCGTCTAACGGTTTTTGACGAGGTATGGTGTGATAGTCTTTAAAATCAAACAATATATCAGAAAATATATATATCAGAAAAATTTCATACTCACATTCAAAAGTTACCGAAAGATATTTTTTTATCAAACAATGGGATATTATAAGAAATTTGCGAAATAAAATCAGATCTTTCTCAAAAAAGCGTCCTTGGTCCATTTCTATATTTGTTGTACATCGCAGATTTACCAAGGGACACAAATGTTTCTATTGCTACATTCATTGCGGATGATACAGCGCTACTTGCAATACACAAAGATCCTAATATAGCATCTAAATGCCTTTAAGATAATTTAAATCTGGATAGAACTGGTTAAAAACAAATCAAATTCAATGAAAGCAAGTCAATTCATGCCACATTTACCTCGCGTGCCACAATCCATCCTGCTGTTTATCTAAATGAAACCCAGCTTTTACAAACCAAAAATGTCAAGTATTTTGTCATATATTTTGACAGTCAACTTAATTGGAAGAAATTGGAATATATGTATTAAACGCAAGCACTTAAGACTCAAACTAAGAAAAATGTACTGGTTATTAGGCAGAAATTCACAAATGTTACTGGAAAACAAAATATTACTATACAAAACTGTATTAAAACCCATTTGGACATATCCAACTTTGGGGCACAGCTGCAAACTTCAACTTTGAAATACTGCAAAAATGCCAATTGAAGGCCTTGGAATAATTATTAATGCTTTCTAGTACAAATGATACTCGTGATCTTAAGATACCAACCATTAAAGAAACTATCAAGGAATTCTGCCAAAAATATTGCGGCAGACTGGAAGACTGTTCAAACAACTTCGCTGCCAACCTTATGAGCAAGAGGAATAATGAGAAGACTCTAGAGGAAGAGACTTACAAATCTACTAAGCTAGTATTCTATAGTTAATACTTCTGAATAGCATATTCGCAATGTTGCGAATACGCTTATATATTGTAAAAGGATACGACACTAGTTATATACCTTCCATGACATGATTATTTAGACATGTATTGCTAAATGTTCTATGTATAGCATGTATAAAAATTGCAATAAATATTGGATATTAAAATAAAAAAAATAGAGTCAAACGTTGATTACTTTCATTTCTATCAGACATTATTTTTATATTTATCCCTGCAAGAATATTTAATCTTTTATATTCGACAATGCAAATTTATTGATGTTGTTTAAAGAGAATAGTATCAACTTAAAACATGCATTCAATGCATGTTATATAAATATCAATATAATTATAGTGATTATATAAATATCAGTTATATGATTATTTTTACATATTGTATCGCAGTTGTTGGCAATATAAATATGGATTTATAAATAAAAGCAATGATTTATTAAAAACAGACATCATAATATATGATATAGAAAGGAATTTAATATATTTGTACTATGAGAAAGTATGCGTTAGTTATGCGTTAGTCATTGTTGAATCATATGATATTTTATTTTTCTTTGATATCATAAGATGATTATAATCGATAAGGACAGTATAATACCTACAATTGTAAGAAAAATACAAAATTGTGAAAACGAATAAATTAATTCACAAAATGCAAAAAATAATGTATTCTGAAAATTGATGAAATATAGGAAAATATTACATTAAAAATACATTTTATGTCTATTATCAAATCATTTTAAAGATTCTTAGCAATTAGTTGGTGATTATCAAAAATTTATCATTTTTGTTATGTTGTAAAAATACACCAAGTAGCATTTCTCCAGAAAGTTGGAATAAAGCGGTTAACATAGATAAGCAACACAAAATATATCATTAAAAAAATTTTTTTATTATCTTAGAAATTATTACAAGCTGTCACTAACATGACGCTTAGTAATATATACATGGCAGTTAGGTGTTATAAAGTCTTGAAAAATGCTCATTAGCATATGCCGTATAGAATTATACCGGTCAGACGCATAGGTCTTGTAGAAGTCTTCTTTTTAGTCTACGTGGAGTCTTGACGCTTCTCATGAAGTTTTGCGTGAGTTTTTTGTTAGGATACTCCTCCATCCTTTCAGCAAATCTCTTGGCTAAATCTTCTTATCTCGTCTCTAACATATGAAACGTTAAGATCATGTTGCGAAGTGTCATTGGTGCATGAAGGACAATTCTGAGGAATTTGTTTTGAAAACTTTGTAATATTGCTATATTCGAATTGGAAGCCGTACCTCATAATTGAACACTATAGGTCCAAATAGGTTTGAGAATTGTCTTTTACAGTAACAACTTGTTTTCAGTCGACTTATTTTCAGTTGTGATTTACTGTAGTCAATACATTTCCCCTGGTTGAAATCCAAGTTGTTTTCGCTTAATCGGTAAATATATGTTTTCTCCAGTTTAGTCTGCAGATCCAGGTGTAGCCCTATCTGGCATATTCTGCTTGAGGGATTTTCAGACTGCTCAGAGTTACTGGACACTTTCTACGGATCTACTCTACGGATATTGATTACTCTCTACGGATAGTGAGTGTGATCTGCACAGATTTTGTTAGCTTTAAATCTCCATTTTTTAGTCATCTCTGGATATAGTAGAGACTTTTCTGTAGAAAGATGCTTTTATATGATTGTTATGAGTCAGAAGTACAGCTGTATCGTTCGCATAGGTTCCAATTGTGGAAGCTAGAGCGACCAGTAGGTCTGCAATGTATTGCAGAAAAAGCACTGATCCTAATACGCTATCTTTACTTCAGAGTTAATCTTCTTGTTGATTACTTTTCTATATTTAATTCTAAAAATTCTATGTAATACATAAAATCTTATGAGATCAGAGATCAATTGGAAAACTGTTTTTAATTTTGTAAAGTAATGGTACCAGACTTTGTTGAAGGCCTGAGAAACATCGTGGAAAACTTTTGTATCTACCTACTTCCATTTCGTTGTTTATTCCTTTAACAATTTTATGTACCTACTCTGTGGTTGCGTGCTTATTTCGGAAACCAAATCGATGATCAGAAATCAGCCCATGTCTCTTCATTATTATGGAGAGTTTTGGGAGTAAAAGTTCCTCAAATAGTTTCTATAGAACAGGCAGTAAGCTGATCGGTTTATATGATTTTGCAAGTTCTGCGGATCTGTCAGGTTCCTGGATCAAAATAATTTGCATTACCTTTCATTGGAGAAAAGTGCCATCTAAAGATTGCATTACATAATTGAGTGATGAATTTTATTCTTATTTCTGGCTTATTTCTGAAGAATTCGGTTGCTTATGAAATTGTAATCCGACGACTTCTTTGGATTCAGATTTTTTATTATGGCTTTAACTTCTTTAATAGTGAAAATACTTTATACTAGTAGTACTTAAAGAAACACTCTTCAAGATCTATGTAGCTAAGGCTGTGGAAATGCAAATGCCAATGGAAATGGAATGGAAAGGAGAGGGCTAAAAGAACAATGCATATATACGTTCCAGTTTGCGAACGACCAGGCGCAATAATAACCAATGATAGGGAAGATATTGAAAACATGGTAAAGAAATTAATGAAAGAGTATGGGAATACAGGGAATAATAAATATCCAAAGAATAAAGTATCTATGCTTTGGAGCAAAAAATCTGGTAGAAGGAAAGCCACAAAAAAGTCAGAACTTGTAAAGAATATATATATTTGGGAATAAGACTAAATCGGGAAGAGATAGATGACCAAAAAATAAACAAGATAGAATAACAAAAGCAAGAAGAATAATCGCATGTCTGAATGATAGCCTATGAAATAAAAACATCACGGAAAAAGAGGAAGTTCAACATTTACGAAATGGTTAAAAATGTAATGCTATATAGCTGCGAAATATGAAGATTAACCAATAGAAGTAAAAGGGCATTAGAAGCTACGGAAATAGACGCTATTTGGCGATCTATGAGGATTTCAAAAAGAGAAAAAATCAGGAACGAAAAAGTCAGATAACGATGAAGATAGAAAGATGGGAATAGAAGATAAATGGAGATAAAACGCTCGATAATAGATGATGTAGAAAGGAAACAACTAGTCTGATACGGACATGTACAAAGAATTAACGGAAATAGACTTCGGAAACAAATAATAGGTACCTCCAGTGAGACGAAAGAGAGGAAGACCAAGAATAACATGGGAAATGAGAGTACGAAAGGTGATAAATAAGAGGAATTTGATGGAAGAACAATGGAACAATAGATGAAAATAACAATTTCGAATCGGACTATGCAAGTTCTAACTCGAAACTATGTATGTAAGAAGATTTGTAGGAGTATTTAGAGTGATAGTAATGGCATCCTAGAATAGCTTATTTTTCTCCAAAGTAATCTCACGTGCATTATGCTCAAAAATATTGTAGATATGCATAGCGAATGTCTTCTTCATTTCTGGTTGAGCTCCCGTTTTGCTTTCTGAGAAACGGATATGTCGGGTACGCTTTATGTCTGCGGGTGTTTTAGTCTCTTGGAGGCTTTCCATACAGAATAATTGGTTGTAGCAATAAGATTTAACTTCCTTAGATATTTTTGTATCCCCTGATTTCTTTCCAAGTCCAGCAGATTTTATATATTAAATGCATGGCATTAAATAAATATTTTAAACGGTGTTGTACGAAACATGGAAGGCGCGTTAACAGTCGGTCTTTACTAAAATAGAGTTGTCAAGAATAGTCTTCAGTAGCTTCTAATATGGTCGCTTTGTTTTGGCGTTGCAGAGAGTGCATGATTTGCCTTATTATTTTACTATTTATTGTAGAAATTACAGGAAAATGACCTGCGGACGGTTTAGGACAGAATTTAGCGCGGCAATAATCTTAAGGAATGCCCCTGATAATGCCGAAGTCCAGTAGAGCAGGAGTCTTTTTGTTGTTAGATGATCAGTAGATGGATTCTCCTATTGACAAGATTGTAAGGTTCATGGTTTCAATCGCTTTGAGAAATTCTCGCCCTTTGGATAGGATCAATCTCAATCCCCGATGCATGTGCTTGGCATTATAAGTTCAGCGATGAAATGGTTACTAAGGGTTTCAAAAAGGTTATATAATATTCCCTTTCTATGGCATAGATGGTGAAATAGTGATATATCCAGTTTTCAACATCAATGCTAGTAGCTTATAAGGATTTTGTTTAGTATTTACCAATTTCATAATGTCTAATACTACTTCTTATGATAAGAACAGTTCTTTCATGGGCTTTTCATCTTTTCTGTGAATTCTTTTATCACATGATATTTTTTTACAATTCTTTTATAATACTTGCCATAAGTTGTCCCGTACTTGAAGATAGTATTTGTTCCTGTGTAGCCTGATTATTTTGATATTTTGTGATTGATTATCTACTTTCAGTTCTTGTGACTGAAGCATAGAGCTTTTCTGAATCGGGTTTAGTTTGTATACTTTCAAGTTTAATTTCTGGTTCTGGGTTGGATGTTATTATTTTTCTCCGTAGTGAAGGAAAAATCTTTTTTGTAGATCTTTATAGACTATACACTTTTTATGATTGGGTGGGTAGTTGCCTTCGCACAGCATGCATTTGATGTTCTTAGATTTTCCCTTGAGTAAGCAATTAGAGATTAGGTCTTCTGCATACTTTATACATCTTGTTGTACGGAAGTTAAAACTTTTCGTGTGGCCATACTGCTGATAATTGCATTGAGGAATTTCATGTTTTGTGTATGTCGGTTTAAATTTTACTCTGCATTGAAGAAATGATCTAACCTCTAGTAGATATGTTTATTATTGCTCTCTGATTTTAGCTCGATATAAAATATAGGAAGAGTCGTATTAGTGCCTTGCTTCTTGATGTTGATAACTATATGTCCTTGATCTTCAATTCCTTTTCTGGATGTCATCCAAATTCTCTGTAACGTGTTTAAGGACTATTTTGAAACTTCTTTCTTGCTTTGGTTTATATATATGGAATTCCATATCCTATTGAACTCTTTGACTATATTGACATATTGTCAAGTTTTTGAGCTGGATTTTAACTTTTTCATTGTTGTAATTTTTATTTCATAATCCCCAATGGCTATTTTTGTGATAGTGGAGAGAACGACGAAAAATTATTGACTCTAGCAACAAAAATAGGAAGTGATTTAATTGTTTTTTCCATCCTAACGTTGACGTTTATGTTGTTGAGCCCTTTAAAGATGTTAGTTGTAAGGTTTGTTTTACCAGTAACTGTCCATTTTAGAAGACGTTGTCTGTTCCGGTTTCACTTTTTAATGTTGACTTCTTTCTATGATTTCTCATTTATCTTCTGACTGCTGTGTTAAAGTGCCATGTTCGCATGATTCATAAAACTTTGTTCAGCAGTTGATTTATCTGAATCAGTGATCTTTTTCTGGTGTAAGCAAAGCTTTGATACAAGGTTTGTTGGGCTTCTTAGGTACTCCTTTGTTAAGCTACTCTTCTTGTCCGTTTGTTGTATGTTTGTCAGTTTGTATTTTACTTAAGGATGATCCAATTGTATATTAATTTCGCAGTCAGATATTGGTATCTATTTCACATTCTATGAGTATGGAATTTTTGTCCTGCTGAGATGTTTTGTTCTTGTTTTTTGCATGTTTCCGTAGGTTCCATAAAAACTTTTCATCCGGCGTTTCAGGTTCAAATTCATATACTGAAATGCCAGTAACAAGGCTTAGTTCCTCAGTCTGGCACTCCGCTGAGAGCATTAGACTTGTTGACTCGAAGGGCGCTCACTCGCCCGCTTCTGTCCTATCGACAGGTACTCAATCTCCTGTGTATTCAATCTCCTGCATCGTAATTTCCTGCAGGTTGTGCTTCATGTACTACAGTCGAAGATATTAACAATTCACTTACTTACGGTTTCAATCTTACTGCTGAGTAGTCGCAAACGCGAGGAAAGCATTCGTTTCCACACGGCTTTGGAGGTTAGATACGTGCGACGCATTTTCACATCGCTATAGTTCGATCTCCGATCTGGCTGATATGTCAAGTATCAACATTTTCATAAGATTAATATTTTCGATATTAGTTTAAATATTCAGCAAAATTAAAAAGCATCACAAAATTAAAAAAAATAACCAACTACAAATTACGCGATACGCGACGCAGGCATCTATAACGCTGTCTAATATACCATTTACATTATAAAAAAAATTGCTGGAATTAAAGAGGAACGCTGATATAGGAACTGAAATGTTGTTCTTCCAAATAAATAAAATGAGAGAAAGAATAAACAAACGAATACAGTTACAGAATAAAAAGAAACGACGAACGTTTGAACGCTTATTAACACTGCATAAATTGAATCAATCACAATAACAAAAATTGAGTGTTTCAACAATAATTTATTCTATTTAAGACAATTAAACAAAGAACGGAAATGAATGAAATACTTGTAACTTGCAAGTAGGTTTCTTTAATACAGTGATTCATATTAAAACGAAAAATTTATTAGTGATAACAAGAAACTCTAGTTACGAATTACATTTTTTATAGGGATTGAACTGGGGATCCGTTATTATTAATTAGAAGGTTTTCAGTGTTAACTATTATTTACAATTTAAAATATTATTGTCGTTATTTTGCTTGAATAGCAGACAAGTAAGCTGCGATTCGTGCGAAATAATGAATTTATTCTCTCTCTAAATAAACCAATTATGGATACTGAGTGACCATAATCCTGAGAAATATTTTGATAATTAATATAAGTTGAGACAATCCACTTCCAAATGAACGTCAGATTCAGAATTTCCGACTTCAATGAAAGGATTAAACCAGGTTGCATAACTGAAGTAGAAACATATAAGGTATAATATGCGCATGACAATGAAGTTCTATCGACCATTTAAGAACTTCATGAAACTAATATTATTATAAATTAGGCTATCAATAAAATAAATCATTGATTGATATTATTTGTATAGAAATCAACAAATCTGAAATATCTCTATATAGAAGTGATGTAATGTTGCGTGACAATGAACAATTCATATCAATGAAGCGAATTAATGAAAGATTATGTGCATAATAATATTTTATATCTGTATCGTATTATAAACTTTAATGCAAATCGACAAGATTTGTCATGTGGCGCAATCGGTTGGCAATTGCTTCATTAATTGTGATTACAATTTTCATTGTCAAATATAAGATTTAAAAAATTTAATAAATATAGAAGAATAATATTACTTCTAAAAAATGACGATTCTTCAAATTATGACATATTGTAGCAAGAATAGATTTTTGATAAAATCATGTCATAATGCCTGATATAATGATTTGTGATAACTTGAGATATATCTTATGCTTCAATAAAAACTATCATATATACTTAGCATAACATTATCGATATGCTAAATAAGTATTCATCCTACAAGAATGAAAGCGAAGCTGAAATAATTGAAACGATCACAAAAATAATTTAAGAGGAAAAAAAATATGTGAAAAATGTACGTACTAATAAGAAAAAAAATTTCCAGTTTCCAAAATAAAAGTACCAGTCCGCAGTAATTTAAAACTCTTAAAGAAACATAAATCATGTATTCATCAATTATTGAGTGATTCAATCGGACATCGAAAAATAATATATGGAAATTTCTTCTTCAAGCGAAATTACATGTTACCGCATTTTATCATAGAGAAAACATCAAATAGTAGGCAAATGTTGATTTATCAACATTATTCAACACTATTATTGATAAAAGATTTGACTAATATACATTAAAAGATTACTATTCCGGCGAAATTCAAAGTTGATGATCTTGTGAACATTAGCAAAAAGAAGATACGCTTTGATATACGTCAAATTGGACCATCGAACTTTTTAAAATCATCGTTAAAGTGTGTTGATCCTGTAATCTTATTGAAAAATTTTTACGGAAAATTTGTCGCTGAAGGAACTGCATCATATATTCATTCTGAAGAAAAAGAAAGAAAATGAGATTTATGTGAAATATTTGGGATTCAATGGATCGCACAACTTATAGATACACAATGTAATTCAGAAATTCAAAAATTCAAAAATTCGAAAATTCATGACGACATTTGTAATGATATAAAGTATATTTATATAATAACATAAAGTATATTTATTTTATTTTATTATTTTATTATTTTATTTAGTATATTTATTTTATTATATATATAATATATATAGGATTTTATTTATTTTAAATCTCTCGAAAAATATTGAATATATAAAAAAGGCATTTTAAACAAAAATTATAGGATATCAAAGAGAATAGATATTATTAATAACTTTGCATTTTCTTTGAAAATATTTGTAATCTTTAACAAATTTACTTCAATTTTAAAATTTATAGGTAAATGGAAAAGTGCTTTTTATTGCATATTTTTATAATTGCTATCGAAACATTACATATTTATATCTTTTATATAAAACATTTTTATTATATAAAGTTTTTTGACATATCGTTGGTTTGCATTGATGTACTTATCTATGGAAAAATCGCTCTTCCGCATTTGCGAATGAAGTTTATGATATTTCATATACCATAATATATATTATAATTGACACATTATGAAGATCTTGGATTTGTCTGAGATTTATGTGAGAATTTAATATAATTCTTAAGACATTAATTTCAAGAAGAGATAGCAACATCAACGATGACGTTGTTTTTTACTATTTAAATATAATTATTATTTTATTATTGTTTTGTTTTAATCCGAATATCTTTTTTCTGTGTGTTATTGTGCATAAATGAATGCAATTTAAAAGTTTATCACTTACTCCTAAGCAAATGACTTCAAAGTAATTTCTTTTGAAAGATAATTGAACATTAATCAGAAATATAATGTAGATTAGAAATGATCAAAATATCAATGAGTATTAATGAACGAAAATGTGATAAGTAGCGTCTCATGTTGATAAAGAATTTCTGGAAATTCGAATTCGAAATGTTTATAAATAACAAATAAGAGGCAGTAAAATATTCCACGAAAAATTAATGAAAAATACGATGCAACAATTATACCCTCAATGATATCTGTATTAAATCATTGGAAATAAAGAATATTTAGTTTAATGAAAGATGAAAATAACGGTGTGATCATCATCGAATTCATCGGATTTAAAATAAAGATATATATATCTAAAGTTATGAAGAACACGAAAAAGACAATGATCCCGGCGTATAATAATGCAAATGCTGTAAAAATATCAATTTTGAAGTCGAAAATGGTTAGTGTAAAAAATATAAGTAACTAATGAATAAAAGTAACTTTTGAAAACATTTCGACATTAGTTATGAGTATGCAATAAAATCCATAATTTAAAAACTTAAAATTAATTTTTTATCTTTTCAATATAATCGCAAAGTCAAACGAATGTCAACATTTATTCCTTTTAATATCTTATAACTTTTAGCTATAGCATTTTATATTTCCTATATTTTAAATATTTGTTTGTAGTATTAAAATAAGACACTTTATATATGAAATATATATAAAGTAAATATATCAAAATTATATATAAAATTTTTATTAATCCTATTCAATAATATTATATAATATATCATTACAATGAATATTTATATATACGTAATATATATAAATATATACGGTATCTAATAATATATCTAGTAATGTAAAATCATAATCACAATCATTTATCGTCATATAGACTTCTAGCGATTATTATCCCACGAATGGTATATATTCCGTGCAGTTTTAATCTTTAATTAACGTTTTAATCTATATGCAGATGATGCAGATTGATGCAGATTCCAATCTTTTCATTTAAATTGATTAAATTTAATCACCGTGCTATCTATAATTATTAAATATTATATATTTTATATCACTTTTGACATTCTTTGTCTTTTTCGTGTTCTTCATAACTTTAAGTATATATATCTTTATTTTAAATCCGATGAATTCGATGATGACACCGTTATTTTCATCTTTTATTAAACTAAATATTTTTTTATTTCCAATGATTTAATACAGATATCATTGAGTGCATAATCGTTGCATCGTATTTTTCATTAATTTTTCGTGTTTTTAATTGTCTCCTCACATTCAGCAATAATTAAATATTCTTATATTCCATGTCATATGAAACTGATTATACATATTAATATACATATTGATGTTCATATACATGATCTTAAAATTACGGTCTTAAAAATCTTAAAAATCTTAAAAATAAATCGTGAAATTCATACAAATAGATTTCAGATTTAAAAAATATGCATATACCTATGTAAATAGGTTATTATATTTTATTTCGAATTTGTGCAATTTAAGGACGATTTAAGGACGAAGACAAAAGAATATTTAGAAATTTGGTTTCCTGGTTATTGTCTTTGTGATGTATTTTCTTATTATATTGTGAGTTTAACCAACATGATTTCATATATATTTCTATATTTTCTTTCATATATTTATTTTAATTTCTATATATTTTCATATATTTTTGATAAATTTTGTATTGTCCATTAATTTGTATGAATTGTTCTCAAAATCGATTGTTGTATATGTTTTAAACTAGATATTAAGTTTAATATAATCATAAAACTATGCGAATTATGCAAATTGCAATACGCAGTGAATTTTTGTTATTTGCAGTTTGTGAGTATACATATACGAGTTGCGATAATATATGATATAATATATATGATATAATATTTTCATTACATTTCAATATTTTCATTTTATAAAATTGAAAGCAATTTGTCCTGTTGTTTGCATGATAATTTATCGCACATCAGACTAGTAAACACAAATATTGTATATTCTACATTGTTCTCCAAAATGTGACTTATGAATTAATCAGGAGCGATTGTTCTGTCATTAAAATCTCGAAAATTCCTGGACAGAAATTGACAATCATGTAAATTATTTACATCAAATATGTACATTAGGTAAGATAGAAAAATCATATAATGCATGTACTTATTATTGGCTTGCGAATATTTGTTCGAATACTGATTCAAGGTTCGATAAATATATTGATATCAATAAACAATTCGACATTTACGTGCGTATGCTTTAATATGGAAAATCCCATGTGAAATCTCGTAATATATAATAGTGCTCTGGGTGTTACCTGTAATATAACTATTGCGAAAATTTTTGGAAATATCTGCCAATAATAAAATATATGTTTTCAAATACCATTTGGTACGTTCTCTTAGCATTTACATAATGAATTGTTTTCAAAAATTCTCAATATGGCAAATATTGGTAATTAACTTCGATTAATATCGGTAATTAAGTTTGAATATTATATTAAGAAACTGTAATATGATTCATTACATGATATTTTGCAATTTGCCATCCATTTTTGCTAATTTATTCAAATGCTTTAAAAGACCGCTAAGTAGGTGTCGAAATTCCGAGTACTTTGAATTGAGAAACAAACTGATATTCAGTTTGAATGGAATTTTCAAAGCTCAAGCTTCTCTTCATTGGTCGAAAAAGTTTTCAATTAAAAAAATTGAACTTTCTAATACTAGTTTTGCATATTTTAGTTTATTCATATAGAAATACACTTTTTAACGTTGATAAATCAAATTCCGTAATTAATAATTTATAAAATTCATAAAATTTAAAATTTATCTTTATCTTTATTGAAAAAAATATTGATTTATTGAAATTATTATTGAAACATTTTAACAAATCAACAAATCACAGTTTCATATAGCTTTTTAAATTTGAGTTTTCATTAGTATTTATAATATTTTTTAAAGAAAATGTATTTTTCTTTTGTTGTTAATATAATTCACAATTTTATCTTATTTTGCGTTAATCAATTCTTTGATATCAAATATAGAAATTAATTTGATACTCTTACATTGAATCATTTATAAATATTTAATATGATTTTAAATATTTTAAATATTTTTATTTAAATTTCACCGTTTAGAATTTTAATTTCCCTGCAATAAAATTTAATATTTGAAAAATAGTGCGTAAATTGGCAAATTAAACAAAAACTATCTTAATCTAATAACTTCAAAATATTAATGTCATAAACATGACATCCGAAAAACACTATATTAGATATTATATTTTTCTCCATCTCAGTAAAAAAAAATTTTATAAACTGAGAATATGATTTGTTTTGCTTTGGACAAAGATGTTGTGATTAGTTTTGCGTTGTTTGCAATGCATAAAATATGCAAAAAGTATTGCACTAGTATTAGAAAGTTCTTTTTTTTAATTAAAAACTTTTGCGACCAATGAAGAGAAGCTTGAGCTTTGAAAATTCCATTCAAACTGACTATCAGTTTGTTTCTCAATTCAAAGTAACTCGGAATTTCGATATTTACTTAGCGGTCTTTTAAAGCATTTGAATAAATTAGCAAAAATTCAAATATTATACCAATACATCCCATATGAGATCCTACTCAGTCTGCACAATAAAAGATAATAATATGAGATTTGCCTTCGTTTTCTTTTAGCTTTAAACGGTAAGATTTTTTTGTATAAAATCATAATAGGTCACAATAAAAAGTGGGCTCTATATGATAATTCTAAATAATTATGAATGTAATTATGAGTTAAAGCTAATTAATTATTTAAATCGATTATAAAACTGTACATGTATGTAGGGCCGTTAAAAGATTAATGAAAATATGTACGCGATTAGTTTAGAGCAGCGTGAATTAAAGAGAAATGACCGTTTATCGGAACTGACTAATGTCTGTGAGATTGTTATGATTCGCTAATGAAACTTCTATCAGAATATCGTTTCTTGATGCAGAAGGAGTCATTGTCTCTTGATACCGCCGACATTATATATCAATTCGAATTAGTGTCTTTGGAAGCCTTTTTGTTCTCAATCAATCGATGGATCCAAATCAAAAAGTCCGTTTGCATGATTCGATCGTTGTCTATTGTACCATATAAACTTACTTATTATATATTAAATTATATTTGTTTCGAAGTTTCTGAGTGTTCACCTTACTTCCTTTCTTTGCTTAGAAGAGATTTCCCTATATAAAAAAATATTTATTATTTGTGGGATATGAAAAGTGTAATATAAGTATTAAAATTTGATTAGATATATCAGAGCGTTATTAATAACGTTAGTAACAATTAATATGTGGTGCTGTCCGAGAACGATGACATCGTGTTGCCTTTTCCAGCATACATCACGCTTTTGCTCCTCTATTCAGTAAAATCGGCTCGAAACAATGGCAATGGAAACAATTCAGTAGCGCCTAAAGGCGACTCACAAAATGAGTAGTATAATCGTAACAAGCATTGTTATCCATTCACTTTAGCAATATCTTCCAATTCTACCTTTGAGTATCTGCTGTACCCATTTCGGGAACTTTGACGTAACCTACTTATTTTTATCTCGATTTTAAACACACGCTTTGATGATTAGCTTTGATAAATATGGAAAGAGATAATGAATAGAATCTGGCCTCTGAGGTAGAAGATAGAATGGAAACTCTGGCTAGTTTTTATCTAGAATTACTCGTTTTGAATACTACATTTCAAAAGAGTTAACATTTCAAGAATCTTACGAAATATACTAACATATTTTTGGTCCTTCAAGTCGTATAAATGGATTAAATAGATAGAAATGGATATTTGGATTCAAGGATATTTGGATTCAATAATTGAGCTCTTAGAATCTGACAGAACTCTAGAAGATATTAAGTTATCATCGTGGAGTTCAGAGCAGTGCGGGACTTATGTGATTGGTACCGCAAAAGGTTCGTACTCGAAAGTTCTAGAACTTTCCTGGAACCAAAACAAAGGAGATTTCCGCAAACTTTGTGGACACATACTACGATCTTCTCCTCGCACATCTATGGTGCAATAGGGAGGTTTCGCCCCGCGTACCATAGAATGAGGAAGATATGAGGAAAGATGATGGGGGGATATATTCCCCCACCATGAGCAACGAAACTAATAATAAATTGACAATTCGTTACCGCGCTATCAGTATCTACGCGTACAATGCACCTCTCCCCGCGCATTTTGTGCTTACTAGAGAGACTTCGTACAACACGTATATTACATCTATGATTAAAATACTATGCTGATTACAAGCATCGCGACTGCTAAATACTTTTAGCTACTCAACTTGAGCATTTTCTTAAGCGCTTCTATAATTAGTTTAGATATACTGAGGATTTATAATGCCTCGCGAAAGGCTAGAGAAGTTACTAATTATCTAGATGAGCTAAGTTGCTATTGTTTAAAGATTTTGGAAAAACCATAGACCAACCAAGAAGATTGGAAAGGACGAACTTACATAACAATATCTAAAGTCTTGCATGGAGCTGTTGGAGAATTACTTGAAAGCGATCCGCACTCACCATGCCTTGCAAAGATATAACGGTATAACTTCTACCGATTAGTTGAAAAAGGATATTTACAGGATATTTAAAGGATATCCGAAGCGGAGAATCAGTATGTTACTAGTCAAGGATAAGAAATATTCTGAAGGATGAAGAAAACCTCAAGGATTTAATACTATTGCATAAAACATTCTACGAGAAGAGCAGTTTTCAGAATTTAAGTCAATTAGTAATCTTAAGGGAAAGAGATCCGGACAATGGAGAGACGTTTCAGTCAATGCAATAGTCATCATTAATGGAGTTAAATACTCACTGTGCCAGGGAAGCCATGCAACGTATCAACGTACAAAATGTTTCAAGAACTTTCGAATTGGAAATTATGCAATCAGGTACATAAAAGGCTGCTTTGTTTGCCTTAATCTAAATCATATATTCTGCCAGTCAACGCTTCGATGTTGATACTGCCAATGAGAACACAACTCGTTTTTCCACCTAGGTGTTGTTGGGCCTGCAGTTTTCGATACGGACGTCTAGGAGAGCCGGTAGCACATCATACTATGTGCTAGATATTGACAGGAACATTCAAATCAGAAGATGATACTTCACAAGATTAGATAGAGAATTTCCATTAAGGTGACCTGACCTGAATAAGGATGTTCAAAGAAAGCTCTGGGAGTTGAAGGAGCGACTGCTTTTACAAAAAGCTTACTGTGAGGAGCTTGTCAAAGCAATGCATAGGCGAAATGGATTTGGCCGTTATACGATGCAGTTTCCGGTGAAGGAGGAAATACCAATAAATTTAGACAAGTCGCGCTATGGCGTGATGAAGATGTTCTTAAATATGGAGCAGCGACTGGGACATAACTTAGATTTGAGAAGCGTTTACATTGAGTTTATAAAAGCTTATATTGAGTTGAGTCACATGGAAAAGATTATGGAGACGAATATCAATTCCAATCGATTCTATTATTTGCCGCATTATATAATAGTCAAGAGAACAGATCCGGAAGAGAAAATACGTGGTATTCAATGCTTCCTTTCGCACAACAAATTATTTATTACTCAATGATCTATTATTAACAGCGCCTAAGATACAATCTTTAGCTAGTATTGTTACGTTGGAAAATGTATCGCTTTGCATTTTTCCCAACATAGTTAAAGTGTTCCAGCAAATTGGAATGTATGAAGAAAATACGTATCTGCAATTCTATGGCGTGAAAATCCATCTGATGATGTACGAGAGCATTGCCTTAACATTTACGTATACTATCACGTCAGTACTATATTTGGCAATTCGCGTTCTACTGCAATTAGTGATAGAGAATGCAAGTTTCCCATATGATGCACTAGTAGTGCGAGAGCATACTTATGTGGATGATATACTAATGAACAGCGACATCTTGGAGGATGTCTTGGAGATCAAGACACAGACGGACCAATTGCTCCAAACTGATTCCAATTGAGCAAGTGGGCTCGATTTTTCTTCATGCAGACGATGATAATAACCACTGGCTATTCTTGGAGACTTGAAGAATAAGTGTCTTTGGACTCTTGTGAATCCTAGAGCATGATATTCTCACGCTAAGGACAAGTTCGGATTGGACAAGCACTAAGAAGTCGTCAAAGCAACGAAAACTAACATCTATTATTAGAAATCAAAGATTCCAGAAAAGCTTTGAATATAGCAGGTCCGTTCCTCAGAATAAACTATTGCGTAAAGCCTTTAAGGTAATTCAGACGGAATGGATTTATGCAGCCGCCTTTAAAGAAGATGTTCCGGCAGATAGTATTGCAACTGGAAGATGCAACTGCATTTACGTCTTTGTGTGGACTACCGAGGAAGAAGGTGTCCTTCATCTGTTGATTATTACGCATATTAACGCGTTTACACCATTCATGGCAATAGATAGTCTGCTGAAGTTAGCCAATAGTATCTTGGCTTATGTTATTAGCACGAACAAAAGATCTGTATGATCATCAGGCAAGAAGGATAAACCTTTGCGGTTCCGTATTTGGTTTCGGAATCTAATAGTCAAAGAACGGAGTAAACAAATATAAGATGAAGGCTTATTTCAACTTAAGGTTTCGGTTAAGGTAATCCAATAGAGAGAGCATATCAAGCAGTCGTTATTGTTTCGGCAAGCAAAAGCATTATATGCTTCTTAAAGAGCCTGAGGCCATAGCCTTTGAATTAGACTTGGTTCAGTCGGTTTCGATGTTGGAAAAAACAGGATCTAGTAACGATAGAATATGTGATCGTCAGCATCAGATCATCTTACAGTCCAATACAGTTATAAATTGCCGGAAATAGACTAGATTTTGATTCAAATTGAACAATATTAGTTCAGATTGAAACCGGCATCAATCTCAATATAAACAGAAGACGAAGAGTCAATGTGATAGTCACGAAATCTACGAAAGACGAAAACAGGGAAAATTACGTAATTGTCAGTAAAAAATCTTATCAACTGAGGTATGTCAGCCGGCAAACTCAGAAATAAATCACTATAATGGATGGAATCCATTGCGGGAATCTTCATTAAAAATCTAGTCTATTAAGAGATTAGCCAAATTGGATATCAGTATATATGCCACATGAAGAAACTATTAAGAAGGAACTGCTGCACCGATTCATGTCGTGCACTAGGCTGATTCAAATCATGTCTAAGTGACTCTAGCGGATCTCATCACATCAAATAAATTGCTTAACGAACCGTCATAGTGGCAGTAAAGTCTCCTTCGAAAGCATGCACTTCAGAAAGTTTGGTACAGTTGGATATAATTTAAGGTTGGCATACTTTGTTATCAACATTAATCACGTCGATAATAATAAACCACAATCATTTATCATTGTTTGCTTGTGACGCCAATTTGAAATATTATATCTCAGATGGTTGTGAAAAGACGATCGGAAACAATTACTTAACCAGAAAACCTAATCAAAAGCATTAGATGACAACAGATTCGTGATAGATCACGACCAAAAATGGCCGAATTATTGCTTCGCAAGCGAATTTGCAAAATTGTTCTACCAAATCAAGCATTGGATTCTAAAGATAGCAGAAGTCCATAAATGGATACGTGGCGGGCGGCAGATTCAGGAGTTTGTTTGTTTTTATGGGCAAGCGATATGTTCGGATTTCTGCTGCGTATTGAGTCAAGTTTAGAGATCGGGATCAAAACCAAGGCTTGACAAGAGCCGTCGCATGGGCTGATGCTCAACGAATGCCCGTTCATTTTGTATACGACATAAATAAAGTACAGATTAAAAACCAAGTAAAGCTCAACATGAAGGTGTTTTTTATTATTCGAATCCATATCCGAATATCCATCAGTGTAACATGAAATTGGCTGATTACAACCAGCGCTGTTCGATCGACATCAATCGTACATCAATAGTACATCAATAGTATTATTAAATTAAAACTGTATTTTATTTAATACAAGTTTTTAATCTTTATATTGCGAATCTTTCTTATGAATCATAATAAAAAATATTTCAGTGCTTATGTTAATAACTCGCAATAAATAAATTCATTATAATAAAAATATAATCGCTGTTTTATATAGTAACAATTACGTACTTATAATTATTTGTGCTATATGATATTAGGAAATTGTTTAAATTTAATATTATTCTCCTATTTATCTTTATTGACTTCTACTTATTTTATCTAATATTCTTATTTATTTAATTTAGTGTTATGTGCATTATCGATGAAATTCACTAAATCGAAAATGTCGATTACGACATTTAACATGATATGATGCATTTAACATGATAGATATAAGTTAGTGTTTTTGCTAAGTTTTTTGACATTAATTGCATTTGTTAATTGGAAATATATATATTTTGTGTTAGTTTTATGTTATTATTTCATACATTCTACAATGAGTGACATGATACACATATAAAAAATTTACAATATTTTTATTATATTATATTTATATTATATTTTACAAAATATTTTACAAAAATATTCCTGAATTACAGTTTAATGTTTTATAAGATCTTTTTAAATCTATTTTTTTAAAATAAATATAAAATAAATAATTATCATTTGTCTTCTCTAAAAATCTCAAAGATTCCACGTTTCTGTTAATTTTCAAATATTTATATTGGTACATATTTCTTTTCTAAGATATGAACACATTGTTGTCATAATTCTGTAATATCATGCATTAGCGAAATAATACTCATCGCAAGATGATTACAGAAAAAAATATACATACATATACATATATATATATGTATATATATATAYATATAYATATATATATATATATATATATATATACATGTATATATGCATATGCATAAAATGCATAAAACTGAAAATGCGTATCGAACAATTTCAGAAATCATAAAATTTTTTTAATAAATTAAATTTATTAATATTATTTTTTATGCCATTATTTATATTATATATCTTCTGTGTTTTCTCATTAAATACATTGTTTCTTCTTATTTTTACATTTATTCGCATTCATTCTACTGAATGACTAATTCGTTAAGATTTATATTTCTTTCGAAATAATAATCAATAATCGCAAGGAAAAATCACAGCATTAATAATTAAGGAAAATATCGATTTCAATTCTACAAAGAAAATAATAACCAAAAATAATTTTTTCAGAAAGATTCCAAAAAATAATTCCTTTATCTATTTCGTCTTCTAAAGATCTAAATTATCTGTTTTTTTGTTTTGTTTTTTTTTCTGACAACTTTCCTCTTGCTCCTGAATCTTTATCATAAAGAAATAGGCAACTTTCAAATTCAATAAGAAATGCAAAGTATCTAATTTGATTTTTATAAAATTAAATTCGAAAAAAATAAAAATTTGTCTAAAAATAATAAATATCTTAAAAGAAATTTTGAAAATTTATCATTTTATTATTTATCATATTATCATTTATTTGCTATTATAAAAAATGCTTGCCTTATATTTTTAAATATAATATAAAATATATAATATGAAATCAACTATAATATAAAATAAAGTGTCAATTAATATTAATTTCTTTATTTATCAAAGTATTTCTAAACAGATGTATTACAAACTATAATATTATTTTAAATGATGCGATGTTATTTTTTTAGTGGACATCTGATTATTATCAAATGATAGATTTGTAATTAGGCTTTGATATGATTTTCAGTCTTTCGTTAGATCTAGATTTACATACATGTCTTAAACGACTTTTTCATAATTTATTTCTATGTTTTATCATTGCCTTATAATTTCTTCTATAAACACACCAAAAACTCGGCCATAAATCTTATTTTATTCAATTGCGACTAGCTTAAGAATCAAAGTGTTTTTTTATAATGCTTAATTTGCGATTCCAATTTCCATCCATCAGATGCGCGATAGGAGAAAGGGAAGAAAAGAATAACAACTATTAAGGCTTATCGTAGATATAGAGAAAGGTAAATATTCACACGTTTTTCAAATTGCATATCAATTCAATATTAAGAATTTTCAGTCCGGAAGAAGCGTGTGTATGCAAAGCTGCAATTTTGTATGTAAAATGACACATGATATTATAGACAAATACTCATTATTCTTGGGAAAAAATAGCAACATTAAATATAAAAATATATCAAGAATAAAAAAGATATAAAATGAAAAAGAATGGATATGTAAAAAATAGTAAAATGGAATTTCTCGTAATTAATATCTTACAAGGCATTACAAAAACTTTCTTTATATTTGACATTTCTGCAATTTTTGCTTATATCTAGAATTCAGTGCAATATTTTAATTATAATATTATTTAATATTGAGTATAAAAACTGAAATACGTATTTTTCCATATATATGTGGAAAAATGATCTCTCAAAGACAATTTAGAATCCATTAATTTTGATTCTTCATTTATAAATTATTGATTCTGTTGATTCTTCATTTACTTCATTTTAGCATAATGATAAAAGAATATATCTTGAAAGAAGTATTCTTCTAGATAGCATCGCAGTTGTAATTTTCGCTTATAATGATAATAAATTACTTAAAGAATAAGAAAAATGTTTTGCAAGCAAAACTAAATTCCCTTATCATAGCAAGATACTTTTTTTTTAAATAAGAAATCCATTAGTCGCTGCAAGAAATAGAGAGATGTTTTGCCAGGCATAGAATCTAGGATTTCGATGTTATTAAGCTATCAGCATCGGCATCGGTTAGCTATTTCATAGCTTAGATTATTATTATCATTATTTCTGCTTAATTATCAAACAAATAAATCGCGACTCTAGAGAAGAATGGACTTCTCTTGTACTTGATAGATTATGAATGTTGACTATATCTTTAGGGATTTATTTAAATAATAAAAGCTGGAACGACATATTTCTAATTAATTATAAGATTTCAAGTTTTTGCCTCCAAGTAGAATGGATAAACTCCAAAACTAAAAAACATAAGCATGCCGATTTCCAGTCCTCTTTTCAATGGCTAGAGAATGCTAAGAATTTCCGAGCAAACATAAGAAGGATAATAATGTAAAATATAAAATTGAATCTTTTTTAAGACAGTAAGTCGCACAATGTCATTAAAAAAATAGAAAGATTGAAAATTGATATCCTTGGAATAAATGGATAATAAACTAGCTAGATTCTGAATATCGTCAAATGAACAGACATTATATATATTATGTCAACAATAATTATTCTTGTCATTTGAATTGAGTAAATTTAGGCGTGAGCACAAAAATTAACAGTTAGTTTTTGTATTGGATCAAATTGTATTTCTTTAGCTAAATTATGATCCATGCCAATCAATATCATTCATTAAATTTCCATATGCGAACAGATTGAAAAATTCATTTCTTTATATACTTTATATAATTTAATTTAATTAATTTTACTTTATATATTTTAATTTGATCAACTCTTCAGAAATAATATTAATAATAATGAATAGTAATTAACAGTAAATTAATATTAAAATAGACAAAGATATTACGATATTTGGATTGGATTGCAAGCCATTCTGAATATGCATTTTAAAAAATATTCCATCACTGGTGGTGGAGTAAACAGAGAATATCTCTCAAGGATGCAATTTGCAAGTTAAAAACATTTTAGATACGATACGAAATATAGGCGTTATTTATGATATCTATTGAAAGAATTGAATTCGAATTGCAGAAACGAAATCAGTCAGCATCTCATAAATAATTCGAGGAAGAACAAAATATTTGAATAATAAATGTAATTCTAATTCTCTTGAATCCAAAAAAAAAATTTAAAAATAAAAAATCAACAAAATATCAAAAACCCAATAAGAAAAAGAAGTGAAGAGAAATAAAAACTTACATTCAAAAAGCTAAGTAAAAAGAATCATTTTGAAAAAATGTCAAAAATAGAGAAATTGAGTGCAAAAGCACAGCAATGATTTTGCACAAAAAGTTTAAATAATTGACATATAAAAACAAAAATTATATAATCTTCATAGATGGAATGGAATATTAACATATTAATAAAAAGTTTTTAACTTTTTATTACCTTTGCATCGATTATAGAAATATTTTAAATCAAAATGTTTATTCTCCTTTTTTTGAACTTTGAAATCTTATCTAATGATTACAAAATACTATATGAATAGGGTAAGTAACATAATCCCTGCAATGAAAATCATAAAAGAGCATATTCTATTCTCTCAGCATTCAACAAAAAATTTTGTTGAAACCACGAAATAATTTATATAATGATAGTATTATAAATTACATAATATATGAAAATTGATATAATAAATTTCTCTATGAAAATTTTGAAAGATTGGGACCATGAACTGTTAAATTTAAACTGAATAAGGTATTAAATCAAAACACAGACTTAAAATGAATTTGCGGAACAACTAAGAATCAACTAAGTAACCATTTCTGGTCACATTTATATCAAATTACATCAAATTTAGTTTGATTAAATGGAGAAGATTCGGAAATAAAGAAAACGAATTAACGAATTATGAATTGATTGAAGAGAATAAAATGTGCTAATATAATATTGTACTATTTTTGCTAAGTCGGTTAGCAAAGTAGAAGAATCTTTTGTATTAAATCATTACAGATGCTGGAAGATGAATGTATACTATATCTCAAATGTAAAAAGTAGATTCTGACTAATGATAATATTAATACTGCAAGCTCAATATTTACACCAAGATTTTGTTTTATACCTAATAGGAAAAATGTTATATTTATAAGTTGCTAAAATTGAGTGAAATGATGGATTATTATTAATAATAATTTATCAATTTAAGTGATGCAAGAGGAGAGATTATTAATTAAGGAAGAGGATTGTTAATCATATTAATATATCATGTTGTATGGTTGTTACGGCGACGAAGCAGATCATTTTTGTTGAGCTAGAAGTTTCTGCCTCACGCGATCTATTGAATATATCTCTTCCAGTTATTACCTATTTCAGATAATATAGCATCTTGGTTAATATATATTTTAGAACAGAAAAAGAGTCGAAAAAGCGACGATGATTTTATTGTTCTGAAATTGATGTGTTTTTATTATTTTATTATAATTCGCAGATCACCAATTAATTATAATTCAAAAGATGATAAAAAACATCAATAATAATGGAAATTTCGATATTGAATTATTTTTATTTGTTATAAAATAAAAATAAAATAAAAATTGAATTTTGCAGAAAGCTAAGGACTTTCTATTATTATTGATATATTTTATTATATATTTTGTTATCCATATTAAAGTTATATATATAATTATAATTTGATCGAATTAAACACATTTCGAAAATAAATGAAGTTGTTAATATAAATCATCTCGTTATGATGAACTTATTTGTAAAATTAATATCATAATTTTTCTAAATAATACACATTGTGCAATCATAATTTCGAATTTAATAAATTAATTATATTTTATATTATAAGCTGTAAAAAATCCGATACTAATAAATGCAAATTAATAGATGCTATTTGATTTTATATTATTACTATAATAATTATTTTATTATTATTATTTTAGGTGTTATCAGAAAGAAATTTTCAAGAGGCACGTCCACGAATGCTGTCGCGTTTAAATTGGTTACAAACAGTAGCGTTAGGATTGCTGGCCGGACTTTTATGGTTAGGACTTCCTAGAACTGAAGCAGCTCTTCACGACATTCAAGGATGGATGTTTTTCAGCACCACGTACTGGATGCTTTTCGCACATTTTGGAGCACTCTCTAGCTGTAAGTAAATTTCAATTTAATCCTTATTTTTTTTATTACCCTGAAACTTTATTATAAAACTTCGAAATATCTATTCGGATGAAATTAAATCGATAGTTTGAATATTGATGTTGAATATAGTTTGAGTAAAATTAAATCATATTATATCAAATTTGCAACATTTTTATATTTGAAATTTCTAAACTATTTTTTTTTTAAATCGTAATGATTTTTTTTGTTCTAAAGAACCTGCTGATATATTATATCCGTATATAATATATAAATAAATTATATAAATTAAATGTTTTTATATCATTTTAAATACATGAAATATAAGAAAAATATAAATAAAAATATAAATTTCAATTATCAAGCCGATATAATCTTTTATAAATATATTTATGTTAATATTTTATATTAATAGAGAATTAGAAAAATAAATAAGAATAATTCAAATATTTAAATGTTGAAACAATTCTTAAGATTGAATACAACTAAAACTATTGAATTAATTTGCAGATTTATTAAAATAATATAAAATAGCATAAATCGAAACAAAGAATAAAAATAATGCGACATATATGAATTTATTATTTTTCATTATGAGTCGTGCTAAACGTAATTTAGGAATATTGTGAAATGAATTTATGTTCTTATGAATTAAGCGATTTAGTTATTATGTGGTTAGTCTTGCAAAAAATCTAAGATTTGAAAGTTAAATATAGCATTTTGCACGGTAAGTTATGAAATCAACCTTAGTATTCTCTTTATTACTGCAAACTTATCATTTTGCGATAATGAATGATAGATGATTTTGATAAACGGTAATGAATGTATAATGTGCAAAGATAATGATGACGACCATTTTTTAGTTCCCCCGGAACGCGAAGTGATCAATAAAGAACGTCTTTCTGGATCCTATCGGTTGTCAGCTTACTATCTGGCGAAAATGGCCGGCGAATTACCGTTAACGATAACGCTGCCTGCCATTTACCACATGATTAGTTATCCAATGTTGGGCTTCCATAATCCGGCGGTGTTTGTAACTCTGCTTCTATTCCTGTTGCTCAATACCGTGGTTGCTCAGGTACGTTATTTACGCTATTTCCGCTTAATTTTTGATTTCATGAGGATACGAAGTGTTCTAATACAGGGTTTCACTTTAATATTTTCATAAAACATATTAATTATTAAGACAATAATGATTTCTTCATTTCAATATAAGTATGGTGATTATATGTGAAATATCATCTAAATGTCTCAATATGGTTCAAATGTTTCTTCTTAAAGAGGCTCTTTATAAATTATCATTCTTTTGATATTTTGTTCATTACATATTTGCATAAATATAATTTCAGTGATAGCGTTAAATTTTAAATTATTAGCATAGGCATTTCTTTCTATTTTTCCGGTAAAATTTTTATCGGTATTAAATCGTATGATTTGATATTTCTTTCAAGAAATAATACGATGACAAAATAATCAATAATTATTTCCTTAATTATGTGATAAATGGCATTATTCTGTTGAAATCACATTGTCCAAAATAATATCATTCAATTCAATATTTAATTTTTTAATGTTTTTTAATGTTTACCATTCACTAGAAACATTTTCCTATCTTTATATTCAAAAAAAATATTATTAAGATTTTGTATGAGTCATCTTTTGGAAAGTTTTCTACGTAAATAACTTATATCGAGACTTATCTCGAGTATGAGTCACATAGCTAAGGGATTAAGCCGCAATCGTTGCCAAAACAAAGAAAGATCGTTGTCGTTCGCTTACAACGAACGACAAAGGATCAGTATCTTCAGTGTCTTGCGAGAAACTAGAAGCAACAGTCGCACATTTATTACTTAGTTAGAGCGAATATCCAAATATTGTAACTGTTAACTTATTTGACAATTAAAAAAGATTGTTGTATTTTTTACGACTCTCATCTTTACTGACCACACTCTCTCGAACCAGCAATAAATAAATATATAAACGGTGTTACGCGAAATTATCGAAGACGCGTTAACAAGTATAATTCAATTATATCTTCAATCCAAAAATTGCATCAAGTGAATCTTCTTGACTAAACGATTTTTAAATAACTCTTAGATTTTTAGCATTTCAAATACCATAGTTTTATTTATTAATATATTCATCGAGCATTGGAATGCATTAATAATTTTTTCATGGTAGAAAAGAAGAAATAGTAGCTCGGATGCGCTTTTTCACTTTTACTTCCATTCTTCAACACATTTTCTTCCAGAAATTCATCGAATGCTTAAATAGTAATCTATTAATGAGAGATCAGAAAAATAAGAAAGTATAAAGAAAATTTCATATTTTAATCTTGCAAATGTTTTTTCTGTTTTCATAATTTATTTAATCTTACAATTTATGATTCAACATTATCATGACAAATAAAATTTCGCTTTTGTTAACTAATGCAAAAAATTTGGTTTTTTTCAATGGGCAATTTCTCAGATGAATCTATTTTAGCTATATCTTTCAAAATCATATTACCGATTATAGATGATACATAATCATAAGATAAAATTTTGAAGTATATCATTGGATTTGAACTTCTCAATTTTTCAATATTTGACCAGATATTAACTATTAAAAATCATCGAATGAATACTAAATCTGACCTAAATATAAACGCGGAGAGAGATATATCCATGTAATTATATGATTGCTTAGTGCACAAAAGTTATTTACTAAATGGCGCGTACTAGACTCCTATTCTGAGCTATAATTTCCCTCGTCTTTTTTTATAAAAATAATATCTCTAGTATATATGTGCGTGCATACATGCATGAATAACACAAATAGTGCATAGCAGCATTGCGCGTTAAAAACTTTTTTTTTGTTTTTTTTACATTATTGTAGGATAAAAGAAAGGAATTAGCGGTGGTAGCGCGTATGAAAAACTTGTGATCGGCAAAGCCAACGAACGTTGGCGAACGCGCGTATTTGGACACATCGCGTCCAAAACAAAGGACAACTGCGGAAAAACATCGTAGTTGTGGGATGACACGATCTGTCTAGACTAGTATTGTAATATGTAACGATTGGCGGACAACTCTGGAATGTAGCACCGTATTCGGGTATATAAAGGACGACGGCAGCAGGAACGAGACAGAAAGTGTAGGACAGAGTGTATGACAGAATGTGTATGACAGAATGATAGAGTAACAGATAGAGAGTGTGAGAACAGAGCGTAGTAGTCGAGTAATGTAGAGTCGTGAACGGCGAAGCCTATCAGCTAGCCTATCGAGAGATATCTTTGTGTTGTATCTTTGTAGAGAATAATAAAGAGTCTTTCTACTTGTTTTTCCATCAATCTGAGGCGTCAAAGACCCATAATATTTAGCAATTACAGCGAGAATAGATATATCCCTACATTATGCTATTATTTGTGCATCAGCTTGTGATAAATAACATGATACATTTTATTTATAGTAATTTCTTCAATGATACATTTTATTTATAGTAATTTCTTCAATGAGACTAATTTACACTTATTTTTTAATGTAAAAGTTGCTCGAAGTCTCTTTCTCAGAGTATGCAGAGTTCAGTCCTTTACTGAGTTCAGTCCTTTACAATATCTCATATTGCATGCGTCATTTTCGGAATTTATATCGTGGAAAACGACAAGAATAATTTCACATACTTCATTTTCTGTACCATTATGCTAAAGTTCGATTAAATGTAGCCCTATAAAAAGAATCTGATACTAATAATTTAGTAGTTCATATTCGATGATCATGGTATCTAGATGATTGCATTATCTTTCCTTAATTATATAGCTGGATTTCCTAAATTATTATCCTATTAATTATAATTTTTCCTAAATTATTATCTTATCTGCGCGTTTAATAAATCGCGAACTTCACAACAAAAGAGCACAGAAGCTTTATTATATCGCAAAATTAATTAATCATTCGCACATAAAAGGACATCTGTTAGAAATATTAGTAACTGATTGTCTAAGAAATCAATGTAAATGCTATCATTTAAATGCAGTAAGGGAAAATATGGATTTGAAAATCATTGATGCTTTAAATATTTAGCAGCAGGAAGAAAATTATTTTTATGATTAATATTCATGACTTAATCACTAAACTCATGTTGATGCTTTGATTGTGTAAAGGTATGCAGATTTTTTTCTATTCAATGATGAGAAAAATTAGTTTGTCTTTAATAAGATGTTTCGTAAGTAATACAGTATATATCTGATCAATAATATACATTTGTAAAAAGTAAATCGAATGTAGAAGAAAATTAATATAAAGAAATCCTTGTATTTTTTAAACATAATATAATATAATATAAATGGAGATATTCATCTTTTAAAAGTTTCTATGTAGTAATGCCTATATTTTTTGCTGTTTCAATCTTTCAAATGTTATCATTTTGGCTGATGTAATTGAGGATTTGTTTTAAATCATTAATCTAATAATTTTGAATCTATCAGCGCTCAGTAAGCGTTTCCAAAATGTACCAATATTCCCATGCACCATATCTTAAAGCCACTTATATATTCTATCGAATATTTTTATATTTGATAAACATTTATTAGGAAAGCATTTTGCATACAAATGTCGTACTAAATATTGCAGTAAAATATTAAATGTATGTTTGCCACTTCTATATTTGTATAATTTGCCGTTATCAATCCAAATACAAAGTATCAGAGAGTTTCTGCAAAAACATATAGAAAATTTCTATATGTATTATAATCACCAAAGAAAATATTAAACTGATTTAAGCACATTATAATAATATCACATAATAATATTAATAATTAATAATTAATAATGTTTAATAATATTTAAACATTAATCAACAAGATCATACATAAGATATCAACTTTTATGTCTATATTATAAAAGTCCATATCAATATTACTTATAAACAATTAGATCAAAAGTTTATCAAAGGAATTATTGAAAGATAGAAACTGTTTTAACTCAGCAATAAAGTGATGTCAAACATATATTTATATGAACATATTTCATGTGTTAAATTCATACACATGAAATTATATGCACATATTGTGGAATTATATATATATATATATATATATATATTTTAAGCAGCCTATATATGTATGTATATATGTATATATGTATGTATGTATATATGTATGTATATACATACATATATACATACATATATAGGCTGCTTAAAAAAACAGCATTTATGTGATAGATAATACATTATACTGAATAAAAGTGGTAGCAAACATAAATAAAAAATTCAATCATTTTTTTTTAATAATTTTATACATATACATTAGTGACTGATTTATTAGTTTAGTTGCTACATATAAGACTTATCATGTTGTGAAGTAGAATCATGCGTTCGAGAACTCAAAGAAAGAAATATATAGAAACTAATATATTATTTAAAATAACGATCTTACAATCAATTTTCGAGAAAAGAAAGAATAATCTTGCCGAAGCTTTGCTTCAATATTTACAGAAGATATCCTGCATCTCTTTTATTTCCATGCCTGCTTTGCATTTAATTTTTTCTTATAATTGCGAACTCTTTTGAAAACTCCGATATTTGTGTCAGATTATTTGACAAAAGCTGGATTTAATCACATAATTTTTTTATAAATTAAATTATTTATCGAGCGAAGAATACATTAAGATTATTTCCATAAAAAAATTCAAGAGATTTAAATTAGAGAATCGAAAGGGCTAGTGGAAATTAATCCACTACATTTAATTCAGTTTTGACCGAACACCATGTTTAGATACTCTCTGATATTGTATACAAAGTGAATTGGAATCTTATCATGCAGGAATAATTTTTCAGTCAGAAACATAGGTTCTAAAGTGGTAATGTATTCATTAAGAAATTGAAATAAATAATATGTTATAGCTTATTTAAGAAAATTACAAATCGAATAAGGTGATCTTCTCTAAGTCTATCTAAATATTTAATGAAAACCGGTATTGATGTTTTCTTTGAAGAATTACATAAGGATTGTCTATTGTCTATATGTCATCAATATGGAAATTTCGTTAATTTCATTTCATGTAAATGCAATTTCATCAATAATTAAAATGCAAGCTACTATAAATATAAATATAATTCAATGTACATTTTTTATATAACCGTTACAAAAATTTTATTCTCATTTGATATGATGAAATGAACGATTGTATTTACTGAATAACTGCTCATAAAACATTTTCCATACAAAGAAATAGATACTATATTGGATATCTTTTTTATTTTAATTTGAGGATTTTCTTTTATTAACCTTAAGATTTTTAAACAATGCATGAAAAGGAATTCCTTGATTACGAAATTTTTCGAAAAAAAAAAATGTTGCATTTCCATTATCACGAAAAAAAAAAATGTTGCATTTCCATTATCACTGATTATATAATGAAAATTGAATAACTGCCAATGAAAACTTTTTTATAGTATGTATTTTTAAAAATATGTATAGAAATTAGATAAGAATATTCAGAAATAAAGATTTATCTCAATTTTTATAAATCAGCCCTTCGTAGAAGCCAATAAGTTATGATACCAAAAATTGTTACTTGTTATCTTTTAGTTCGTAATTGCAAGTTTGGAAACACTTCTCAGATAGTGGTGCGAGACACAATTGTTATTTTCCGGTAATAACGTATCACATAATTCTTCTCGGAGATAGTACGTGATTAAAAATATTTTGCGATAAAAATGCTGAATAAATTTAGCTGAATAAATTTAAATCACTTAGCTCGACTTGCAAGTAGATTTATGTATTCGAGAACTCAAGGAAAGATATATAATAAGAAACCAAAATATATTATTTAAAATATGGGTCTTACCAATCTTCAACTTTGTACGTTATAGTTTAGCCTTAATTTTTAATTTAGAAAACAAGAATAGATCGATCTTGAATAGATTCTAAGATGCTTAAGATAAAGTTCAAAAAATAAAATTTTAATCGAGAATGGATTTTACAATACTTTTGTGTTGAATCGAAAATAAAAAAATCCGAGGATTGAAATTAAGTTCGAAATAGAAATTCATGAATAATATTAGGAGTTTGATGAAGTTAGAAGCTGAAGGTTCTTAGAGAAACAATGATACAAATTAATGAATATGAAACATGATTCAAACTAAGATTAATATTGATTGACATTGAGACAAAACGAGGAAAGAATCTTTGTTCCGCTTCACGCACCGTCTTATATATTTATTGAATGTAAACTTATATGCGAGTTGTTCCCTATAACTTGTTGTCGCGAATTAGAGATAGTTCAATGATATAAAACTTACGTGAATTTTACGCGATATCTATTGATGCTTGAGATTAAATGGATAAAGAAAGATATGAATTCTATACGGATGTTATATACTACAGAATATAGAATTGCTTATATTCTAGAAATGACTAAGTTTTCGATCCGTATTTATTAAGATTTTTTTATTCAGTTTAATGTGTACGATCTATGAATACTCTTTTAATTCCGTGTATATAAGATGCAATATTTAAATTTAGATGTTTAAATATATAAAATCAAAACAAATGAAAGGAAATATTAAAAAAAGATTAGAATTTCAAAAAGGATTACTAATTTTACATTTCACTAAAGTGTCAAAGTGAATGAACTTAGTATATTTTAATGAAGTCTTAATTTTTGAAATAGCTATATTTATAGCTCTCAGTGAATTCAATAATTACATATTCAAAATTGTTCAAATTCAAATAATATAAACACTTAAAATCATTAAATCAACATATTTTTCAATTTAGTAGAATTTTATTTTATTTCAAATACTTGAAATAATGATCATATCAATTCCGAAACATTTTTAAATACATTGAATAAAATATTGATGAATATTTAATAAAATATTCTTATTAATATTGTGTTAACATTTCTAATATATTCTTTCATATCTTTCAACATACATCTTCATTGATACATTTTGATATACTTTTTCTCTACAAAAAATCTAAAAATATTAAGTTTGATGAATGATAAGTGAATTCATTTTATGTATGATCTCTATTTAATATTTTTAAAAATGAGCATAAAATATATGTTAGGCATCTTTCTGAAACCACATATAAATTTTTTATTCATAACATTCATCAAGTAATAATGATAATTTTTTATCTAAAAATATTTCTATATTTGTCTATTCCAATATCCCATTGAAGAAATGGAATTCAATTAATGTATTATCAATATTTCTATACTAAACGTTAATATTTCATGATTTCTGATGTTCAACTTCTCGTAATTATCTTGCATTTTCCTACTAATGCATATTGATTCACTTCTTCTTAATTCGTGAAAGTTGATTCATTGGAAAATAATATATAAAAAAATTCTTATTTCTTTTTGTTGCGGAACAGAATATAACTTGATTTTGAAGATCATTATTATTTTGTGATTGATGTAATGATATATAATACGTATAAAATTTATAATATTCAAATATTCATAAAACATTTCTTCCAGATATTTTAATTTAGCTACAAATGTTACGAACATATTTATGAACGAGTTATTACTGTTAATTAATAAGACGATTAAAATAATAAAACGATATTTTTATTATTTCCAATAAATATATTTTGTCGTTTCCTTTTTTTCTTTATGAACATTCCTCTTCTGAAACTTTTTGTTTTTTCAGTTTGATAAAATCGAAGAATGTAATGAAACATTCTTTTTAAGATATCATTTGGCATGTTCCATAGATATTTCTTCAAGTTTCACCATATATATTTTATATGTACTATATATATTACATATATTGTACATAAATTATACATAAAATACATATAATATAGTATTGTTTAAAATATAATGTTATTAAAAACTTAACACAACTGTACACATGTCGTGTTTATTATTAATTCGATTATTGATATGTATTTGTTTTGATATGTATTTTTCAAAATATCTACTTGTGAAATATATTTATTTATTCTCATCTGTGTAAATCTAAATAAAGTGTTTGCATGTGTCAAACTTAATTATTGAATTCTTGCAATGAAATGACTGCTTTTCATAAATCAGGTTTTTCGGAACAGTAAGTCTGTTCTTTTTCATGCATTCTTTATATGTATAATATTTCTCAGAAATATATGAGAAATATATGTCTGATACATGAATTCACATGCATAACTTTATTTTTATACTTTTATCACAATATTTATATAATTATTAATCGCTGTTCATTCGACATAGAAAATAAGGAAATACAGATAATATTGTTACAGGATCTATTTGGATCTATTTCTACAGGTTAATTGTCTTGTGTTATTATCTGCATCCAACTGTTTTTGCCATGTGCATTTGTATAAAGAGATAGTTAAACGATGAAGATTAGAGTCAATTTGAAGCAACAGTTATGAAAATTCACAATGTACGATAGATCCGAGTTTTATTTTGTTCTATATTTGCATGCTTTATATTATATCTATTCTTTATATCTATATTATATCGTATCTTATATTATATATATTATATTATTATATGATATCTGTCATTCTACATAAATTGAAAGTTCGTCCTAGTCTAGAATACGAGCAACCTAATCTAAAAGCTGATCTATGGAAAATATTTCCTTCATGGTTTAGCAAAATTATTCGTTAATTATTTAAAAATTCGTTAAAAATTTATAAAAACATTTAGAAAGAAGTTATCAGAAGATATCAATAGATGAGTTTACTGATGTCGTAAATAGTTATATAATATATTAAAAATTAACACGCCGAAAGAAAAAGCTGATGTCAATATAATTGTCAATATAAGCTAATGCAGAGATAAAAGATAAGATATGCTCAAAATGGCATCACAGTATACACATTGTTTAAAATATCGTATCACGATATTAAAGTCACAGCAAAGTATATCATTTTGATAATGGCGAAGCAGGTACTAATATAATAAATAATGATATAATGTTAGCAAATATAACAATGATTTAATTGAAAGATAAAGTAAAAAAACGAGAGTTTGAAACAATCACAAATTCATTTTAAGACTGACAGTAATTATAGGTAATTATAGTAATTCAAGAGAGAGAATGATGAATTTTAACATTATAGTAATATTAAAAATAAAAATAATAATGGCGAAAATACACTTGAAGGATACTAATAAAAGTAACTTTGAAGCAACTATGAAAATAATCCAGCGTCAACAAAGAATCAATCACCAAAAGAAAATTAATTAAAATAAGAAATGTTGAAACAAATTAAATATTAATATTCAAAAATGAAGAATTCTTAGAAACATTCAACGGAGATAACGAAATAAAGAAGATGGATTAAAGATTCCAAAGAAATAGCTGCGTATAAATTGTCCGATATCTAAAAACTGATCTATGGAAAATACTTCCTTCATGGTTTAGCAAAATTATTCGTTCATTATTTAAAAATTCGTTAAAAATTTACAAAAAAATTTAGAAAGAAGTTATCGAAAGATATCAATAAATGAGTTTACTGACGTTGTAAATAGTTATATAATATATCAAAAATTAACACGCCAAAAGAAAAAGCTGATGAATTGTATATATATGATGCTTTACATTGCCGCATAAGCTAATGTAGATATATAATCAATATTCAATATTATCGCAAACATTCAAGATGATACAGTTAATAAAACAATGCTACGGGGCAAATACAATACATAAATTAAAAGAAAAATTTATACAATATAAAGCCATAAGAAGAAAACAATCTAAGAAAATGCAGATTCTATTAAGAATATGTTCGAATTGTGATAACAAGGGTCACCTAGATCTAAATCATCTAACGAAAGACAAAAATGCACATTTTAAATGATATTATAAATATTAATAATAATTTAAGTATTGAAATCATAAAGAAATAGAATAGAGAAAATAAGTTTCAAAATAAGGAATAATATAAATTAGAATCGTTCAAATCTATATAATCTATATAATAGAATAAATAAAATATAAAATAAATTTCGACGATGTAAATAAGTAATAATGCGTATGATTCTTTCGCAATAAATGTTATTATCAATGTTATTATCAAGCGAATCATATATCAATTATATCACACGTTATTAATAATCGGATAATGAAATATATAATTTTGATCAATTGAATCAAGTCGAATTACATTTAATAAAAGATCAAGTTATACAAAATTATCTCGGACATAACTGAAGCATTAAAGATTGATATAATAGAAGACACGGATCTATTTGGTTTTTCATATATTTCCAAGTTGCTCGACGAGCAATGAAAATTGTTGCATTAAATTATGAACCTTATGAGAAAAAAATACGGAATCATTAGAATGTCAATTTTAAATTTAATTGATTTTAAAGACGATAATTCGACTTATCAAAAACCATACAAATTATGTCAATTAGAAAAAGGAGAAGTTGACAAATAATTAAAAATTTACTTAAACGATATTATAAGATTTTCTAACTTAGAATATATAAATCTCTATTAGTTAAAAAGTATTAGTTAAAAAGAGAAGTGATATTAGAATCTAGTATCTATTAGATACTAGATACTAAAATATAGATTTCAGAAAATTAATAAGAAAGTAATAAAATATCAATAATTATTATCTTTTATCGAGTATCAATTAGATTGTTTAAAATCTAAAAAATTTTAATATATTTAATTTATAAAACGGATTTCGAGATAGGCGAGTCATGTCGAGATGGCGAAAAGAGAAAAAATATAAATTCATTGTACCAACTGGTCAATATAAACTCATATGAATATCATTCAAACTTAGCAATTTCCTAATATTTTCTTTGTATTTCAAAAGTTCATAAATGCTATATTTAGAGATCTATTTCTAAAGGAATTATATTAATTTATATGGACAATTTAATCATTTCTTCATGATATCACATGTGCATAATCGACAATCTGAAATATGTAATGGAAACATCAAGTTTACTTGTTACTGACATAAATATCAATTTCTTTAAACAAAAATTGAATAGTTAGGAAATATTTTAAAAAGCAATAACCCTCAGGATATGAAACTAATGCTATTATAAAATTTTCGATTTCCAACTATATTCGACGGGACATACAAAGTTTTCTTGGAGTTACTGGTTATTTTCGAAAATTTAATCCAACAATAGCTAGGATACTAACCAATCTTTTAAATGCAGACAGAATTTAAATTTGAAAAAGACGAGCAACAAGCATTTCCAAAATTAAAATACACATTAAATAAGAAACTCGTTCTATGGTTATATAAACAAAGAAATAGAGTTGCACATAGATGCATCGAAATTCGGTTATGGCATGATATTATTACAAAAAAATTATTTGGATAATTTCCATTCAATTTATCATAAATGGAAAGACTACTTCAATATAAGAAAAATATGATAGCTATGAGTTGTATTAACTAGTATGAGAAGTATCAGCAATTATTAAATTATTAAAAAAATTCAAAGTATATAAATTTATTAATCATTATCTTCAAAATTATTACTAATTGCAATAATTTACGTTACTGCTGAATAAGAAAGAATTATATGTATAGCCAAATAGGTTTAAATTTTAAACCCATTTTTAAATTAAAAAAAATATAATTATGAAATTCAATATAGGCCCGGAAAAAGTGTGCTACATATAAATGCTTTAAGTAGAAATCTCCTCCTAGGAGCATTATTAATAAAAGTAACGATAGTCTACTTACTAGATACACGAAAATGCAGAATCAAAGTCTGCAAAAAGTTATTAAGTTAGTAACATATAATAAAGCCGACAGTTATATAATAGAGAATAACTTATTATATTGAGATGGCGAATTATTATTAATAATTTCTAAAATGTCGTCTAAAACGAATTTTAATATTTCAACAAATGCACGAACAAGGACGTTTCCGTTGAACCTTAATAAAACAGAAATATTCTTACAGAAATACTCTTACCTTTACTCTTACATAAAGGTTGATTTAAAGAAATATGACAAAAAATTGAAAAAAATTGTATCAAGTTATATATATTGTATCTTTGTCGAACAAAAATAAAGAAAGAATTTTTAAATGTTAATTTTAGATGATATTTTAGATGATATAATTAATAAAGAAGATGTTCCGTTAGATACATATCATATAGATCATTTAGGACTATTGCCACGAAGAAAAATTATATTTTCATTGTAGTAATTTAGTTTTTAGTAAATTATTAAAAATGATTGAAATTACTAAAATTACTAAAAACTATTTAATAAATTTTATGGTTATATACTATAAAACCGATTAATGCTGCTGAAGTAATAGATTAATTACGTAAGTAATTATGTAAAACCATATTTGGAAAATCACGAAAATTGATATCGTGGTATGGCATTTATATGTAGGGATATATCTATTCTGAGTAACTGCTAAATATTATGGATCTTCGACGCCTCAGATTGATGGAAAAACAAGTAGAAAGACTCTTTACTTTTTCTCTACAAAGATATAATGCAAAAATATCTCTCGAATGGCTTCGCCATTCACGACATTACGCTCTGTTCTTACACTCTCTATCTATTACTCTATCATATATTCTGTCCAACACTCTCTGTCTCGTCCCTACTGCCGTTATTTTTTATATACTCGAATATGATGCTACATTCCAGAGTTGTCGGCCAATCATTACATATTACTGTACAGTCTAAACGAATCACGTTGTCTCGCGTTCTTCGGGCAGCTGTTTTTCCGCGGTTGTCCTTTGTTTTAGACGCCTGTATCCAAATACAGGCACGTTCGCACATCGGCTTCGCCGATCACAAGTCTTTCATACGCGGTAGCACTGCTAATTCCTTTCTTTCATCCTACATATATTTATCTCATTTCTTTTTCTTCGTATAATGTCATATTCAATGTAGCGTGTAGGCATTTATACATCGTATTATACATTTATACATCGCACAATACGAATTGTGCTTTCTTCTATACGTCTAAATAAAGTGATAACGTTTGGAATGTCGTACCAGTTCCTAATATTGCAAAGCCATGAATATTGCCTGTAACTCGGTTTTTTTTCCTCAATCTTTTCAATGAGAATGATTTTTAGAAAGATGTATTTGGAGTAATATATGTTCCAAGTATGATGTTTTTCGTTGTCTGATTACATTCAATATTTGCCGATGTGTGTTAGTTCGGTGCAATACTTTTTCATTAGACATGTATTTTGACCAAGAGTTTCTGAAAAGCTTTCTTAATGTTTATATTTCGAAAACTTTTATTCTGGCATTTAATCTTTCAACTTCTTGAGGAATTTAAATGATCAGATTTCTGCTCCGTATAATAGTATTGGTCATATGTCGTATTTGATTATTCGTAATTTGAGATTCAGAAATATCTTCTGTCGCAAAAAATAATTATCAAATTTAGCAAAAGTGGCTCTAACCATTGCCACTCTTATTTTAACTTCTCCATCGCTATCCCACTTGTTGTTAAGTTTACTAATTAGATATTTGAATTTACTCATCCTTTCAATCAGTTGATCGTTTATATAGAGAATTGCATTATCGTATGATTAACGGCTGACTATCATTAGCTTGGTCTTGCCCACATTGATATTAAGATCATATTTCTTTTCTACCTCGTTGTTGGCATTCAAGATAATTTGTAGTTCCTGGATGCTTTCAGCCTATATCGTTCACATATCGCAGGTTGTTAATAGAAATGTCATTTATTTTTATTCCCATTGTACAGTCTTCAAATACCAGCTAGAATATTTTCTCCATGTAGATGTTAAATATAAGTGGCGAAAGTATGCATTCTTGACGAACTCCTTTGGCAATCCTTATGTTGCTGATTTGCGAAGTATGGTTTAATTTGAGCTTTGTTATTTGGTTCCAATATACTTAATGAATTATCTGGATGTCCTTCTCATCAATGCTGGCTTCTTGCAAAATCGGTATTAAGATCATATCGTATGTTGCCAAATGCTTTTTGATAATCAATAAAGCATATAAATACATTCTTTTGTTGGTCGTAGCATTTTTGTACGAGTAGTTGCACAATATAGTACATCTCTCGTGTGTAGACTGTTCTTAAAACCACGTATCATCTGATTTTTCTTCGCATTTACTGTATATTCTCTTATGAATTATTTTTAGAAAAGCTTTGAATGTGTGGTGTGTAAACCAATGTTCCTCACATGTTTTAGTGTTGTATTTCTTAGATATAGCGGCAAAAATTAACTAATCCGCTGGAATGTTGCCGGTATCATAGATCGCATTAAATAGTTCGCAGAATTATTTAGTGTTTACCAGCTTGAGTACTTATAAGCATGTATGTTATCTTATCCGGTGCTGTTTTATATAAGTATTGAAAGTGCATAGACCAATTCTGACTTCAATATTGAGCCAATGTGTTACTGAAAATACTGTTTAGAGCTATCGAGATTATATCATCGAATAAATCTTGAATATACTCATTTCATACTCTACAAATATTCTGAAGATCTATTAAGATCTTGTTATTTTTTATAGTTTTTAAAATGTTTGTCTTCTTGAAGGTACTGATAATCTTTTTTAATTTATGGAAATGGAAAGTATCGTGTTTCATATGTAGCTCCTCGGCTTCCCTACATTGACTCGCCAGCCATAAATTTTTTGTTTCTCTTATTTTGTAATGAATATTCCGGTGTATTTGTGTTTTTGTGTGTTTCCTTTAGCAGATTTTCTTTCTTCCATCATATTGAGAATTTCAAATGTCATCTATTCTTTCTTAGGTACTTTCTTTCTGGCATATCTTGGCATATTTTCAACGGCATTGCGGATACTGTTTTTAATGTTCTGCCAATGATCTTCTATATTTTAATTTTCATTGTTGTTATCAAGTTTGATGTGCTTGTCGTTTTTCAGCTTCTCATGTTTTTCAATGTTGTTAATGAAGGGGATAGTATATGTCTTGCTCTTATTTCTATTTGCGACCTGTTTTCTTCTGAATTTGAGTGTTCCAAAAAATTATGATCAGATCCTATATATGCTCCAGGATATATGATGACTCGTTTGATGCTGTTTTGATATCTTTTGTTTATTAATATATAGTCGAGTTTATTGCAGATTATTTATTGGTTGTTATCTTGTAACGATTTCTATATATACAGTTTATATACATTCTATATATATAGTCAGATCGTAATATGTATTTTTTATGACAAACTAGGCAATAAATGAAAGAATAAACCATACTCTTAATGTATATATTTCTTTTAATAAAATTATGAGCTCTGAAACCGGAAGGACGATTAGTTTTTAGGTATTGCTCAAAGATATTGAAATGCCACATTAAATCAAAAGTCGAACATCGTTTGGTATTTATATGCATTTAAAAGAAGATTCATAAGCGCGCAAAATAAATAAAAACGGATGATTGCAAAATAAAAAATGATATTTCACAATAAACTAGAGAAAAAATAGCAAAAATTCAACAAGGAAATATAAAAAATTATAATACGGAAAAAGGTACCATAAACCAGATAATAATATAAACCAGAAATTTTGTTGCAATTAAACGAAACTAACTAGATTCAGGATTTAAATAAATAAATAATAAATCGTAATAAATTCGTAATAAATTTTTAAGTCCATGTACTAAAGTAATTAAAGTAATGCATCACAGTCAATACGTTAGATAGAAATAGATAAGAAAATTCTACAGAAATTCTATTTTAATGGAATTCTATTTTATATAATCAGTAGATTATATAAAACTGTTTATACGATGAAAAGAAAATGAAGAAAAATAGTTAAAATTAAGATTGCGATATGATTATTCGAAGATGTAATGCAGGATGGTTGAATATGTAGAATCTATTGATTAAACGACTAGTCTCTTGCTTGTCGTTGCTATTTACATTCAATTATTTTTGTTTGTCCGTGTTTTCGTATAAAACGGCAATTGATCGCTAGAGAGTCAATATGAAGCGATCATTACAAGAGATTACGACGTGCGATAAATTTGAGACTCACTCTATTTTGTATTCTATTCTACTTTATAACTATTCTTTATATTTTATATTTTTATCTATCATTATATATACATATATAATATAATATATATATATACATATATATATATATATAATGATAGTTATAGTATATATATATATATATATTTTATATATATATATATATATATGTATATATGTATATTTTTTGCATTTTATAAATTGAAAGTTTATTCTATATAAAGTGAGAACTCATTCCACATTTATATGAATCCAAGCTTGGTCATAGCGAAATTAAAATAACGCGAAACATTGCTTTTAAAATTTTGTGATTAGTCGAACCATCAGACATTAATTCGAAAAATTTCGGTTTGATACAAATTTCGACAATTTGCTTCACATCATCAATGATTAATAATATTTCGAAATATGTAATTGAAGTAGACTCGCATTTATCAATTCGAGATATTATACATAATATTACCGTTCATTATTCAATCATTTTTCAAAGGCCATCAAGAAAGCGAAAAAGCACATGAATTGACTGAAAGACAAACTTTGCTGCATAAAAATCAGTTTTTCTTTGTTTTCCCGACGCAATAATAAACAAATATTGAATTGAATATGATGTGATGAAAAATGAATTTATGACAGTTGATGTTCTACACAATGATTAGATGCTGATCAATCTTTGAAACACATAAGCCTGCAAATGAGACTTTATCCACATAAAATTTTGATATTTGTATAATAATATGCTAAAAGCGCAGCTATAGCACATTTTTTGTTTTTGTAACAAAATGTAACAGAAATGCTAATAAAATATATTGCTATAAAATTGATATTGTAATGAAAAATGCATATTTTTTAGCTAACATTATTAAATAGATGCGTTATGTTATTGCTTCATGATAATATTTCATCATATGTTGCAAAACAGATTGTAAAGAAATTAATAGAATATAAACGCAAAGTTTCTTCTCCTTCTTCTTATTTTCCTAATCATTTTCGATTAAGTTACTATTTGTTTAAAATGAATCTGGATAACATTTTGGATTTTAAATAGATATTAGTATACATTTTAAATAAGTATATAAAAAAGTATTTTAAACAGAAAATGACGTGAAAAATATATTTCATGCATTCTAATTTTTTGTATCTTGTTCTTCCAATTTCTATATGAAAAGTATTAATGCGCTATATCATACGGAGGGAAATATATTGAGATGGATGGAGACTATTCTGATTGATAAAAGGTATATAAAATGTATCAAATAAAAGTTTAAATTCAAAATTCACAAATAATCATCTACAACAATCTAATATAAATAAAAATCATATCAATTTTCTCTATTATAATTAACTTTTTCATTTTAACGCCTTTTACTTAAATAATACACAAGATTAAAATGATTAGTGTACATTTTCATATTACATTCTCAGTGAACAACTAAATAATTTTTATGTTATAAAATTAAAAGACATATATTATTATTGCATTATTATTTATAATACATATTAGCAGTTATAATATAATTTTGTCTATATTGTTCACTAAAAATTATTTTGTAGTTGTAATTATAGTTTATAATAAAATGAAAGTCTATAATAATCATTTCGCTCTAGTGTACCATTTATTATCATTTGTATATATTAAATTTTCAATGATGTTTTTTATTTCATCGAGTTGAAAAAATGTTTAAAAGATGGAAATATTCATGAAGAAAAATGAACGAGAAAATATAGTAAAATAATGCAGTAAAAATAGTAAAAATAATGAAATTGTCTTGAACAGTAGTGTCTCCTAATGCTCCACAAATAAGTTCTCATTATATTGAAATATCTAGAAGTATTTTATTGGATTTTATTAAAAATGTAAATATTAGATGAGAGGGCGCTACGTGTATCTGCATAGGTGTATCGTGCAGTTTGTTATCGGTTATTTTTTTTAGTTTTGTGATACATTGGCTGAATACTTAGATTAACGGAATGGAAGGTATTAAACTTCGTGAACCCGTTATAATAGCTATCACATTGACCAGATCGAAAGCCGGACTGCGGCCATGTAAAAATATGTCGCATGTGGCTAATCTCTAAGGCTGGATGGATCTGAACACCTTCCTTGCATTTGCGTCTAGCGCCAGTGTTGAGCTTATGATTATGTACAACTTGTTAATATCCTCCAGCTGTGCTAGATGAAGCATAAGAGAATAAAATACAAGGGACTGAATACCCAATATCCGTCGAGGAGAGGAGCGTGCGAACAGACTACTCTCGACAGTCAGGCGATCGTTCAATGTTTTCAGTGGAGTGCCAAGCTGAGAAGCGAGGCCTTGCTACTGGTATCTCATTGCTATATGAATTTGAATCTAAAATGCTGAATGAAAAATTCCTATGAAACGCATGGAAACAGGCAGAAAAGAGAAACAAAACACTATAGAAAGATAGGATGATCCAATTCCATGATCATGGAATATAAAACGGGCATACTGATATCTGATTGCATAACTAATATACAATCAGATACTATTATTCATAATGAAACACAAGTTGAAATACATAGTCCAGCTCCCGTCCAGTTTCCTGATAGGCGGGTATTATGTTTGCGAATGTTTCAGTCTCCTGGTGGTTTTCCATAGAAAATATTTGGTTATAGATAGAAATAGCGCTTAACTTATTTAGATATTTTTGTATTACTTGATTTCTTTTCAGTCCAATAGGTTTTTAAGTGATAGCTTTGATAGTTCGATTTATTTTATTTTTCAAAGCTGGACATGTGTTAGTTTACCATAGCTTGCAAAGTTTCTTTTTTTCTGCTAGTTTCTCTTTTATTGCAGATGATTATCTTTACTATCAAAGAAATGAAAGCCGTAATAAATAATCTGAATCCAAAAAAGGTGCCGGGTTATGACCTCATAACCAATCAAATACTGCAGAAACTGTCAGAAATGGGAATAAAATATATCATTTAACTGTATAATGCAGTCCTTAGACGAGGCTTCTTTCCACTTCAATGGAAGATAGCGTAAATTATTATGATGCAGAAGCTAGGCAAATCTGCAGAACTTGCAGAATCATCATAAACCGATCAATTTAGGTCCTATTAAAACTATTGAAACTATTTGAGAAATTTCTACTCCCAAGGCTCTCTAAATTAATGAAGAGGTATGGACTGATTTCCGATTATCGCTTTAGTTTGTGAAGTAAGCATGCAACCATAGAGCAGATAGAATTAAACCATAGAATTGTTAAAAGAATAAACGATATGGAAGCAGATAGCTACTGCATAGCGGTTTTTCTCGATGTTTTGCAAGATTTTGACAAGATCTGGCATCAAGGACTACTTTACAAAATTGAAAACAGCTTTTCAATTGATCTCTATACCATCATAAAGTCTTCAAAAATCTGAAATTTATTATATAAAACTTTTAAAGTTAAATATCGAGAAATAGTTAATTAAAAAAGATTAACTTTTAGTGTCTTAAGTAGTGTATTAGGGCCAATACTCTATCTGCTACACACTGCCGATCTTCCGATTGTTCTGGGCATAATAGTAATCTACCGGACCTATCTACCAATCCACAGCTGTACTCATAACAATCATATAGGAACATTTTTGCGACTACAGAAAAATCTCTACCACATCCAGAGATGGTTAAAGAAATGGAGAATTAAAACTAAAAGAAATAAAATCTGTGCAGGTAACATTCACTATCTGTTGAGAGATGTGTCCAATAACTCTGAACGGTCTGAGAATTCCTCAAGCTGAAGATGTCAAATATTTAAGGCTCTACCTGGATCAGAGACTAAATTGGAAAAAACATATTACCAAGTGAAAACAATTTGAACTTCAACTGTACCGGATAATGTACCGGCTATTCGACAGTAAATCACAACTGTCGATTGAAAACAAGTTGTTACTGTACAAGGCAATTCTCAAACTTATTTGGTCTATGGTGTTCAATTGCGAGGTATGACCTCTAATTCGAATGTAGAAATATTACAAAGATTCCAAAACAAATTCCGTATAATTGTCATTGACAATGGTACCTTGGTATGTTACTAATGACATTCTGCATCATGATCTGAACGTGCCATACGTAGAGATGAGATAAAAAAACTCAGCCAGAAATATGCTGACAGGATGGAGGAGCATCCTAACATACTTACGAAAAACCTCTTGAGAAGCATCAAGACTCTACGCAGACTAAAAAGAAGACTTCCACAAGACTTATGCGTCTGACCGGTGTAATTCTATAGAGTATATGAGCATATATTCAAAACTTTATAATACTTAATTGTCATGTATATTACTAAATGTCACAGTAGTGACAGATTGTAATAATTTTTAGGATAAAAAAGAAGGATTTTAGGATGATAAAAAAAAAGAAAAAAAATATTGAATATTATTAAACTTGGGTATTATAAATTCTATCCGTTCTATATCTTTCATTACATGATGAATTACATGACAATTTTCAAAATCGAGTAACCTTCTATTAATTATAATCAAAAACTATAAAGAAATAACAATTTTTTTTTCGGCTTATTTTCTGATTAATTATGTACTATGAAAAAATTAATCATATATATTATTATGCTGAAGAACTATAAATTGGTGTTTAAGTAATTGTAATATGTTAAAAAATATGCAATTATTTCGTTTCATCTTGATATCCCAGTCAAAGATCAAACTAGTAATTCTCTTTAAAATTTAAATACTATGTACATATTCTTTTCCACTTTTTATTTTTTTCTTTATAATAAATATAAAATATAATATTATATATAAATATGTTTTATGAGTATATTATAATATTCTTTTTTGCTCAAAAGAAATCTGGATTTTTATGAATAACTATATATAAATAAATTCACAATGAAAAGATTTAAAAACTGGAATGCATACTGTATGTAATCAATTTAAGAGATTCTTAATCAAATAACTAATTCACGAATATCTGATTATTTTAATTATTTTGATTCATATTTTTCATTAAAACATGTTCTTATTCTTATGTTCTTATTATTTTTTTATTCTTTTTCTAATTTTATTTTACATGCCTTTATTACATTCTTCAAATGAATATTTAACAATAATATTGGAATCTTTTTTCTCTTTTTCATAAGTCAATCAAAAAATGAGCAAAGAAATTTAGGTCATTTAAGTTAATTAATTTATAATAATTAATAATCGATGATCGGATTGCGTATTATCTCAATATTATAATAAGATGTAGAAAGAAAGAAAAGAATTATCAGTATCGTATCAAGGACTTGTAATCGGCGAAGCCGATGCGCGAACGTGTATGTCTGGACATGTCACGTCCAAAACAACCGCGGAAAAAAACCGTTGACGCTCGAAAGCTCGCGGGACAACGCGATTCGTCTAGACTGTATGATAATATATAGCAATTGACTGACAACTCTGAAATGTAGCACATTTGGATATATAAAGGATGACAGCAGCAAGGACGAGAGAGTGTGTGAGAATAGAGCGAGAGTAGTAACAATAATAGTGAGAATAGTCGAATAATTGTAGAGTCGTGAACAGTGAAGCCTGTAGAGTTATCTAGCCTATCGAGATATCTTTGCGTTATATCTTTGTTAAGAAGAATAAAGAATCTTTTTACTTATTTTTTCATCAATTTTTTCATCTGAGGCGTCAAAGACCCATCATACTTAATAGTTACATCCGGATAGAAATGTCAAAGATAACAATTAATATTATGTTTTCTGTAGCCTTATTATAATCTATTACGTAGGATTATTAGAAGAAATATAATTGGTATATCTTTTCAAATTATCAATCTTTTCTGCAAGTTTATAAAAGATATAATTATATAAATAATTATCAAGTAATAAATCAAAATAAGAAATAATGGATCGTTTCTGAATGTTATTAATTTGATCAGTAACGAGAATCCAAATTACTCTTGACTTCAAATTACTATTATTTAATATTTATAAATCAGCTTTATTATGCTACACTAATTCAATTTTACGTCTTATAGAGCGTTGGATTTTTCGTGGGTGCTTGTTGTCTGGATCTGCAGGTGAGCATAACTGCTTCTGCGCTTTATACACTTGCAACGCAACTCTTGGGTGGTTATCTTGCGACATCCGTCCCACCATGGCTGGCATGGGCCAGATATGCCAGTATGGTGCACTACGCCTATCAAAACATGCAAATCCTGGAATTTGGCGTTGGCGAACCAATCATGTAAGACTTTCGATATTTTTCGTTCATTTTCATTACTATTCAAACAATGTTGCAATTATCACATTTTGAATGAATTGAATCAAAAAGTTGTATAAGATTTTGCGAAAATATAGAAACATATAGAACTTTTCTATCTAACTCAACTCACTTTATCTTTACATAGCACTGATTAGATTATTATCAAAAATATTCTATATATTTATATATATTAAAATTTTTAAGTTAATTTTTTGGACAAAAAAATAATTAATGACATATAATTTCTATTTAATTAATTAAAATATATAAAAAAATTATATATACTTTTGAAACAATAATTTTTATGTAGAATATATTATTTTAGAATTTAAAACTTTTAAAGAATATTATCTTTCTTCTAAAAAGAAAATTTAAATTAAAAAAGCTTATTTTTTATTTTAAAGATAAAAAATAAACATCTTATTTGTAAATAGATAAAACAATTGATAATCAAATTTTACAATTAGATTTTTGAGAATTATAGGTACAATTTTAAATTGACTGAATTATTTTTCGAAAATAAATAATTTTTATTTTTTATTCATATTGCTTAACATATAATACTCAAATAAAAATTCCTCTTGAATAATACTATACTGATCAAGCACACGTTCTTTTATGCAACAGATGCTCCCAGCCAAGTAAATTTGCTGAATGTAAAAATGGCACAACGATACCCGTTTCTGCAATTTTGGAGAACCAAGGTGGGGCTAGAAGCTCTGGATTACCAATGTGGGCGAATACGGCAGTGCTTGTGGCGTTTCTAATCGTTTTTCGAACTCTGGGTTATCTTGTCCTGCGTTATTATCGCGTACCGAAATGAACGTAAGATAAAAGCTACATAAATAACATACAAATTCTCCATGCGATTCTCGCATATATCCATAGTTTTCTTAAAAGTGGAATTATGCCATTTTCATACATTATATGTCCTATTTCTGTCGAAAGTAACAGTCGTAGCTGTTGTTGCCAATTTTTTAAGATTTCTTCTTATGAAGCTTGATATTGATTATCTGTAAAGCTTTTTTATTAAATTCGAAAATAAGGAAGAGATGCAAATGGAATTATGCACATAGGCGCGCATATTTATACTTTTTTTGATGGTATGTATAAAAAAGAAAAGAAGAAAATAATGCTAAAAATATGGAATTGTACAAGACTGCGACAATTATATATAAATATATAATATATAAAAATACACATGTATGCGCGCACATACTATGCATTTTAAAACTTTTATTATTAAAAGAAAAACATATTGTGTAAAGAAAGCATAAACAGTGTTAACATATACATACGTAGTAATAAAGTAGTGTGAACAAGTACGGAATATTATTTTTCTCCGTTTTTTCCATATACAGGCACAAAAAATAATGCAATGACAGAAAAAAATTTGACATGTTATTGTACTGAAGAATTAATTCAGAATTTGTATAATGATAATTTGTATAATGATGTTAATAAATTGTTATATACGCGCGCGCATATGTGAGATCGCGAGACATATTTATATGCATATATATGCATATTGCGGAAGTATGTATGCTCAGACGTATTGTAAATTTATGTCTTTCAATATATTTGTATGCGTTCCTTTTACTCTGCTGCTCTGTGTGTGTGTGTGTGTGTGTGTGTGTGTGTGTGCGCGCGCGCGCGCGCGCGTGTGCGTGCGTGCATGGTGCGTGTGTGCGTGCATGGTGCGTGTGTGCGTGCATACGTATGTATGTATTATTGCATTAATAATATTTAAGATATAATAGGAAATTGCTGCTGTCATTACTTATAATTCTTCATTTTCTCCAGATACTATAATTAAGAAGTGAATGAAAAATTATCATGCCACTTCTAAAGAATTTATATAAAAAAAAGAAAATATAGTATATTATATATATATTGTCGATAATTATACATCATTTTTTGAAGAAGTTTGCATGCACTAAGGATTAAAAGAAAAAAATGTTTTATCTTGATTGTAAGGCTTATTAAATTTTCTGATATAATATTATTTTTCTCTGTAATATATTATTCGCTTGCGTGATTGTGAAACCGGATGATTGAATTCCAGAATTGAAAATGAATAATATAATATTTTATTGTTTATTTTCAATATAAAAAGATACTACATATGTATGATTTCAAGATAAAATTATGCATTTCAATCCTGTATACATACATACGTTCAAACAAACATTTATATGTGCATAATGTCTACGTAATGATAATGATAGTAAAAATAATGATTTTAGCTACATATTATTGTTGTGATTACTATTACTATTATTATCATATAATGATAATAATTATTATATTGTTATTAATATTATTCTTATGATTAATCTCACTTGTACATTTTTAATAGACCGAATATAATGTATTATATGTGCATGTGCATGCACGCACGCACATACGCGCGTGCATACAAGAGAAATAATCTACATTAATACGCTGGTACTACATTAAAAAAATAATTATAAATTTATTTTGTCGGTGATATATTGAAATCGTAATGTTTTATTATACTTCTTTTCTCTCCTGTTACACAGTCATGGCAAGCCAGCGTTTGTTGTATTTATGATAATAGATTAAAATTATGATGGTTATATGTAATGTACATGGGAAAAAAGAGATGCGTTTATTCTGCAATTATAATGCAGATTATAGTGTTAATTAATCAAGGAAATAATACTATTATATGAAATAGTGGACTGGACGACTCTAAAGTGAATAAAAGCAGAATCGTTGCATAATGAGTTTATGATTATAATACAAATATTTACAAACAGAATCGATGTATATCTTAATATTAAGCACGTAAATATATATCTATAATTCTATTTTTACGATTTCTAGGTAAAAACGTGCTTTCGTTTTGCCGAAGTGTTTTAATCACAAATTTAATGACAAATCAATCAAGAGAATTGCATCGTAGATACATATCATAATATCTTTTTTATTTTGCGAGTCACGACCACTGAATCGTCCAGTACACCATAAATGCAATATCCACCAAGTGTTCACCGAGTCTGGTAAATTAGAAAACTGAAGCAAATAGAGAGGAAATAGAGTGAAAAAGAGAAGATTAAAATGAAAGATATAAAGGAATGGAATGGCAGGAATGGTAGAGTAACAGAAAGAGAGCAGAATAAAAATAAATGAAAAAGAGCAAGAAAAAAAATAAAAATGGAAAAGAAAACGAAGATTGTCGTAATAACGGAAATTGTTTCTTGATTGATACAAATGAAATACAAAGTAAAAGCAAAGGAAAAGTTGAGATAACATAAAAATAAACAACATCACGATACTATCGAAAGATGAAACGGATTACTCTTTAAAATATTTTCGAATTCTTTATGAGATGAATTGAAGTTACTATATAGAATTGTTATATAGAGTGGCTTCAACGCTAATATGATGCTCATAAGGAAATAAAGCGGATTAAATTGAATAGAAAAATCTTATACCATTTTGCAATATTCGCAATAATTATTGAAATATGAATTGAATAAATTTTATAAATGAACGCATGTCTCGCAAATGAAGATAGTGTTCTAGACTTTGTCATATTATCTAACAACAAGCATAAATATGTATAAACAAGAAGAAAAACAACAGGCCACTGTTATTCTTTTCTGATATTTTCTAATAAATCGTTCTATAGTTCCGTGTTATTTCTATTATGTCATTATACAAGATGCATGCTCATTTGCTTCTTTATTTAATATTTCAATAATTACGAAAATCGTAAAATAATATATTCTTATGATCTTTAAACGACTTCAAATAATGATCTTTAAAATTTCTTTCTTTTTTAATTATTTTTATATTCATATTAAAATCATATTACTTTGGTTATATCTGATTACTTTAGAGTTTGCAGTGATTACTTTAAAATGTGATATAATAGTTTCATATCAGTTTAAACAATAATACTGCGATTCATTCAAGAGCAAATAGTAAATAAAAATAATTCTCAAAAAATGTTCGAAAATTAAAATAAAAATTAAAATAAAAATTTAGTTTTGTTCTAATGTCTATCACTTCATATTTTGTCTTTTTATTGTTTTATCAAGAAATATAGTAATCTTACACCAAGTTTGCGACAAACGAAAAGTAAGCAGTGAGATTAATTACATATATTCATGCGAAACTTCTACTTAAATGGAAGTACAATTATTATTATGATGGCAGAACCAATTGATTTATATATAGATTCTAATTGATAATTCGAATTTATTTACATTGTAAAAGCGCTTTAACAGTTTTGTTTTATAAAATGAAATATTTTTTTACACAAAAAACAAATTAAATAATTACAGAAATTTGAAAAAATTAAAACATCATTTAATAAAATACAGTTTAAGTTTTTTGACGTTAAGAACATTCACAATTGTAAATAAAGATAACTAAAATCAGATATAACATGCCATACGTGAAGTATGTATGATTGACGTTAGTATACAGAACTTTGACTATATATCAATATTCTAGAAAAAGATTTGATAATCTCTCTAAAAATTTATCTTTTATTTATATATACTTTATATATAATTTGAATTTATTTTCCTATAAAAAATTGAAAAACGAAATCAGAAATTTATATCAGTATTTTAAAAATATTTAAAAAATATAAAAAATTTGATATTGTTAATTGCAAGTATATTTATCATATAGTACTATGAGGATAATGTTCATTAATTTATTTAAAATATTAAAACAAAAAAGAGAGAGAAAGAAAAGAGACAGGAAACTAAAAAAATAGTTTTGAAATTAACTATTATCGTGTATAATTTATTGGATTTAATAGTGTAATATTCCTTGCATTAAATTAATTGCATTTTTAAATTAATTTTATTTTTTAATATTATTTCTTTTAGAAGAAATAGATATATAATAATATCTAAATAATCAGACAATGCATATATTTAGCGTATTTTTTACTTTTTTTAAAGATAATCTTTTTAGAGATACTTATATAATACGCTTGAATCAGAAGTTTTTGAGGATAATATTAATACATATTCTAGATAACGAGAATGAAAAGGAGAGTGAGAAAATGCATAATGAAAATCAAAGAAATATCAAGTGAATTGAAAAAAACTAATGGAAAATGAAAGAATATATAGAATGCTTATGTTCGCATCTTTATCATATCTCTAACATCGAATGACGATTCAATCATGACGAATTACGCGCTTAAATAACGCCCTATATATTTCCTGTGAATATAGGCAAACTATATATAAGCATTCCATTACGATAAATTATTCATTTGCAATAAATCCAGTTTTAATAAAGAGAAAAGCTTTGTTTCATTACTTATTGACATTGAATGAATATTAAATATGCGCAAATATGCATTATATTCGTGTTTTGATTGTCGAAAATTAAAAACTAAAGAAACAAGTTTATCTTGTTTTCATTTTTAATTAAATGATAAATATTATCATATATGAGTAAAATAGGTGTTCAAGTATGAATACCTGTATGAATATTTATTTCTATCACGTTGTTATTTATAACAACGTGATAGAAATTATTTATCTTCATTTTGTTATTTATAACGACGTGATATAAATTATTTATCTTCACGTTGTTATTTATAACAAATAAAATATTGTCATCTTCTCGCTTCTCTGAAAAGAGAAATATGTATCGAGGATTTAAAGGCGAAAGATTTTTTTCTCCGCCATTTCTAATTACTAATTTTATTATGGACAAGAAACACATCTTTTAATCATGTAAATATTTTTTCAAAATTTTCATATATACATATATATATATRTATATATATATATATGTATATTTTTTCAAAATTTTCATATATATATACACACACACAATTATTATGAACTACTGAAACTGAATTAATGAATTGAATGAGACTGGACATTTGTATACGTTTACAATTTTAACAATAAATTCAACTGATCACACTCCATATTCAAGATTAGACTATATACAATTTTCTTTTATAGATCGGAAAGATGCTGATAAAACATATACTTCATCTCAAAAAGATGCCGGCAAATATATAGTTTATATAATGATCAAAACGAGCTTAATGGTAACATGCGCATGTCGGTACATGTCTTTTCATGTGGACCAGAATAAATAATTGCGCGAAATGAAATCGTATGATCAACTATACCTTTTAAATAAATTGTACATCAATAGCGATTCAATTAGATTAAAAAGGAAAGTTCATATAATTTTTTTTTATTTTTTCAAAATAAAAACAATTTCAGAAATAAGCCAATTATATAACATTTTAAATTTATAAATGACTTTAATATATATAATCAAAATTTCATTGGAATTATATTTATAATATATTAGATAAAATACAATATTAAAATAAACTGAAATATTTGAATTTTATGAAAACTAAATAAGAATTAATATCTCAAATAAAAAAATTAATTAATTTTTCATAAAAATATAAGCATTACTTGATTTTTATTGAGATAAAATACTTGATTTTATTTACTTATTTCATTTATTTCAAATCTTAGCAACTTTGTTGTATGAAATAATAAACATTTAATGTAAATTATATAGATAATAATAATTGCTATTATTATAAGTTTTTTAGAATATTAGGATGAACATAATTTGATTTTAATTATCTCTATTTCTATTAAATTAATATAAAACACTTTTTTAGTTAGATTACTTTGTAATATTGTAAAAGAAGTTTACAAATCAACTCTAATACGTTTTTTTGTCATTTTGTTCAAAATTTTTATTTATATTTTCTCTTTATCTTTTTTTACTGGAATATTTACTATAATATTTTTTTTCATCTATCTATTAACGAACAGTAAAACAAATACAACAAATGTTGCAAAATATTCTTTTTAATATATAAATAAACCGAGATATAAAATGATATGTGATATGAAATATATATTTAGAAATTTATTTACAAAATATATTCAAAATATCATCATTTTCAATGCACTTCTGGATATGTAATTTAAATTATTTTTCACAATTGACTTAAATATATTAGAATTATAATTTATTCTTGAATATTCATCTATAATTATCACATGTTTCTTGTCTTATTGGAATATCTCTGTTAAATTTTTATGTATTAACATAAAAAGAATTTAAGGGGATAAGATCGGTAAACTAAGCTGATCAATTTACAATGCTGCAACCAATTTAGTGAAGAAATATTTGATTAGAAACTTGACATGTCAGATGAACATTATGTGTCAAATAATTATCATATTGATGCCTCATTTGCATTCAATTTTATAACTTTTTTAAAAGAACTTCCAGAATATTTTCTAAAGATTTTGTAATATTTCGTTATTAGGTAACAATTATTCAATCATAGATTATCAATTTAATTAATAGTTAATATATAAATAAGTAAATTATTCGTCAATAAACAATTTAATTATTCTAGTAGAAATTGAAATTAAATTAAGATGATCAAGTTATATTATCAATACTATTCACATCTCAAAACCACTAATAAAAATTTTGAAGATAAATTCCATAAAACATTCTAAAATAAAAATTCTAATATATAAAAATATCGGGACTATAACAGATTTAAAGTAAGAAGTATCTAAAGTTCATTAATGCTAGAATTGAAATTTTGTGCACTTATGTCGAATTATTATATGATATATAAAATGTGAGGTATTCCTGTAAACATAATTTTTTTAACAATATTGGAATTATCGTATGGATACATATATTAATTACTTCATGAAGAAACTTTTTTTTATATATTTATATATCGCATAATTATACACACATAATTAAATATGAAATATACATAATTTAAAATTTATGATAATCAAATAATATCATTGACGATATATTTAAGCACACAAAATTTTAACTCTATCATTAAACTTTAATCGTTCTCAGTTTAAAAATTTCTATTATAACTTTGACATTTTCATATTAAAATTTTTGTTTTAGTATAAAACAAAATTTGTATTTGTATAATATTTCTATAAAATTTTAAAATTGAATTATCTTAAAATTATTATTTGTTGCTTTAAGATATCTATTATATCTCTTTACAACATTAAATATTATGAAAATAAGAAACATGAAAGGCGTTTTCGGATATTCATCAAATCATTGCAATAGTTATATGATACATATGAAATAAGTCATATAACATGATGAAATAGATAGTGAAGCTACGATCTTTTTCGTAAGTTCTTCTCATTTCACAATTATATGTGATTGTTTTCATATATGCATTCATGCATGTTTTATCCTTCAAATCACGAAGGATTCGCAGAATTTAAATTTTGAGATAAAGCAAAAATGTATTTTTTTGCACTAAAATTTTATAAGACTGACAAATGTTTTGATATAAATATAAAATAAACAACAGAATAGAAATCAATCTTAAATAAATAGCATTTACACATTTGTACATGTAAGGTCGTGTAATAAACTGTGAAATTGTATATTACAAGCTTATTTTTTTTCTACGTAAAGAAGAACGTTTCAATTTTAAAGATGAATGCAAATACATTTTTCCTGGATGTCAGGATATAACTTTAATGTTGAAAGTTTGTCATATATTATGACAAATAAATTAATCATTCTATGAATAAATGAAAAATTAATGGATACAAATCGAGTTACTCCTGAATATTTATCATACTCGATAAAGATTTGTACGTTTCATGACAAACAAAATTGTCTCGAGTGTCTCGAACAAAACTACTTCGTTTTACGAAAATAGTGCCTTTTTTACGATGACTCTGTTTGTGCCAAGTTAAATCCAAAGGATATATGTTATGCTGCCAATATACACGAAAAATAAAGAAAGCTAAGAAATAAAGAAAATGAGAGAAAGAGGGGAAAGAGGGGAAAAGAGGATAGGAAAGGAAGTAAACTGGATTGGATATAAGCAAATATTAGAAAAGCAGTAAATAGAAGACTGAAAGATGCATGAAAAATTACATGCGGAATGAACTTAATTTTATTATAGGAAAAATAGAATAGTATTTCGCGAAAATAAAAAGGGCAAAATGATCGAATTGCATACGATTAATCAGTTGATTAATCAGAAACATTTTTGTATGCACATGCGATGCAAATGTACATAAACACGTTGCATATATAAATATGCATGATTATATAGTATACATGTATGATTATATAGTATACTATCAGAGAAGCGTTATTTAGAAAATTTACTGGAACTTACCGCTCGATTCCAAAAATGCCAAAAGTGTTCGATTAATTAATGCCGCCATAGATCCCCGATGAATATCTTATTGTATAATAATGGAAATATAAATAATCAATGTAAATGTACTAATAAGATATTTAATATGTATAATTTTAATATCATGATTATAAGCATGAATTTTAATATGTGTATGTGTATGTGTATGTAAAAAATGTATATGAAAACAGATGACAGTATCATAATATTATAATATCCATTGATAAGTATATGCATTTAGCATATGAAATAGCATATGAAATATATCTGCATATATGCATTTGATTATACATACTTCATATTTATCCTCATGGATTCAAACAAGATATGCAGGATCTTGAAAAAACATTCGATGTCACACAGTAAACAATACATATCATACTGAATAAAAAATCTTATTAAATATACATGGAAAACTCAATTATTTCTGAAATATAAACAATTTTGTATATTAATATTATGACTGACTTATTGACTTTTATATGTCATATGTCATATAAAAATTTATTTTAATATTTACAAACATATTCTAAATATGCTCATTCGATCTTCATATTTTAGAAAGATTTCATCAATAAAATTTCTAGGATTTTCTGAAAAATTTGCGGTTCTATAAAAAGAAAATGTCAAACATGTATAGAAATGAAAAGAATATATATGAAATATCTTCTATAAATATCTTCTATGAATAAAGGTTTAGCAAAATTATTCTTTCTTTTCATGTTGCATGCATGTTGCAGAAGCCAGTAAATCAGTCATTGTCTTAATATACAAAATGTTTTATATCTCAGAAACGATTGAATTTTCCATCTATTTAGTAAATTTTTTACTTAATATGATATATGTATGAATTATATAAATACTGAATGTTTTTCTTCAATATCCTATATAATTATCTTCTTATAAAGATATATATGTGTGCGCACATACGCGCGTGTGTGTATAATATATGCATATGTGCATATGCATATATATATTATATACATATCATATAATATACTACCAGATATAAATGCCCTCAATATTATTTGCCCTATAATATTATTTGTGTGTTCGAGAGGAATAAACGTGCATTACTATTCCGCATTATTACTAAAAGATAGCTCATCACTTTTAATTCGATTTTATCGAAATGTTAATATTATTATTATTTTAGTCATAATAAATGTTGATATTATTGCTAAAATTAACGAACTTATCATTTTTTATTTCTTTGATTATAATAATAATTAAAATTTTTTGTTATTGTCATAGTTGTTATTATTACGATTATTGCTACGACTGTTATTTTGCGATTATTATTGTTATTAATTCATTATATAATTAGTATTAATTATTATTTTCATTGCTATCAGTTATATCTCCATTGTCATCATACATCCTGCCATCGATATTATCACTGCTATTGTATTTTAATAACATCTGCAATAGTTTTGTAAGAAATAAGTGCATTTTATTATAAATGCATTACCGATTTATGTATTATTTGTCACATAATTTGTAAAATTCCAAGCATTTCTTGATATCAATCTCAAGTCACTTAAAAGAATTTATTCGATATATCTTTTGTACATTTGTCCGATCTCATGTCTTTTATATTCTTATATATTGTTGATTGTGATTGTTATATGTAAAAGAATTCTTAATGCAATAATGAATATCACATGAAAATTAATTTCTCTTTATTTTCTTTTTCTTAGCCTTAAAATTAGATATGATAATTAGATATGAAATATTATATAATATTTTATTTATATGCTACTGATATATTAACGATATTAATTATAAAACATTGATTGTAAAATGCGTTTTAAAGATGCAGTATGGATTCTAAATCGTAAATTATTAGTTTATATAAAAGTTTTTAACAATCTTTTATTAATTATGAGATATATTATTTATGAGACAAAATAAATGTATATATATATGTATATATATATATATATATATATATATATAATATATATATATATATATTATAAATAACATGTACATGCATAAAAAGAATATTCAGGACATTTTAAATAATTTTCGGACAAAATAAATGTATTACTACCATGTTAGAATTTCAAAAGTCAGCATTAATAGAGATGAAGTGTTAATTGTAAGAAACACATATTAAGAAAAATATTTAATATTTTCCTTCCTTTCTTCCTCCTCCTCTCTCTCTCTCTCTCTCTTTTCTTCTCACATTTTTCATATTTTGTGAAATATAGGCTATATCTTTTTATATTTCATGCTAAATTTATATTTATTGCTTAATCTTGTTTTTTTCATGTTTTCATGTTTGCTTAATATATTTCTTGAATTTAATATAAAAATTATGTAAGAAATATAGGGAATTGCTTAGCAAATATTTAAATATCTCAGCTAATGAGTATCGCCAATATGCTAATGCGTATTGTTTTGTTATTATATATTTTTATATTATATTTTATATAATCCATATACTAAATTGGTTAATAATTTTGCTTGTCTTCAGGAGATGATGCAATTGATGACAAAATTTGTAAGTTTTACATATATGACTTTCCGTGTCTAAAGAAAATATTTTATATGTATATATATATATTTCAATATATATTTCAAAAATAATATATGTGAATTGCGCCATACAATTTCGATTTGCCTAAAGAAACAGTTGATACTTCTTCTAGAAAATCTCAACTGTACAGCGCGATTTTTATCCAATTGTACAATTTGCATATACATATCGCATTTTTTCGTTTCGGCAACGAAGTTTGTGCAACTCCTTTATTTTCAAATACAATATTATCATGCGATTGAGTTTGTCATTGCAATTTTGACGCTATCGATTCGATTAGAGCAATGTTGCTATTGCGCTAACTGGTTTGCTAAACTCATTTGCACAAGTTTGCTAAACTCATCACGATAATAAAGTTGTTACATTTCATCAACATAATTATTGTTAGTTATTCTCAATGTTGTCATTGAGGGTAATCATGATGAGTTTATCTTCCTCAACAATAATCAAATCGAGAAATTGCATACTCTCAAAATCGCATATTAGTTTGTGTTCCAAATACTTTATCGTGTATATAGCGTGATTCTTATCAATCTCTTTAATACTATCTTGCATCGATCTCACAGAAATCTTGGCGACATATATTTCATATATTTCCATATATTTCACGAATATGCATATTTATGTTATGAAAGAAATATTATGATAGTATGTATGGCAATAAATGCAATAAATGAATTTATATAATAATTGCATTTATTTATGCAAAGCTGCAACATTTTGATCTATTTTTTTGTACGTCAAGAGGATGAAGTAAATGAAGTCATATGAAGTCAGAAGCAGATATTTTTGAAGAAAATAGCAATGAAAGAGAATACACTAATATGGATGATATTATTATCAATAACAATGCTAATACCATGGTTGAAAAGGATGCAAAGGAAGCCTCTTTTTATGTATATATAAATAATATTGTATGTATAAAATATGTATGTATAAAACGGTTAATAAGTGTTCTATTTATTTGTCATATTTATGTCAGGTATATCTTTTTGTATCTTACTTGATATTTCTTTATGTTATTTTATCTGTCTGTTGGTCAATATAGAATTAATTTATTATTTTAAACTAGATAAAAATTAGATTTATGCAAACAAAAAGAATAAGTTTTCTTTTGTGTTGTAAAAAGCTCACCTTTGGTTTGATTTTATTTATAAGGAATTATGATAAATACGGTGAGAAGAGAAGAAGGAAAGAAGTATATATTTATATAAGGATGTCGATATGGAACAGCCGCGATAGTTAAAGAAATAATTAAAGAAGACCAGGAACAAGAACATTTTCGAGATTTACGAATGAAATGAAGAGCAGCCATTTTATCGATATAAATAATGAGATATGATAATAATACAATTCTTTTATCTAATCTTTATCAAATAATATACTGGCCGAATGTGATATCTATTGAATTTAAATTCTTAGATTTATTATTTGATAGAATTAGACTCATAAATGTATCCAAAAGAATCGAAAATTGAATCTCTATATTGTAGCGATTATGAATGAACTGAATACCAATAATAGCACCTTTATAAAGTGAGGAATAGCTCCACAAAGAAGGTATCAGTGTTAACTGGAATCAGATAAGGGGACAGGTTTAGTTCAATATTGTTTAACAAGTTTAACAGATTATCAAGAAAGGGAAAGGTGCTGATAGAGAATACAGAATAGAGAAAACAAAGAAATGAAAATAATTTATTACACTGATGATGCACTAATAATATCCAAGATTAAAGAGAATCTACAAAAACTCCTGCATAGATTTGAATTGGCAGCGGAAAAATATAACATGTCCATATCTTCAATGTTCAAAAAACCCGATCACTCGTGGTCGCCAATAAACTGAAGCATTACAAACTGACAGTATACAACAAAATTGATCAGGTCATGACTTTTAAATATCGTGGGGCTAACATCACAAGGTCACAACCTGAAAGAAAAGATACAAGCATAATTGATCAAGGTAGTATGATGTTCGGTTATGCGATATAATTTAAAGAAACAAGTACATGAGCTTAAGGAGCAAGATAAGGATATAAAATTTGTGTGGGATTTGTGATATGCCATTGAATTGTCATCATCATTATTTTCTTACGTCCACTGTTGAATATATGCCTTCTCTAGGTTTTTCCATTCATCTTTGTTTTGAGCTATTCTTGTTCAATTGTTGTTTACTATTCTAATGTCGGCTGATCTCATGTACCACTGAAAAGAATGGAAAAGAGATACTAAGAACCTATTAAGAACAATAAAGATGAGGATCTTCAGCTGCATCACTGGCAACATCCTGCGGAATAGAATTTACAACGAAAATATTCACAATATCTGCGAGATTTAAAAGATCATAAGATGTGTCAAGATCAGAAGATCACATAGAAGATTACCAAACAGGATGGATCCATCACCATGCATACCAATCAGTTTGCAAAAATCGAAAAAAAATGGAAAATCAAACACTAAGCTGCCTGAGCGGTCCTCAAAGCGTTAATACAAAAGTTCGGCATCAATACCAGAAGGACGAGTATTGGATAAAATACAGATGTAGTTTTAGAAGAAGAAAAAGAAGAAGAGGAAAAAGAAGAAGTAAAAATAGATGTAGAAATAGGAGTAGAAAATAAAAAAAAGATAGGAATAGAAAGTAGAAGTAGAAGTAAAAAGTAGAAGTAAAAATAGAAAATAAAAATAGAAATAGAAGTAGATTTAATAGACTCTCCTTTCGTAAGTACCTTTTTCACTTCTTTACATAATTTTGAATTCATTCATTATTATAATTACATAAAAGTTGATTCTTTGTATTGGTATATAGAGGCTAAGAAGATTAATAGAGAAACTTTAAATATATTTTTAAATTCGTTATAAAAATATAAGAAGATTTATTATAAGAAATATATATATAAATATATAAATACATGTGACGAAATTGAATATTATTAGCTAATTATACCAATCACAAAATTATAATAAGATTTGATTATCGTATTACAGATACATAATAGAAATATACAAGAAAGAAGTAAATTACGATCTATATCAATTATATCGATTCAGGAAGATTTCGATGAATTAGATTTCAAAACAGAATTACAATCTATTATAAGCTTTTTTGTAAATCCATAATCTTCATACAAGTTGCTCATTTGAATGTCAAAGCTAAAGAACACAGCAAAGATCAGAGATAAAATTTAAAAGTCCTTGGATTTTAAGCATAATCAATGTTTTATGGTTTCTTTTATTTCTTTTTATTATTTTATTTCAAAGAATATATTGTCTGAATTGAATATTCTTATGATCTAATAAATAATCTTTGAAGTATTACATCCCGATAAACAGACCATAAACGCGTCGTATCCATGGGCTACGGATCTTTTTCGTTAAACGCGAACAATTACGACAAAAATTTTAATCCCGAAAAATACCTACGCACAAAAGAAATTCTCGAAAATATAAAATTAAACGTAACATATATCATTAAACCTTACCGTGATCGATGAGAACCGCCAGGCTATTTGGAATACACCGTTGTTGATAATATTGTCTTGTGGAAATACTAACCCGTGTTAAGGAACCGTGTGTCCGAAAATACATATTTATTCTCGTCGATATGCAGTAAAAAAGAAATAATACTCGATGTTGAAATAAATCAAATGTATTTTAAATAGATTAAATAGATAGACACTTACACTCCGAATATATAGTATAACCGATTACAAAAGAAGATGTATGATTATTGTCAAGATTAAGAATGAACAATCCGGAAAGTAAGAGTGCGGCTCAGCCATGCGTACGTCCTTATATACTTGGAGGTAGACCTCCGAGTGGGGATATTACTCAAGACAGGGGGGATCCCTTGTGTCATGGGGAAGGGCATTACTCTAAGTGAGGCTTACTCATAGTCCGACTTTGAGGTCGAAGTGGAGCCATCACTCTCACCTACAATCTAAAATAGCTGAGACGCTGCTTGCATAAACAGAGACAGAGGCGGACGTAACACCTCTCTTCTTAAAGAAAAATGTTGAAACCGCATGTTGAATCAGCATTTCACATATATTTATATTCTATGTCTTAATTGTAAGGAGATCATATATTCTAATCACACGCTGATTATATATTCTTATATAGTCTAAAGTTATATATTCTATATCAGTATTTCATTTACATTCTAAATATTTACGCAATTCATTATAAACTTTCACTTCATCCACGTTGATATTGTGAAATACACGGGGCGGGGCGATGATCTTCGGACGTTGAAGGGAATCTAGGCCATGGTTCTGTCGTTGGATAAGTTTCCATTTGTTAGTGTTCCTCATTTTGGTTTGCCTGCCCGGTTTTAACTCGTTTGCCAAGATAGAGAAGAAAGTGAGTGACGGAGCTCTGTGGCTCCACACCTAATAGGTGAATGCCGCATGCATAAATAGAATGTAGAGCATATCCATCTATGATTGTGTCGATGATTAATTTAATGAGATATGTGATTATAAATGTGGCGAGAATAACTGCGCTGATCCAAATGTGAAGCCTTTCCCGATGCGCGAACCTGCACTCTCGGCTATTTTGTCGAATGATTTCTTATCCGAAAGGTTTATCATGGAAATACTTTTTTCTGGTATGTCCCATGGCTTCTTTTACTATGGTATTCAATATGGAGGGTTTTTCCACGAAAACATGATATTGATTTCGGTCTAAATCACTACTTAAATAAATTCCGCTTGTAGCAAGAAATGCTGAGTTTATGTACTAAGTGAAGGTATTGTTTTCACCAATTTTTATATAGATCGGGATCAGGAGTTGGATTTTGAACATGATAGTTTGTTTTTCTTTGGGTGCCTGTTTTGATTAGTATTCTGGATTTTGGTGCGAGGAAATAAGATTGGATCTGGTACATTACTGGTAATTTATTGTGATATTCGGTCACCTGTCTGACTCGACATTCTACCGGGACACACGTAATCAAATGGATCACCTCTCCGGCCGTATAGCCGGCTGTTCTCATTATTCGAAATGCTATTTCATCGAGCGGGAGGCCATTTTAGAGAGTGATAAGGCGTTCTTAAGTATTTGATTCTTCAGCGCACACTTTCGTTCCATTATCGTTCCATTTGTATAGAATTTAGTCAGTTGGTTTTTTATATGCTTTTCAACGTACACGAACTTTGAGTTGACGTATGCGAATATATCGAGATTGTTGACCGAGATTTTTTATTTCGCTTTGAATGTCCGCCCTTGTTGCATCAGTATGAAGAGCTTGGGGTGTTCTTTCATGATATATCCGCATAAATTAAATTCTGCGGTTCTCGCTAGCACGAAGGTTGTTTCCTGTGTTGTTACCGTGAAGACCGTCAGCATTGTTTGGTTGTTCCTTAGCATCAGTTTAATTGCCGTGCTTTCGTACAGGTGTTACGTCCGCCTCCGCCCACGACCATTTTCCG